>BSBM01000455.1:2407500-3007500 GCA_027924585.1 Larix kaempferi
CAAATCCAATCATGAAGACAAAACCAATTGTAGATTTCCGATCTAAGCTATCTTTAGCCCAATCAGAATCAGTATATCCAACTAGGTTCAAAGGACACCCAGCTGAGTAGTGAAGGCCATGAGTCTTGGTACCTTGCACATAGTGCAAAATCCTCTTTATTGCCTTCCAGTGAAGCTCATGAGGCTCCTGCATGTATCTGGAGACAACACTAACTGCATAGGATAGATCAGGCTGAGTGTATGTAAGAAACAAAAGGCTACCAATCAACTGTCGATACAAAGTACAATCTACCAAAGGTGTAGAAGATCCATCCTCAAGGATGATCCCTGAAAGAAAGGGGAATGAAACTAGTTTGCATTCGCTCATGTGGAACCTATCAAGTAGATATGAAGCATACTTGGATTGAGCAATGTTGATTCCTAAATCACTCTGAGTGACTGCAAGACCAAGAAATTGTTTAAACAATCCCAGATCCGACATGGAGAAGGAGTTGTGCAAAGCAGATTTTATACATCCAATACATGAAAAAATGATCCCTGTAATCAACAAATCATCAACATAAAGTACAATGAGAAGTAAGGAGTTACCATCATGTCTCATGTACACAGTCAAATCAGATTTGCAGCTCTGAAAGTATTATGAAAGCAAGAAGGAGTCCATTTTGGCATACCAAGATTGGGGAGCTTGCTTAAGCCCATACACAGACTTCTTCAATCTGCAAACAAGTGAAGAATAATCAATATACCCTTAGGTTGCTTCATGTAGATCTACTCCTCTATATCTCCATGAAGGAAAGCACTCTTGACATCCATATGATGCACTTCCCAGTGCTTGGATGCAACAAGAGAAAGAACAAGACGGATGGAATCCATTTTAGCAACAGGAGCGAATGTCTCAGAATAGTCAATCCCAAGAACTTGGAAAAATCCTATTGTAACCAATATAGCCTTGTACTTGTGGGGAGCTCCATCTGAATCCATGTTAGTTCTGTAGATCCACTTGCATTGAACAATTTTCCTTCCAAGTGGGAGTGAAACAAGCTCCCAAGTCTCAATTCTTTGAAGAGATTAGTACTCTTCTTCCATAGCAGCTACCCATCTTGGATCTTGGGAGGCTTCAAAGTATGTTTTTGGATCAGATCCTATCATAAGAAAACATCTCTCAGCTAGAAATGGATTTGAGGGAGAGAGTGCAATTCTTATATCATGAATATCATATCTATCTTTGACAAGATCAATGGTGGAGATAGGAGTTGTGGTGCCCCATGTAGAAATAGGAGATGAACCTTTAGGTGCTATATCTTTAGGTTCTTGTGGATCTAGATCTAGAATTTGCACTTCTTCGAGAGTCGTATTTTTCTTCATCTTCTTTTGTGGATCTTTTCCCTTTAAGCAACCTTTGTAGGTACCATGAGCAAACTTGTCATCTGGAAGGCCTTCAACCACATTTTGAGCTTGCATGTCCTGTAAATGCTTGTAGTTGAGATGTCCAAATCTCTCATGCCACAATCTACTTTCTTCATTGGCATGAGTATGGAGAGCAGATGTCCTGGAGAGCGGTAAGAAGTGTGAAAACTCATAGAGTTTTGAAGTATGATCCGCAACTCCTTTTGCAATGATTTCCCTTGAAACCATGTGTTGTATCTCGACTTCATTTGGAGAAAAGATCACTCTTTTGGTCTCTCCAATATGAGTCATTTGATACACTGAAAGTAAGTTTGTTGCAAGAGAAGGAGCATAAAGCACATCAGAAAAGTAACCATAGTCAAGATTGATTCTTCCACATCCCTGAGAGGAGGCTTCTAAATCATTGCCCAATCTGATGGAAGGGCCAACTAAGCTTTCGAAACTAGAGAAGAGATATTTGGAGGAATACATGTGTCTTGATGCTCCTGAATCTATGATGAAAGAAGAATCTTTTGATGCACTTACCATGAGGGCATGACATCTTTCTTTGTCTTCAGATCTAGAAGGTTGAGTATTAGGATCTTTCTTCTGTGTACATGTAGGTACAAGAAGATTGTTCTTCTCAAGTAAATGAGCCATCAAATATATAGTCTTCCTCATACAAGTTCTCTTAGGATGAAAACCTCTAAGACAATATGTGCACTTTGATCTTTTCTTCTGAGAATGCTTGGTCTTCCTTGAGTTCGAAGCCCCATCTGACAGATATGGAGTATATGTAGGCCTTGTATCATTCGATCTCTTATCAGAAATCTTTTGCTTTCCTTTACCATTCGCTCTCTTTGCAGCTGTAAGATTTGAATCCAATTTGGGTTTGATCATTCCCATAGAGATCAACTTCTCTTCCTCTTGAGTAAGAGATTGGATGAAGTCATCAAGTGAGGGAAAATTCCATCTTGGAATGGACAACCTAGCTGACTAGAAAGTAGAGACAAAAACTGAGAAGTTTTCCCCCAACTTTGAGAGAATGGCAAGTATAAGTTGCTTGTCTTCTTTCACTATCTCATATCTTTTCAACTGTGATATCAATCTTTTGAACTTGGTGAGGAAGGCATTGATAGATTCGAAGCTATCGGGACTCAAACATATGAGCTCATTCTCCAATTTGTGTCCTTACATATCATCTTTTTGTCCAAAAAGGGATTTGAGCTTGTCCCAAACCTCTTTAGGATATGTAAGATCGATGACATGGAAGTGAAGATCTTCAGAAATTGAGAGGAGCAGGCCAATTGCTTCATCAAGCCTATCCAAGTACTTGGACTTTTCAATTGCACTGAGAGGTTCTACCATTGTTCCTTTGAGTAGTCGGGTGAAGATCTTGGATCTCATGAAGAGAGCCATCTTGTATTTCCACTAAACATAGTTGGAAGATGTCAGGTTTAGATCCATATGAACAGAGAAAGTCGAATAGTTGAAGAATATTCCGAACGGGTGAATAAACCTGCAAAACAAGCGAAGTTTTTGCTGATGGAGAATGCTACACTTTGACTGAACACTACCTTTTGAACACTGAGCACATAGACTAAGTCCTTCACACCTAGCTAGACCTCACTGGATTTCTCCAATGAATTCAAGTAATAGAACCAGGATTTGCTGTGGAAACTCAGAGGCTTCTGGTGCTCAAGTGAAAGATAATTGCTCAAAGAAATGTTGCAACTGCTGTTGCTGCAATGGCTGCAATTTGAATAGTTGTTGACTATCTAATACCATGTGATAATCTGCAGGGATCTAGAAACTGTAACAAACTCACAATCAAACTCTCAAGAATATTTGCAAAGAAGAAGAGAAGCATGCACTCAATAATCACTCATTAACACGGAATAATGGATAATGTCAATATCATACAATGAATAATGAATGTAAAGAATGTGTTACAATAATCTATGATGAGAAATCATATAGGATTTGAATTATCCAAGTAGGGAATTCAAATTTGAGCTCAAGGTCTATCTTGGATAACTATGGAGACATCATCTAGTCAGTAGTATCAGTCATAAATGGTAAGAGTCAACCAAGTGTGTCCAACTAAGTCTAACAGAACAATCTAGGCATAAATCAGGCAATTGAGACTCCAAGGGGGGTGAATGAGATTGTCAAATAGTCAACTGGAACTCCATAACTAGCTAACTAGAAGCTACAAGAAGTCAGCATGAGCAATCAGTGGAACAACTGCTCAATCAATGCACTAACTGAGTGATAACTCCCGGTAGGTGAAGAAGGGCGCTCCAACTGAGTGATAATTGAAGGTAGGTGGAGTAAAGGCGCACTATCTGAGTGTGGTAGGTGAGAAAGGCGCACTTGCCATGCAGAACAGAAAAGAAGGGCGCATTAGGTAGGTAGGAGGCCAAATGGGGGCTAAAGACAGGCTTCGAAGAGCTAGAAGCAAGATCTAGGTGCTGGGGAGACAACCATGATGATGACTGGATGCATGCAGCATGCAGATTTGCATGCAGGCATGCAAAATATAAAAATGATGGTGCGAATATTACAACATTACTAATAATATACTATCTTGATAAATATTTCCAACCTCTATTGTCCAAGGGATCCTTTTAAGAAGGAAAAACAACTCCTTCCTGAAACAATTAGTCACTCATTCATCCATCATCACTTTGAGCGCCTTCCAATGAAAACAATAGATTACCTATTGAGTATTCAACGGCACCTCCTTATCTCATGGATTTATTATAAGTAGCAATTACATTGTATCCAATTAGGAAGGATCTTCCGCTCCTTCTGTAATTGATTCCTTTTCAAAAAAATATCATGGTAAATCTACATGAGATTGTTGTTGCTAGAACTCTGAACATTTTCTTCATAGTGAGGAACATTTTCTAATTTATCGTCTTATGGAGAATGATAGCATACAATAATTCTATTAAACTGTAGAGCATTGACTTATTTGATAATACATACTAGTGGAAAAAGTATTCTTTGTTTAAAATAAATTTTATTTTTAATGTGCTATTGTTATTTTATATTTCATAAATCACTTCTGAAATGGAATTTGGTTCTCAACAATGTGTCTTGTTATTTTATATTTCAAAAATCGCTTCTGAAATGGATTTTAGTTCTAAAAAATGTGTGGACCTCCTTTTGAATGGATTGAAAGTTACTGAAGGAATCTCTTTTACAAAAAAAAAAAAGAAAAAAAAAGAAGAAGATCAACATTCGTGATGGATGTATCATTGTAAACGTTACCAAGACTTTAAATGTAGGTCTTCAATTGCCCTATCCATCAAAAGGTGCATATACATTGTCAGAGGAAGTTGGTGGTTATATTGAATGGCCTGCATCTGAGATCGTTAACCACATTGGATCTGCTCTTCACGAGAATGAGGTGAATGATATACAAATTTCCACTTGGACGAGTGTAGAACATACCATAACAACTGAGAATAAATCTTCTTTTATTGTGAGAAAAGTTAAGTTGTTACGTAAGTGTTCAGAATGCAAGGATTGCATTTCCATATGTTTTGTAACAAATGTGAGTGGGACTGATTTTGTTGGGGGAACATTTTTGGGTGACTTCTCCTTTGGTATTCTGGTGGATGAAGTGGTGTTTTCTTGTATGGCATGTTTTCCAGGGTTAAGTGGTTAAGGTTTTGTTGTATGTTTGATTAAAAGAATCATAGATTTTAATACAAAAACATTGCTTTCTGTTGAAAGCAATTTAAACAATAATCAATCTAAAACTACTTCAAAAGTATTAAAACAAACTAAAAAATGAATAATATCAACATTCATGATGGATGTATCATTGTAAACGTTACCAAGACTTCAAATGTGGGTCTTCAATTGCCATATCCATCAGAAGGTGCATATACATTGTCAGAGGAAGTTGGTGGTTATATTGAATGGCCTGCATCTGAGATCGTTAACCACATTGGATCTGCTCTTCACGAGAATGAGGTGAATGATATACAAACTTCCACTTGGACGAGTGTAGAACATACCATAACAACTGAGAATAAATCTTCTTTTATTATGAGAAAAGTTAAGTTGTTACCTAAGTGTTCAGAATGCAAGGATTTCATTTCCATATGTTTTGTAACAAATGTGAGTGGGACTAATTTTGTTGGGAACATTTTTGGGTGACTTCTCCTTTGGTATTCTGGTGGATGAAGTGGTGTTTTCTTGTATGGCATGTTTTCCAGGGTTAAGTGGTGGAGGTTTTGTTGTATGTTTGATTAAAAGAATCATAGATTTTAATACAAAAACATTGCTTTCTGTTGAAAGCAATTTCAACAATAATCAATCTAAAACTACTTTGAAAGTATTAAGACAAAATCACAATATCAAGTTTGTGGGAGAGAAAGTTAATTTGATACATCAATGTTCTTTAAAGCCACATTATGTTGCTTGGTGAATAGTGTCAAGTGTTTTTGAAGGATACATTGTACAATTCAAACCAGTAGATGTTGGTGAGTTTGGTATTTTAGTTCATAAAGTCTTCTACAATTGTGAGGATTTTGGTGTATTTGAAGGCTCTCTTGTAAGATGGTCTACAAACAATTTGATTGACCTCAATGATGTTCCTTTGGATGTTATACTAAAAAAGAACACAGACGAAGACATGGTCAACATTTGGAATATTTTTGAAGAATATCCTTTACAGATGGTCCTTCTAGGTACTTCCCATTGTGAATATATAGATGTTAAAGGTAATGGAACAAGGCCATACAATTTTGTAAAGCGGCAAGCTGGAACTAAAATTTATGAAAGAAATTCAAGATCAATACCTTACAGACCTGAAATTGATCAGGGTGCGATCCTTTCAAAAAATGGCATTGAACATTGTTGCTCAAATCTTTGTATATAAAAAATGTCACTTCAATCAATAAACTTCATAGTATGAATGGAAATTCAAGAAGACAGTATGTTATAAATTCTATGGGATCAAATCCTCTTGTGGCCAAAGAAGGAGATGACAGAAAAAGAAGCATGTTTACAATGAGATTAGACACAATAGACATATGTAAAAATTCATGGTATAAATTCCATGGGATAAAAAGGATCACTTTCTACAATTATAAAAGCATGTTCTTGAATGGTGGTGTGAGAGAATTGAATGGTAGTAGTGGATTGGAAAATCTAGGGCGAACACTGTTGCACTAGTAGCTACGATTAATAAAATTGTAGAAGAGAACTCAGAAAAATATCCACATCTTACATGATTAATCAATGAATATGGAATAAGGACAACCTTGAAATTATTGCCATCTAATATGTCCCATGCTTTGCTGTGAAAAATGGCAAATGAAGAAATCAAAAGTATTGGTTTGCCTCCAGTATCACAATCCTCCTTTAGCAAGGTGATGAGAGAAGATTTTTGAGATGTTAAAATTTCTAAATCAAACTCTTTTGTAACGTGTAATGAGTGCATTACAATACATGATAGGCTTAAGGGGACCACTGATCTAGCTGAGGTGAAAAGGTTGCGAGGACATCAAGTAGCTCATAATAAATATATCGCAAGTTGTTGCCAAGTATATTATTCTCACAGATTAGCTTCACAAAAAAATCCAAAGACTTTTCTGAGTATTGTTCATGACAAAATGGATAAGTCAAATACTTCCATTCCAAGGATGGGTAAGAAGGAAGGGGATTTTAGTAATGTTATGAATCTTCACATATCATTGACTGGAATGTTGACTCATGGGCACAAGACTGGGGGTTTTGTCCATTTTAGACTCTTATTTTTAGAGATGGGATCAAATTTCACTGTGACATCCCTAGATAAATGCTTGAAGAGTCTTGAAGAACCAATGGTTGATAAATATGGCGATTTTCTCTACAAAGGTGAAACATCTAAGCACCAATTGCATGATTCTCTATTAAAATTAGATTCATATGAAAAGTGTGTTATATAGAGACAAGATGTAATGTAGCATGATATATTGTCTGTTGATGGTACTAATCAATGCATGCTAGATAGAAAAATACCACCCATATTCTTGTTGCAAATGGATAATTGTTCAGGCGATAACAAAAACCGCTTTGTATTTGCATTTTTATCGCTTTTAACAGCAAGGAGAGTGTTCGAGATAGTTGAAGTTGGATTCCTCCCGGTTGGACACACCCATGAAGACATAGATGGAACTTATGGAAGGTTATTAGTAAAGCTAATGCGCAAGGATATATTTTCACTCTCGGAAATTATGGATACATATAGGACATGTGAAGATCAAAATTCATATTTCCTTTATCTAATTGATGAATTTTACGATTTTAAGAGTTTTGTGAAACCCCAGATTTTGGATGGAAATGCCAAAATCATCGGTATCAAAAAATGCCATTTTTTAAAATTTCAGCTCATAGAGAACATTCCAGTCATGCAATGGAGGGAATCACTTCGGGATGAAGCTTGGTCGTCTCCTATTCATATGTGGTGGTCATTTCCAGATGGTAGCAGATAATTTACAGTGGGGAAACCTAGGTTATTAAATCTGCAACCAAAAAGACTTTCAGACATTGACGAAAAAAAAAGGAATAGAAACATATATTTCATTCAGGAATCGAGGGAGGTTGTATATAAATCTTTGGACAGTACCTTCGAGAGTGTTGATCAGTCAGCAACTAAATTTTGGCCATCGACAAGCCATGATATTCATAGTAGTGAACCTACAAGATCTGAACATGAAATTATGGATGCCTATTTGAAGGAAAATGTTCCTACTTTGCAGGATTGCTATGTTGGACCAATATCCAACAAACCTAGAGATGAATTCATTCCAAGACTGGATGTTGTAAAGGGAAAAATGGTCATTGTGCAATCACCAAAGCCAAATTGTGCAATATGGTTGGGTAGGGTGATTGGTAATATTTATTAGGATTCAGATGCTAGTACTCTTGGGTATTACAAATAGAGGTCCAATGGTGAAAGCCAACAGGATCATTGAAGGATCTGAAGGTCTTGTACAAAAAATGCTTAAATAGAAAGAAACAATGGGTTGTTGGTGCATAATAAAATATGATGATCGATGTAAATAGAATCATATGGGCATTGTCACCAAGGATAGGATGGAAAGGGGAAAAACTAGAATAAACAAGAAGGGCCTTGCAGTAGTTAAGGCACAATGAGAACAGATGGGGCAGAGTGTTGAGAGTGGGATGGATGTTCCTATGGATATCGTTTGATGGGATCTTAGCCCAAAAACATTATATTTTGTTACAATCCTTCTAGTCTTTCTATCAACCTGGCTGGGTGAGAAAATTTCGAGCATATGGAATGTCCGCAAGCCTCTAGGCATTTGAGGAAAATTACTACTGTGATGCAGAATACATTGTTTGTTGGTTACTTTTGGGTAAGTAAGTTGTGCCTATACAGATTACGCTGAGAATTCCTGCCTCATTTGGAAACTACTCAAATTATATATGTAAAAAGCTAGATATTCTTGACACTGTATCAAAAAATAAACAAGAACTGATAAACTTTCCATTCAAACAAGTACGGAATATTATAGACAATGAACTTTTCACCTTAAAAGATTGCACATTTCCAAATGAAAATTGCACTTTTCAAATGAAAATTTGCATTTTTTATTTGAAATGCACACTTTTCAAATCAAAATTTGCATTTTTTATTTGAAATTCACAATTTTTGAATTGAAATTCATAGTTTCATAATAAAAAACCACAATTTTAGGGTTCATAAGTAGTCAAAAAACACACTATTCGAATAGAAAAACACAATTTCAATTCAGAACCCAATTTTGCACTTTAGAAAGGTTGATATTGACACTTTCAAAGTCTAAATTCACACTTTTTAGTCCAAATTTTTCCTAACATGTCCAAATTTAAAGAAATAGGTGTTGGTTGTTAATGACACAGTTAACTTAGTCTAGAAGGTACGGTGGGATGATGCCATGGCTTCCAGGAAGCATTAAATTCTCATGCATGGCCTCTGTTCCATCATTCAAGGTGATAACAAGTGTTTTTATAGGAAAACAATTGAGGATGGAAAGGTTCATTTGGAAGTTTGGCTTCATGCTTGCTGGTCTCCCATGCCTCATCTTCATTTCCATTTCCATTCCAGGAACTGCATTAAGGGGTGTTTTTTGGGAGTGCCTAGTGGCTCTGAGAAGTGCACCATCATCACATGGTCTTCTGTGGGATCTGAATCACCATCTTTAGTCTCCTTACTAAGCATGGAGAATCCAGTCGATCGAAATTTGGCTGAGAATTTTTGGGGCTTCAAAATAGAGTGGTATGACAACCTTGGAAATCCTCTAGGATTTCAATTCCCTCCGAATCCTCTTCAGGCTTCTCTTCAACATAGTAGTGATGGGGATAGTGAGCTTGTTCACGTCCAAGGGAAAGATAATCATAGCAAGAGATAGTAGCTGGCATCTTTTATGGAGAACTTGGGAGACCATGAAGGTTTGTTTGAGGTCCATCTCAATCTGTTATTTGACACCAGAAGGGATATCCAGAACTTGAATTACAAAATGGAACAATTCGAAAAGCAAATGACCTCCTTAATTTCCTTTTTTTTTTCTATCACGATCTTCGGTAGCATGTTAGTGTCTCATCACTGCAGGACATTGTTATGTTGGGTGCACCTCTCCTACTAGAAGCTCAATCTCCAGATGGTCCATTTGGCTCCGCTACGGCTCCACCTTCAGGTCAAGATTTGGGGGGGTTATGTTAATTTTCATGTATGTTTCTATGCTTTATATGCATATGTAGGATCATTTTTTTGGTTACGTTGGGGTTTATATTATTTTATTGTTTATTTCAATCCTATATGGCCATGCTATTTACAATGTAATAACTTAGTCGTAGACTTGGTATTTTGTTTTTGGTTTGGGAAACGATCTTGTGGTTTGAATTCTCAACCACATTGGCTTTGGATCTGGGAATGGCTCTGTGGTTTTAACTCTCGGCCACATGCAAATAGTTGTAATGCTCTTTTTTTCTTTGTTATATTATAGTCTTACTTTTTTTCTTTTTTATAATATATTGCTACTGCTTACTTTAAAAAAACTTGGAATAAAAAACAAATTATACATATTTGTGTATATCAAACCTATCAATTTTATATGTAATAAAAAAACTTGTAAATATTTCATAAATCATTATCAACATTAAAACCAATTGGGGAGCGGATCTACGTTTGGATTTTCGGCTCCCCATTTAGTTGTTCACCTGCATAATCATGCTTTACAATAATTAAAACCGTTTTGATTTTTGTATTCAAAAAATTAAATCATAAGTATTCCATACTAACAAATCAAACACTCTTTTGCTTATATATCAAGAAAATACATCATATATCACAGCAAGGATATTGAAAATAATTCAATCCTCACTGCTTTGAGAGGACCGAAATCTAATCAAAAAGAAAAAAAATGATCTATCACACCGCAAGGATATTGAAATAATTCAATCCTCATTGCTCCTAAAGCCCAATTGTTATCATACTAAAAACTGGCTTTGGCTTCTTCGAAAGGTGGATTACAAAATAAATTGTTGTTGTTTCCGTTGGCTATCATTGGGAGGCAGGGCAATTTTGGTTAAATCTGTCCTTGAGAGCATCCTAGTCTATTGGATGTCCATGGAAAAGATTCCCCTGTCTATATTGTACATAATTTGACATCGGATGTTGAATTTCCTTTGGGCAAGCCATTTGATAGGGGGGAAATTTCACCTAGCGGGTTGGCAAAATATTTTCTTGTCAAAGGAGATGGGGATATGGGGTTTTAAAATTTTGAGATTCTTTAGTCAAACATTATGCCTGAAATCGTTATGGCAAGGGATTTTTTGGACGGGCCTTTGGAGTGACATATTTATAGGTAAATATATGAAATGTTCCTTGGTGGAATTCTAGGCAAGGAATATCCATAAACAGGTCACTCGAGGCTCCAACAACTGGTTGGGTTTTACAAGGACTCTTGATTGGCTTGGGAAGGGGCTCACTTAGTGCATTGGCGATGGGACTCAAGTGCATTTAGGTATTGATCCTTTCATCGGTGGGGAAAATCATTACAGATTGTCTCATAATTTGGTCTCTCTTTTATTTGATATGGGTATCTACAATCTTGCTCATGTTAAAAATCCCCAAGTGACTTTTGTAGCTTCATACTGGATTTCTACAGAGGATGTTGGCTTGCACGGTGAATACTCATCTGATTGAAAATCCTTCACTGCACCACTGAGGCATTTGGGTATTAGGTTGGTTCCTCAACACGATTTGCTTGCTTGGGGATGGAATGGTGCTATGGGTCAGTTCAATGTTAAGGCTTCTTACGAAGCCATTGTCTCTAAACTAGTTTGTGGATTCAAAGAAGTGGTACTTTAAGCTATGGAAGTGGAAGTTTCCAATGAAAATCAAATGTTTTTCTTGGCTGTGGCTGGAAAATCGCATTTTAACGTGCGATAACCTTTGTAAGCAGGGATTTTTGGGTCCAAACTACCGTGTTTTATGCATATGCGGGGAGGAAAATATTTTTCATCTTTTGGGTTAGTTTTTTTTTTCCAAATTGTCTGGAATTGCATTCTACATGTTATGGGAGTCTCTTTCGGATGGCTCATCATCCAAAACTTAGTTTACAACATTGGTGTACTAGGTTTCCTTGTTGGAAGATGCTTCCTATTTTTTTTATTTGGGGAATATGGAAACCCGTAATGCGATTATCTTCGAAAACAAGAGGTGGTCTCACTGGAAGGTTGTTTGCGCAGCTCTACATTTATTCAACGATTATTGCAAGCCTTGTCCTTTTTCCAGTGTTAAGAACAAATATGACATAGTTTTGAATGAAATTTGGCCCTATGGATACTTCGATGGGGAAACAAACCAAGGTGATTATGGAGGCAAGATGATCCTGAAGCTCTCTATGGATCATTATTTTATGTTGCAGTTAGGTGAAGGTAGAGGTACCAATACAAGAGCCGAATTATTAGCTCATTGGGGCCTTTTAGTTTTTGTTGATCAACATTAGGTTAATATATTTCAAGTTTATGGTGACTCTAAGGCAATTATTGATTGGGTGTTGAGAATATCTTCTCTATAATTTCTTCAGTTGGAACATTAGTGGTCTAGGTTTACCAACCTTTCTGAATCTTTTGATAGTTTTGTGATCCATTGTATATATAGACGATACAACAGCCAAGTTGACTGCTCATCAAATCTTGATGTAGGTCTATTGGAAGGTATGCTCCTCTATGAGGAATATAAGAATGGTTGCCTCCTCTCTAAAGGGGCATGTCAAATATATTAGTATTTGGATGAATACTTCCATTTCTGATTATGTATTTTGGTCCTATATTGTTACCTCTTCATGGTCTCGCTCCTTCCGGGGAAGTGATCAGTTAGACCTCTTAGTTTTATGGTCGAGATAGTATTTGGTTCTTGTTTTCAGTTTATACTAATTTTGTTTTGCTCTTGCATACTTGATGTACAACTTTGATTCTTTTCCTTGAATAACAAGTTGTGCTTTTTTTTCTTATTGAAAAAAAGGATATTGAAATAATTCAAAACTTTACTGCTATGAGAGGAATCAATTTGGTGTATCATTTAAAAAAAATGATTGTATTGTGGTGATAAATTGAGTATATCTTATTGGGAGACATTAAATTCAGAAATATGGTTTAATTTTTTATTTATTTATTAAAACATGAAATTTATATAATCTTTAATTAAATTTTAATATTTAGATTTTAAAATTGTAAATTTTAATAAAAATAAAATCAACTTTTCAGATTGTAAAATTTTAATAACTTATATTTACAATTTCAAACAATTTTTAACCAAATTTCAAAAATTATAAAAAAAAAATCAAATCATATTATATTAAAGTAGCGATTTATCCTCATTGAATTTTATACTACTATAATCATTGATCATCTATTAAATTCTTTCCTTTTTTATTGAAAATAACAATAGAAAAAAAATTCTTAATGTGAATGTTTTTGTTATTATTATTACACGTAGTCTCTCAATTATTTCAAAAAATTCAATAATAAAAGATTTACGCTCTCTTTGTTCGTAATAGTCCGAAGTTGAAAATTATGAATGTCGTAGGCATTTGACCAACGAGAAGCATGACCATCCACATCTGCTAGATTCCTCGCTTATAGAGTGAATGGAATCCTGCCACATGTTTTCCGCTTTGGCCCCTGATATTTCTCACTATTACGGCTTTCTCTACAGGAGAACTCATATTTTATCTTCAACCATCTTTGTTGACCATGTCGTCGAACTTATTTGAATTACTTTGCCCCTTTCACACAGACCCTCGACCGTGTGGTGGCAATTTTGAGACTTCACGCGTACGCGGCCGATTCACGCTGACCGCCGCACCGTTTCGCAATTTTTTTTGTTTATTTGAGTTTCTTTGGCCGTTTCACTATGACCGTGGACCGCCGAACGTGTCACAGGTTTTGGTGAGTTCATGCCAACCGCTTTGGCTGGTAAATTAGCACAGATAGTTGGGTAATTATTTTTTTGTTTATTTGAGTTTCTTTGGTTGTTTCACGCCGACCGTGTCGCAGGTTTTGGTGAGTTCACGCCGACCGCTTTGGCTGGTAAATTAGCACAGATAGTCGGGTAATTATTTAAAAATATGGTCAGTGTTTGTTAGAATAAGTCATGTTTGTTGGTGAAGAGTTGTCGACTGCTTTGGCATACTCGACAGGCGATTGCACAAGTTGGTGAAGAGTGATCGGTAGACTCTTGTCGAATATCGAGTGATTATGCTGATGAAAGATGTTATGGCCGACAAGACATATTCTTTAGATGGTCAATTTGTCTCGTTAGTGTCTAGGTCGAATTCACGTTCAGGTCAACAAAAGAATGCATAATTTTATCAACGCTTTTCATTCGAGAAAAAAAAATGTCGGCTAGATTCCTCGCTCATAGAGTGAATGAAAAATTGCCATGTGTTTTGTGATGGTTCGTCAATTTAAGTTTCTCTTCATCGAGGTTTCCTGTCACTTTGTCGCATACGCATTTCACCAATGAGAAGTATGACCATCCACGTTTGCTAGATTCCTCACTTATAGAGCGAATGGAATCCTACCACGTCTTTTCTGCTTAGGCCCCAGATATTTCTGACTATTATGGCTTTCTCTGCAGGAGAACCCAAATTTTATCTTCAGCCGTCTTTGTTAACCGTGTCGTTGAAATTATTTGAATTACTTTGCCCCTTTCACGCAGACCCTTGATCGTGTGGCAGCAATTTTGAGATTTCACGCTTACGCAGCCGATTCATGCTGACCACCACACCGTTTCACAGTTTTTTTTGTTCATTTGAGTTTCTTTGGCCATTTCACGGCAACCATGGACCGTCAACTGTGTCGAAGGTTTTGGTGAGTTCACACCAACTACTTTGGCTGGTAAATTAGCACAGATAATCGGGTAATTATTTTTTTGTTTATTTGAGTTTCTTTGGTCGTTTCACGCTGATAGTGGAGCGTCGACCGTGTCATAGGTTTTGGTGAGTTCACGCCGACCGCTTTGGCTGGGAAATTAGCACAGATAGTCGGGTAATTATTTAAAAATATGGTTGATGTTTGTTGGAATAATTTGTGTTTATCGATGAATAATGGTCAACTGCTTTGGAATACCTGACAGGCGATTGCACAAGTTGGTGAAGAGTGGTCGGCTCTTGTCGAATATCGAGTGATTATACTGATGAAAGATGTCATGGCCGACAAAACATATTCTTTAGATGGTCAATTTGTCTCGTTAGTGCCTAGGTTGGCTTCACGTTCAGGTCAACAAAAGCATGCATAGTTTTATCAACGCTTTTCATTCGATAAAAACAAATGTCAGCTAGATTCCTCGCTCATAGAGCGAATGGAAAACTACCACATTTTTTTTTATGGTTCGTCAATTTAAGTTTCTCTTCATCAAGGTTTCCTATCACTTTGTTGCATACTATATGTTAAAGTTGAGTCTGCTCGACTTTTAAAAATTGTCATCTCGATAATGTATGATTCATGAGAATTGTCAAATTTGGTTAAGTATAAGTGATGTATGTGGTCGACCACTTTGGTTGATCCTCAATTTTGGTCGAAGCAAGTTTGGTCGAGTCCACTATAAAGTGACTTTATATATATTGTATTTGATCGACCACTCTGGCTCAATACTTATTTTTGGTCGAATTGTAAAATATGATCAATGGCTATGAAGAGTATGTAATCAAGATGACTAATTCAGTCACATCTGATATGCACCTTACGCATTAATTGGTCGAGTCAACTACAAAGTGACTTTATCTATATTGACTTTATCTAGCGACCATTTTTCAAATTCGACCAAACTCAACTTTAACATATACTATGCCACATGTATCGACGAAAACTCTCTTTTGGTCGCATATTCTCAAATAAAATGACTTATCACTTGACCAAATAGCATATAATTATTTTTATCAACCATATGATGTATAGACTCAAACTATATGTCGCAACAATGTTACATTGACCATATTTTTAAATAATTACTCGACTATTTTTACAGACTCGACCAATCAATGCATAAGATGCACATCAGATGCGACCTAATTAGTCATCTTGATTACATGCCCTTCATAGCCATTGATCATATTTTACAACTCAACGAAAAATAAGTATTGAGCCGGAGTGGTTGACTAAATACAATATAGATAAAGTCACTTTGTAGTGGACTCGACCAAACTTGAGGATCGACCAAAGTGGTCGACCACACACATCACTTATACTTGACCAAATTTGACAATTCTCATGAACCATATATTATCGAGACGACCATGAAAATACTCTACCGACCATTTTTAAAATTTGACCAGACTCAACTTTAACATATACTAAGTTTTCCTCGCTCATAGAGCGAATGGAAAACTGCCACGTGTTTTGCAATGGTTCGTCAATTTAAGTTTCTCTTCATCGAGGCTTCCTGTCACTTTGTCGCATAGTATATGTTAAAGTTGAGTCTGGTCGACTTTTAAAATGGTCGGTAGAGTATTTTCATGGTTGTCTCGATAATATATGGTTCATGAGAATTGTCAAATTTGGTCAAGTATAAGTGATGTATGTGTTCGACCACTTTGGTCGATCCTCAGGTTTGGTCGAGTCCACTACAAAGTGACTTTATCTATATTGTATTTGGTCGAACACTCTAGCTCAATACTTATTTTTGGTCGAATTGTAAAATATGATCAATGGCTATGAAGGGCATGTAATCAAGATGACTAATTCAGTCTTATTTGATGTGTATCTTACACATTAATTGTTCAAGTCCACTACAAAGTGACTTTATCTATATTGACATTATTTGGAGACCATTTTTCAAATTCGACCAGACACAACTTTAACATATACTATGCCACATGTATCGACGAAAACTTTCTTTTGGTCACATATTCTCAAATAAAATGACTTATCACTTGACCAAATACCATATAATTATTTTCATCGACCATATGATGTATAAACTCAAACTATATGTCGCGACAATGTTACATTGACCATATTTTAAAATAATTACCCGACTATTTTTACATACTCGACCAATTAATGCATAAGATGCACATCAGATGTGACTGAATTATTCATCTTGATTACATTCCCTTCATAGCCATTGATCATATTTTACAATTTGACCAAAAATAAGTATTGAGCCGGAGTGGTCGACCAAATACAATATAGATAAAGTCACTTTGTAGTGGACTCGACCAAACTTGAGGATCAACCAAAGTGGTCAACCACATACATCACTTATAATTGACCAAATTTGACAATTCTCATGAACCATATATTATCGAGACGACAATGAAACACTCTACCGACCATTTTTAAAATTCGACTAGACTCAACTTTAACATATACTATGCGACGAAGTGACAGGAAACCTCGATGAAGAGAAACTTAAATTGATGAACCATCGCAAACACGTGGCAGTTTTCCATTTGCTCTATGAGCGAGGAATCTAGCCGACATTTTTTTTTCTCGAATGAGAAGCATTGATAAACTTATGCATGCTTTTGTTGACCTGAACATGAAGCCGACTTGGGCACTAATGAGACAAATTGACCGTCTAAAGAATATGTTCTGTCAGCCATAACATCTTTCATCAGCATAATCACTCGATATTCGACAAGAGTCTGCCGACCACTCTTCACCAACTTGTGCAATCGCCTCTCAGGTATGCCAAAGCAGTCGACCACTCTTCATCGACAAACATGACTTATTCTAACAAACATCGACCATATTTTTAAACAATTACCCGACTGTCTGTCGACCACCTCAGTCGAATTAAATCATCCCATAACAGATGCAGGATTACAATTTTACTATGCTAATTTATTATTAGTTTTTCAAGTTGGACATATTGTTTCTTTTAGTGTTTATCTGAAATGTTTCAATCATGACCCTAACTTTATAAGGATTTGAAATGCTAATAAATTTATTTCCTAAAGAGATTCTACCATTTTCTATCTAATACCATTTGTAAAATGTTTCTGGGCCTCGTTACGGCCTTCTGAGCTCACGCAGTTCTCAGAAGGACATGGACAAAGCGACTTTGGTCGATGCTCAAGTTTGGTCGAAGCAAGTTTGGTCAACTCCACTACAAAGTGAATTTATCTGTATTAACTTTATCTCGCGACCATTTTTCAAATTCGACCAGACTCAACTTTAACATATACTATGCCACATGTATCAACGAAAAATTTCTTTTGGTCACATATTCTCAAATTAAATAACTTATCACTTGGCCAAATAGCATATAATTTTTTGTATCGACCATATGATGTATAGATTCAAACTACATGTCCCGACAATGTTGTTGATGTATATGTAACTTCGGAATGTATTTCACTTATATATTTATTGTACTCCTATAGAGATGCATTATTCCTCTATATGAAAGTGTCGTCATTTGTATTGACAAGTGTCGCAAGTGTGTTAACTTGCCAATGGGTTATTAGAACACCTTGTAAGGGGTCGACCCAATATAATGTAATATAAAGTTATTGTACCTAGCTAGACAAGTCGGCCCCGTAAGGTTATTGGGAAAATAGGACAAGTATAAATAGAGATCAGGAAATCTCTATTTGGATCACTTCAGAACTCACACTTCCTTCACTCGGAAAGTGGCGCACATGTGAGGAGGAGGATCAGCTGCTAAGAGGAGTCTATCTCTTGTACTTTGGTTGTACTTTGGTTGAGCTATTGCTTTATCTATCTCTAAGGAAGTTGTGGGGTTTTTCACCTTAGGGTTTTCCCCACGGAAACTCTGTGTCTATTGTCTCTCATGCTTTTGCTTCTTGTGATGATTGATATGCTTGTTATGATTGATATGCATTGATATACTGTACATTTTATTCTCTCAGTAAAGATCCTAGAGTATTGTGAATTAATGCTCAAAATTTAACATGGTATCAGAGCTAACCTGAGAAGAAGACATTGTGCAGTGATGGAAACTGGGGTTTATTGCTTATTGGGTTTCTCTCCACAGATTTTGGAAAATTAGTATAGTAGATTGACTCTACTCATCAAGTAGAATCTATCTATCCAATCATAATTCAATTCTGAGCATTTTTAGATTTGGCCCTAAAAATTAGGGTTTCCACAAAAATAGGAATTTATGAAATATGAAGACATAGCTGGAAGATCCTTGGAAACATCGAAGTTTAGAGCCTTGGATCGAGATTTTTGGCTGGGTAAATCTCTGGGAAACTCAAACCCTAATTCAGGGTCCTCCCAAGTGAACCCGAGAAGACTAAAAGGCATTTCTGAAGGGTGAAGCTTTGCAGATCTTAAATTCTGAATACACCAAGCTGATCAGATCATCAAGGTGCATCTTTCTATCCTTTCAAAAAGTTGAAATTCACTTTTTGAATTTGTAGGGTTTTTCCGACAAACCCTAATCCGGGACTAGATGCAGTTTTCAGCAAAGCAAGTGGTAAGACCTAAATCTCTTCTATTTCCATTTGAAGTACTCTTTAAGATGTCTCACCACACCAAGCTTGAGGATAAGCTTGAAGGGGTTGATAACTTCCGAGCCTGGAAGTATAGGATTGGGTTAATCCTAGAAGAAAATGAATTGGACTCCTACATCAGCTCTGAGGTCCCTATCCCAGAGGATGAAGAGACTAAGGTATTGCATAAGAAGAACTTGGTCAAGGAAAAGAGAATCATTGTTGATTCTATCAAAAACCATCTCATACCACATGTGTCATCCCTAAAGACACCCAAGGAGATCTTTGACTCCCTGACCAAGTTATTTGAAGGGAAGAACATAAATCGGAAGATGACTCTGCAGAATCAATTGAAAGGGGTCAAGATGTTGAATGGAGAGACCATTCAATCTTACTTCTCCAAGGTCTCTCATATCAATGAAAAACTTGAAGCTGTGGATGAGGTAGTGGACAATGGTGAAGTTGTTATGACCACTCTGAATGGCCTACCTAGGTCATGGGACTCCTTTATTCAAGGAATCTGTGCAAGAAATAAATTGATCTCTTTCAGTAGACTATGGGAGGAATGCTCTCAAGAAGAAGCTAGGCTTGTGGCACGAGAAGAAAAGATGAGGAATGCTCTCAAGGGAAGCAAGGTTAAGAAGGGACACTTTGCTTCAGAATGTCCCAAGAACAAAAGGGACAACAACAAAAACAACAACTTCAACAAGAAGAAGAAGGGCAGCAAAAGAATGTATCATGCTCATGCTGCTGAAGATGATGAACCTCCAAAGAAGAAGGCTAGATCAGAAAGTGATGATGATGATTCATCAAGCAAAGAAGATTATGTTCTAATCTCTGCTCTCACAGGTACTATTTCTCATGGTTGTAATGATTGGCTTATTGATAGTAGTGCTTCCAAACACATGACGAGGTTTAAAGAATCTTTTGTAAATCTATATGAACATGAATCACCCCATAAAGTGAAACTTGGGGATGACTATCAATACCCCATCAAAGTAAGTGGTGAAGCCTCCTACAACCTAGATTTTGGAAAGTCCTTGAAGGTGAAAGAAGTTCTCTATGTACTTGGGCTCAAAAACAATCTACTCTCCATCTATGCATTAGATGTAAAAGGTATGAGGGTTGCATTTGTAGATGGCTAAGTCCTAATGTGGCCAAAGGGTAAAACTATTGATGATGCAGTGGTGATTGGAGAGCAAGAGGGAGGATTGTATAAATTGAAGGGACAACCTGAACATGCCATGGTGCATGATTCCATGGAGCCAAGTGAACTTTGGCATAGAAGACTTGCACATATGCACTACAGAGCATTACCAATTGCAAGTAAGGCTGTAGAAGGTCTTCCTGAAATTAAGACCAAGCATGAAGGTGTTTGCAAAGGATGTGCAAAAGGAAAGAACATAAAGAAGGCATTTCCAAGCAGTGAAAGAAAGGAAAAAAGTATCTTGGAAATTATCCACTCCGATGTATGTGACCCGATGTCATCCAGCTCTCTGAGTGGGTATGTTTACTATGTCTCTTTCATTGATGACTTCTCCAGGAAGACTTGGGTTTACTTCTTGAAGAACAAAGATGAAGTGTTGGATAAGTTCAAGGAATTCAAAACCTTGATGGAGAACCAAACTAATAAGAAGATCAAAATAGTCAGATCCGACAATGGTGAAGAATTCACCTCAGGTGACTTCAAGAAGCTATGCAGTGATTCAGGGATTAAGAGGGAGTTGACTGCTCCTTATAATCCACAATAGAATGGATTTGTAGAAAGAAAGAATCGAACAATCATGGAAGCAGCAAGGGAAATGGTGCATGACCAGGATCTACCTATGCATCTATGGGCAGAAGCAGCTAGGACAGCTGTATATGTGCAGAACAGAACACCCCACAAGATATTGGACAACAAGACACCAGAAGAGGTCTTCTTTGGTAAGAAACCTGAAGTCAGCCATCTCAGAATATTTGGTTGTCTAGTATACACTCATGTCCCAAAAGAAAAGAGGACCAAGCTACATCCTTTAGGAAAGAAGGGTATCTTTGTGGGTTATAGTGAAAGCTCGAAGGCTTACAGAATATACTTTCCAGGGTTCAAGAAAATTGATGTTAGCAAAGATGTAACATTTGATGAAAATACATCATTCATCAAATCAAGGGAGACACCTGTTGAAGTGTATGAAGAACCTAAGGAAACTAGATTTCAAGACACTACCATGACTAAAGCAATTCCAGATGTTGATCGTGAAATTGAAGATCTGCAACAACCTGTAGATCCACCCCGTGAGAATAACTCTCACAAGAGAAAACCTGCATAGGCTAGAGAGCTCATTCAAGATGCAGAAAGATATGGCATTCTAGAAGAAGAACACAAAGCAAAGAAGAGAACTAGATCACATACCAGCTATGTTGCTTTACTCTGTGATATCATGAACAAAGAACCTTCCAGTTATGAAGAAGCAGTGGAAAAGAAAGAATGGAAGGATGCCATGGTCGAAGAATACCAATCAATAATGAAGAATGATGTTTGGGATGTTGTCCCAAGACCTGAAGGGAAGTCTGTTGTGACTTCCAAGTGGATCTACAAGATCAAGCATGCTGCAGATGACAGCATAGAGAAATACAAGGCAAGATTCGTAGC
Source organism: Larix kaempferi (assembly GCA_027924585.1). Taxonomy (NCBI): domain Eukaryota; kingdom Viridiplantae; phylum Streptophyta; class Pinopsida; order Pinales; family Pinaceae; genus Larix; species Larix kaempferi. Next base: position 2,429,503 of record BSBM01000455.1, read on the forward strand.
TCGTGGCTTCTCTCAGAAAGAGGGAATAGATTATGAAGAAACTTTTGCTCCTATAGCCAAGTACACTTCCATCAGATTAGTACTTTCCCTGGCTGCAACAATGAAATGGAAGATACACCAGATGGATGTCAAGACTACGTTCTTGAATGGTGTAGTTGAAGAAGAAGTGTATGTGGAGCAGCCACTCAGTTTTGAAACACATGACAGGGAGCCATATGTGTGCAGATTGAAGAAAGCCTTGTATGGCGTGAAGCAAGCTCCTAGAACTTGGTATGGTAGGATGGACAGTTTCCTATCTAGTTTGGACTTTACCAAGAGTAAAGCGGATTCCAACCTTTACTACAAGGTTGAGGAACAAAATCCTGTGATACTACTCCTATATGTGGATGACCTATTTGTAACAAGAGATGATAGACTGATTGCCGATACAAAGAGGAAGCTTGCTACCGAGTTCGATATGAAGGACTTGGGGATGATGCACTATTTTCTAGGTATGGAGGTGTGGCAGAGTGCATATGGGATCTTCCTTGGAAAAAGGAAGTATACAGTAGATATCCTGAAGAGGTTCGGGATGATGGATTGCAAGGCCATGGCCACACCTATGGCATCGAACCTGAAGCTTCTATGTGATGCTTCATCTGAGCCGGTTGATGTCTCTATGTATCGTCAGATGATTGGGTCCTTAATGTACCTGACGAACACGAGACCAGATATTTGCTTTGCATTGAACACATTGAGCCATTTTTTTATGGATCCGAGGAGTGTTCACCTGGTTGCTGTAAAGAATATTCTGAGGTACCTGAAGGGTACAGTTGATTATGGGCTCAAGTATGAAGCGAATCAAAAGTTTAACCTGCAGGGATATGTTGATTCATATTGGGCAGGCAGTGCTGCAGATAAGAAAAACACCTCTGGGTGCTTCTTTAGCATGGGATCAGGTGTGATCTCTTGGTTTAGCAGGAAGCAGTCCTGCGTAGCACTGAATACAGCCGAGGTAGAGTATGTTGCAGCTTGTTCAGCTAGTTGTGAGGTAGTATGGTGTTGGAAGCTACTGTCAGAGTTATTTGATCTCCTGCTAGAGACTACTGGTATCTTTTGTGACAACCAGAGTTGTGTGAAGCTGTCTGAGAACCCGGTGTTCCACGACAGGTTGAAACACATTGAGATCAAATATCACTATATCAAGGATATGGTGCAGAGAGGAGCAGTGAAGCTCCTGTATATTGCGATGGATGAGTAGATTGCAGATGTGTTGACGAAGCCACTAGCCAGAGTGAAGTTCAAATACTTCATAGAGAGGCTTGGCGTTCTTCAAATCGATGACACTTCGAGGAAGAAGTGATGGACACATTTGCTGAAGCCATTGCAAGCATGGTGGAAGGAGGACCCTTCACATGGTTATGGATGTAAGCACTGGATGATGAGCACTAGGATGATGTTCTAGTTTCTGCTCTATATGATCAGTCGGATCATTTATATGTATGTATGTACGCATCATGTTGGATGTTGGATATGATCAGTTGGATCATTTATATGTATGTATGTACGCGACATGTTGGATGCTGGATATGATCAGGTAGATCATGTATTTGTATATGTATCAGGTAGATACTTGTATGATCAGGTAGATCATGTACTTATGTATGTATCAGGTGGATGCATTATGTATATCAGATGGATGCATTTGTATGTATCAGGTAGATACTTTGTATGCATCAGATGGATATACTGTTTGATCAGGATGATCACAGATGATGAGCTTCAGGATGTTGCTCTAGATGATATGCATCAGGTTGATGGTATGATGATGATCAGGTTGATCATATGATGATTTACATTAGGATGACGTATGGTGAGTACCGGTTTGATACTCTATGGTCGTGGACAGGTTGTGCAGGTAGCATAGAAAAGACCCTTTAAAAATCGAAAAAGTAGAGCGGTGTGCTCGTAACATCCTGGGTTGGTCTATCGAGATCCAAACAGGTAGAGTGGTGTGCTCGTAACATCCTGGGATTCTCTCAGTGGGTTTTGCTACAGGTAGCATAGAAAAGACCCTTTAAAATCCAGACAGGTATAACGGTGTGCTCGTAACATCCTGGGATGCTCTATCAAGATCGAGACAGGTAGAGCGGTGTGCTCGTAACATCTTGGGATGCTCTGAGTAGGTTTTGCTACAGTTTCGTATAGAAAAGATCCTTTAAAATCCAGACAGATAGAGCGGTGTGATCGTAACATCCTGGGATTCTCTATCAAGATCCAGATAGATAGAGCGGTGTTCTCATAACATCTTGGGATGCTCTGAGTAGGTTTTGCTAAAGTTCACATAGAAAAGATCCTTTAAAACCCAGACAGGTAGAGCAGGGTGCTCATAACAGCCTGGGATGCTCTATCGAGATCCAGACAAGTAGAGTGGTTTGCTCGTAACATCCTGGGATGCTCTGAGTAGGTTTTGTGAAGGTCAACATGTAAAAGAACCTATAGTCTGCGCTAGGTTTTGTTGATGCATGTAATTAGTCCTGGGATCCACAGTATGGCCATTGATGATGAAGACATGCAGGTGGTGGGCCTATATCCAGCATGAAAAAGGGATGGCTTTGTAGAACTTCCTATGATGAGTAGATTCAGAGATTGGTTGAGATAGCAGCAGCAGTGACGATGACGACGATGCATGATGACGATCCATAGAAGAAGACTTGTGCTAGCAGATCTGTGTCGAGAAATACCTTCCTAGTTAAGAGGGAGTGTTGATGTATATGTAACTTCGGAATGTATTTCACTTATATATTTATTGTACTCCTATAGAGATGTATTATTCCTCTATATGGAAATGTCATCATTTGTATTGACAACTGTCACAAGTGTGTTAACTTGCCGATGGGTTATTAGACCACCTTGTAAGGGGTCGGCCCGATATAATGTAATATGAAGTTATTGTACCTAGCTAGTCAAGTCGGCCCCATAAGGTTATTGCGAAAACAGGACAAGTATAAATAGAGATCGGGAGATCTCTATTTGGATCACTTAAGAACTCACACTTCCTTCACTCGGAAAGTGGAGCACATGTGAGGAGGAGGATCAGCTGCTAAGAGGAGTCTATCTCTTGTACTTTGTTTGTACTTTGGTTAAGCTATTGCTCTATCTATCTCTGATGAAGTTGTGGGTTTTTTCACCTTAGGGTTTTCCCCACGGAAACTCTGTGTCTATTGTCTCTCATGCTTTTGCTTCCTGTGATGATTGACATGCTTGTTATGATTGATATGAATTGATATACTGTACATTTTATTCTCTCAATAAAGATCCTAGAGTATTGTGAATTAATGCTCAAAATTTAACAAATGTTACATCGGCCATATTTTTAAATAATTACCCAACTATTTTTACAGACTCGACAAATTAATGTGTAAGATAAACATCAGATGAAACTGAATTAGTCATCTTGATTACAATCCCTTCATAGCCATTGATCATATTTTACAATTCGACCAAAAATAAGTCTTGACCCGGAGTGGTCGACCAAATACAATATAGATAAAGTCACTTGGTAGTGGACTCGAACAAACTTGCTTCGACCAAACTTGAAGATCGACCAAAGTGGTCGACCACATACATTAGTTATACTTGACCAAATTTGACAAGTATCATCAACCATATATTATCTAGACGACCATGAAAACACTCTACCAACGATTTTTAAAAGTCAACCAGACTCGACAACTTTATCTATATTGACTTTATCTACGACCATTTTTCAAATTCGACCAGAGTCAACTTTAATGTATCGACGAAAAATCTCTTTTGGTCGCATATTCTCAAATAAAATGACTTATCACTTGATGAAATAGCATATATATTTTTTTATCGACCATATGATGTATAGACTCAAACTATATGTCCTGACAATGTTACATCGACCATATTTTTAAATAATGATCCAACTATTTTTACATACTTGACCAATTAATGTGTAAGATGCACATCAGATGCGACTGATTTAGTCATCTTGATTACATGCCCTTCATAGCCATTGATCATATTTTACAATTCGACCACAAATATGTATTGAGCCAGAGTGGTCGACCAAATACAATATAGATAAAGTCACTTTGTAGTGGACTCGACCAAACTTGCTTTGACCAAACTTGAGGATCGACCAAAGTGGTCGACTACATACATCACTTATACTTGACCAAATTTGACAATTCTCATGAACCATATATTATCGAGACGACCATGAAAACACTCTACTGACCATTTTTAAAAGTCGACCAGACTCAACTTTAACATTACTATGCGACGAAGTGATAGGAAACCTCGATGAAGAGAAACTTAAATTGACGAACCATTGCAAAACACATGGCGGTTTTCCATTCAATCTATGAGCGACGAATCTAGCCGACATTTGTTTTTCTCGAATGAAAAACATTGATAAACTTATGCATGCTTTTTTTGACCTGAACGTGAAGCCGACCTGGGCACTAATGAGACAAATTGACCGTCTAAAAATATGTTCTATCGGCCATAACATCTTTCATCAACATAATCACTCGATATTCGACAAGAGTCTACCGACCACTCTTCACCAACTTGTGCAATCGCCTATCGGGTATGCCAAATCAGTCGACCACTCTTCACCGACTTGTGCAGTCACTTATCGGCTATGCCAAAGCAGTCTGTCCACCACCTCAGTTGAATTAAATTAGCCCATAACAGATGCAGGATTAAAATGTTATTGTGCTAATTTATTATTAGTTTTTCAATTTGGACATATTGTTTCTTTTATAGTCTGCCTAAAACGTTTCAATCAGGACACTAACTTTATAAGGATTTGAAATGTTGATAAATTTCTTTCCTAAAGAGATTCTACCATTTTCTCTCTAATACCATTTGCAAAATGTTTCTAGGCCTCGTTGTGGCCTTCTGAGCTCGCGCAGTTATCAGAAGGATATGGATAGAGCGACTTTGATTGAGTCCACTAGAAAGTGACTTTATCTGGCGACCATTTTTCAAATTCGACTAGACTCAACTTTAACATATACTATGCCACATGTATCAACGAAAACTTTCTTTTGGTCGCATATTCTCAAATAAAATGACTTATCACTTGACCAAATAGCATATAATTTTTTGTATTGACCATATGATGTATAAACTCAAACTACATGTCCCGACAATGTTACATCGACCATATTTTCAAATAATTACGCGACTATTTTTACAGACTTGACCAATTAATGCGTAAGATAAACATGATATGCAACTGAATTAGTCATCTTGATTACATGCCCTTCATAGCCATTGATCATATTTTACAACTCGACCAAAAATAAGTATTGACCTAGAGTGGTCAACCAAATACAATATAGATAAAGTCACTTTCTAGTGGACTCGACCAAGGAATCTATTCGACATTTGTTTTTCTCAAATACCCAAATCGACCATAATGTGAGAGTTCGACCAACAAATCTCAACCATACTTTAACAGGTGACCGACGTCTTACAGAAGTTGTTGGTTACCTCAGCCATAACATCTTTCATCAGCATAATCAGTCAATCTTCAATAAGAGTCTACCAACCACTCTTCGCCAACTTGTGCAATCGCCTATCAGCTATGCCAAAGAAGTCGAGCACTCTTCATCGACTTGTGTAGTCGCCTATCGACTATGCCAAAACAGTCTAAAAGTCGACCAGACTCAACTTTAACATATACTATGCCAAATGTATTAATCAAAACTCTCTTTTGGTCGCATATTGTTTCAACCCATTTCTAGATTTGACGGATTTCACTTCCTGGATGTCAGGACCCAAAATGTAACTTAAAGTTGCACAGAGGCAAAATTGGGGTAACCACAAAACCACTTTACATTGTATTCTGACCTATACAACCAGAAATGGAAAAATGTATATAAAAAAATTTATTTGTCACCATCCACTTTGTAGAGAACTTCAAACTTCATGATCACAATATATATGGTCGAAAATCAGGTAAACTTAGGTCAACCAAATCTGTAACTTGTTGAAGGTCGACCACATGTGTAACTCGTTGGAGATCGACCAAATTTTATATCAACCCTATGCGTCGACAATACCAAGTCTTTCAAGATGGAAGTTTCCAAATCAACAGAAGTAAAATCAGGTCGAACAATTATGTAACTCGTCGAAGGTCGACCACAAGTGTAACTCGTCGGAGATCCACCAAATTTTATATCAACCCTATGTGTCAACAATACCAAGGCTTTCAAGATGGAAGTTTCCAATTCACCATGCGTACAAGTCAAAATCACTATATTCATCACAATCGACAGCTTAGCCACACCCGACATGATCATACAAAAGATAGAAGGTGACAACCTTCCAACATAAATGCAAAGCATCCACTTAATGAGGCACAGATAGCCTTTTAATCAAAATTAACTCTGTCGTTAAATCACTCTTTATTACACCCATCTACTTTACAGTCACACGTGCCAAGCTCGTCTTCTTGCAATCCCCTGTCAGCTATGCCAAAGCAGTCAAGCACTCTTCATTGACTTGTGCAGTCGCCTGTCGACTATGCCAAAACAATCTAAAAGTCGACCAAACTCAAATTTAACATATACTATGCCAAATTTATTAATCAAAACTCTCTTTTGGTCGCATATTGTTTCGACCCGTTTCAAGATTTGACAGATTTCACCTCCTGGATGTTAGTTCCCAAAATGTAACTTAAAGTTGCAGAGAGGCCAAATTGGGGTAACCACAATACCACTGTACATTGTATTCTGACCTATACAACCAGAAACAGAAAAAATGTATATAAAAAAAAGTTATTTGTCACCATCCACTTTGTAGAGAACTTCAAACTTCATGATCGCAGCATATATGGTCGAAAATCAGGTAAAATCAGGTTGACCAAATCTGTAACTCATTGAAGGTCGACCAAATCTGTAACTTGTCGAAAGTCGACCACATGTGTAACTCGTTGGAGATCGACCAAATTTTATATCAACCCTATGCGTCGGAAATACCAAGGCTTTCAAGATGGAAGTTTCCAAGTCGCCACGCGTGCAAGTCGAAATCACCATATTCATCACAATCGACAGCTTAGCCATACCTGCAACGATCAGACAAAAGATAGAAGGCGACAACCTTCCAACATAAATGCAAAGCATTCACTTAATGAGGCACAGATATCCTGTCAATCAAAATTAACTCCGTCATTAAATCACTCTTTATTACACCCATCTACTTTACAGTCACACGTGTCGAGCTCGTCTTCTTGCAATCGCCTGTCAGCCATGCCAAAGCAGTCAAGCACTCTTCACTAACTTGTGCAATCGCCTATCGACTATGACAAAGTAGTCTAAAATTCGACCAAACTCAACTTTAACATATACTATGCCAAATGTATTAATCAAAACTCTCTTTTGGTCGCATATTGTTTCAACCAGTTTCTAGATTTGACAGATTTCACCTCCTGGATGTCAGCACCCAAAATGTTACTTAAAGTTGCAGAGAGGCCAAATTGGGGTAGCCACAAAACCACTTTATATTGTATTCTGACATATACAACCAGAAACAGAAAAAATGTATATATAAAAAAGTTATTTGTCACCATCCACTTTGTAGAGAACTTCAAACTTCATGATGCAGTATATATGGTTGAAAATCAGGTAAAATCAGGTCGACCAAATCTGTAACTCGTTGAAGGTCGACCACATGTGTAACTCATTCAAGATCGACCAAATTTTATATCAACCCTATGCGTCGACAATACAAAGGATTTCAAGATGGAAGTTTCCAATTCAACAAAAGTAAAATCAGGTCGACCAAATCTGTAACTCGTCGAAGGTCGACCACATGTGTAACTCGTCGGAGATCCACCAAATTTTATATCAACCCTATGCATCAACAATACCAAGGCTTTCAAAATGGAAGTTTCCAAGTCGCCACGCGTACAATTCGGAATCACCATATTCATGACAATCGACAGCTTATCCATACCCGACATGATCAGATAAAAGATAGAAGGCGACAACCTTCCAACATAAATTCAAAGCATCCAGTTAATGAGGCACGGATAGCCTATCAATCAAAATTAACTCCGTTCTTAAATCACTCTTTATTACACCCAGCTACTTTACAGTCACACGTGCTGAGCTCGTCTTCTTTAAGTCTCGAAGTCAAGGATTCCTGGATACTCTTCTACAAGAACTAGAAAACCAGACTTATGAAATACCATAAAACCTCTGTTATCTTTATAATTGCATAGAAACCATGGCGCCCAAGAGGGCTCATACAACCACTCATTCAATCGCAGCTAAATTCCGTGAGTTAGAGAAATCCCAATCACCGTTGCAAACTCGCTTGCAGTAGGTTTGAAATGCTAAGGTACAAGAGTCACATTGGGGAAGAACATGGAAATGCATTCTAATTTGGGGAAAATATTCAAAAGGCCAATGGAGAGAAGAAGCTGCAAAATTGCGGGCTGCTACAGTTCTGAATTACTTGCAAGCACCTCTGCTTGAATCATTTGGCGGACTGAAGGATATTATTGCTCAATTCATAGTTAGTAGATTTCATAATGGGAAATTTTATTTTGATACCCCGGTTGAGATAAATGGTGCACTTATTTACAATATTACAAGATTGTCAAATAAAGGCGAAGAGGTACCCATTCAACGTAGGCCAGAGTTGATTGAAGAATTTACAGAGCACCCGAGTGGAAACAATTCTCAAGGGTTAGTGATAAGTTAGATGAAATATGAAAATTATAAGATAGCTGCTCAAATCGTTTTGACCGCTTTATCAACTTCAGGTCGCGGTTCGGATCTAAAAATTGAAATGCTAGAGGCAATACTGAACATGGCAGTAAGTGGCAAACAATACAACTGGGAAAACTACTTAGCCGACATTATCCAGACGATATGCTCCAAATATAAAAATGATGGAGCAGCCATTTGGTACCCATCTCTAATTATCTATATTTCCATGACGCATTTGTGACCATTAAGAAATAAAGACTTTGCTCTAGAAAGACCCATGTTAATGCAAAACTTCAAGTCTTTTACATTTGGGGGAAGTCGGCTAGGCCCCTCAATAGTAAAAATTTGGCTCGAAGTCTGGTTTCAAAACCTAAAAACTGTATCCACCAGATGGAGAGTACCTCAAAATGTTCAACGAAGTCTGCCTTCATCAGCACACATCCAACTTGAGCTGGATCACACCAAGGTCTAGCACCTGCAAGGCATAGGTGGTGCCGCAAGAGCTCTTGACTTTTACCCTTCCGTCGACGAAATATTCAATGAGCCCAGCAAACAAAGCAATACAATACTGACAATTCCTGCTAAGGCCCGAGAGGTCAGCATCCCCGTAGTTGAACCTCTAACAGCTCAAGAAAAAGAGGAAGAGTATGAAGGCCCTCTATATATGCACATCTTTGTATATGAAGTTGAACCTACGGTCGCACAACAACCTATAGCACTTACCCTTAAACCACATGAAGACCCTCTGGATACAACTGAACATTCATATGAACAAAGTCACTCCAACAACCTAGAATATGCTTTGACGAGTGACAACATTCAACAGCTAATTGACGAGTTCGCAGAAGCTCAAAAAAGGACGAAATGTACAATTGCATGGCAAGGGAAAAAGAAAAATGATTATACAGGAGTCGACTGAGGAAGACGAGGTAGAACTGTTCGACAGTGCAACACAAATTCTCGAGAATGCAGCTAAAAATAAAGTACCAGTCGACAAGGAGTTAAGAGATTTTTGGAAGCTGAGCAAGCTCGTAGCCGACCACAACCAAAAAAGAAATTTCAGCTTATGATTGAGGATTCTATTGACTTGACTGTAAGTTCACCTGCAATGTCTCCAACTATTGTGACGGAAGACACTATTTTCTCTACACCTGTAAGTACTCCACTTGCACCTTTAGCATTAACTCAGTTTTCAAATGTTGTACATTCTCTTCCTCTCCCTCTTCATCAAACATTTCAAACTGAACAAGACCTAACACATTTCATAACCAATCTTCCCAATATGTTCCCACAATGGCAAGATTTAGTGACCAAGAAACCTGTCTTCATCGACAATAACCCATCGACTGATTCCGCCCCTCTTGGTGCTAACCCAACTAAACTATTGAACTCTCTGAATACTTCAACACTAGAATCAATTGGTATGCATCATAGACATATTCAGCGTAATCTGGACCCCACCAGTTCCATTTTTTGTGAGGAAACTTCACAGTTTATCCCTTTTCCAATGAACCTATCGGTGCAAGCCCATTCACCTCCCCGACCTATTTCAATCCACTAGAACAGCCCCTAGACCTTGAAGTTTTGAATTCAGTCGAACCATTGATACTAGAAGTGTTGTCTCTTGTCGCTAGTCCGGAACTTTCTGGCACCTCCCTTTCCATCCCTGCTCCCCGAATCGAAGACATACCAGCTATTAATGTGTCATTCCCTACCCCTGATGACGGAACCACTACTCCATCTGAAGTAATTCAAGAACAAGAAGCACCTGAAGCAGCAGTACAAATCACTGAAGCAGCCACAGAACGAGCACAACAAGACAATTGAACCAATGGTCGCAGAAGCACTCCCGACAAATACAACAGTCATACCAAGTAGCTCAATACAAGCAGAACAAAACATTGAAGAAGCACAAGTGGAAACACAACTCTCACGTGAAGCAGCCGAGATACACAAAGACTCAGAACATCAACTAAAGCCTCCAGTCTCAAGGGAAGTCCAAGAAAAAGCAGCGTCAAGATAAACATTGCCAAAATAGAGAGATACAATAGCAAAAACTAGATCATATCTCTTATCTGGGTCAATTATCTGTACATCTCGACCAATTTGGGACCATCTCGACATACAAGCCACAAGAAGCAACACAAGCAGAGCTCGACTTACTAGTTGATGCAATTAATCGAGAGAAATGACATTGATGACTAGAAGCCAAAGACCGCATACACCGATTACAAGAGGACCAAAATGTATTTTTGGCTAAGTGTCAAGACTTAGAGCAAGAAGTTGTTTCTCTTCCAGCCAGCTCCAACACGACTGGCACACTTGATAAAGCTCTTCAGTTATTCCAAATAGTCATGTCGACATTGCGAGAAGAACTCATCAGGGACCGACAGGAACACGCCACAACAACAACATCCCTGATGTCGACACAATCTGAATCATTTATTTCGGTATATGATCAGCTCAACCAGTATAATGACCAAGCAACTACTATCATTGATGTTCTCTGCAATTGGTACAAACACTATGGCAATGTATTCACAGAAATGCGGAACACAAGTGACTTGATTGATAAACTTGATCAACAACACCGAGCAGCTGACGACACCATGAGCAGAACCATCGAAGATCAAATTCTGATAGAAAATAGCAAATTGGAGAAATTAGAAAAAAGTGAAGAGCAATGGTTGAGCCAAGCCCAAAACAACCTCTTCAAAGTGGAACAACGTCAACCACATCTCCAAACTTTGCTTACAGCTGCCAATAAGAAAATTGAGCTATTTGGTCCAGACTTAATTCATCTGCAGGGCAAGACAATAGAGGAAAAGATGATTGAGTTATCAAGCCTGACAACACTTACGATTGACATCCAAAACTCACTATGCCATTGGGAAAACTTCCACCACCATCTATCTGTCTCGGCTGAAACAATTGTTCAGGTCTGTGTACAACAAGAAGCAGTGGCTAGTTCCAGTAATAAATAAACAGTACCAGCTACATCTATCAATTTTGCATAGACATCCATCTTTTGTTTAGTTATTTAACATCTCCTTCTTTCTTCGGCAAAAAGAAAGATTTTGAAGTAGGAGAGGTCAACCTATCGACTAGGCCCTCCACCCGAAAATTTGCAATGTAAGTCGACAAGCTCCGTGGACCAGTCGGGATATGTCGGTCGGTTCTGGCAACCAATAAACAAAAACTCTATGGACCAGTCTGGATATGTTGTATGCATTATTAATGCATTTTTGTGATAGTTGGCAACATAGACTCAACCCATAAATATTTATGTCGTACTATTTACATTTGCAAGATCCTAAGTTATTTCTCTTTGGTTTTAAAGCTTCATTTTTAAAGATTTTATGCCAAATCAAATTGATGGTTTTGAGTATTTACTTCAACTGCTTGAACTGGTTATCGCAGTTTTTGCTCGCACTCTACTTTTGCTATAAAATCAATCAACTCGGATTACATACATATCTGAAAGTTATATGTTGCTATTGATAAAATATTGAATAGGGCTATTGTTATTTGATGAATGACATTTGCATATCTACTTGCTATATCTATTTGCAATTTGGTGCTACACTTAGTTGATACTTTATTGGTCAATGAATTATTTACCCTTGGATTATGTCGTGCATTTTCATTAATCGAATAATTGAATGACAGTGGCATTTATTTCTTAATGTATATTTACGTTGAATTAATTAATTCACCTAAGTAGTGTCTCTAGTTATGTTTTTCTTCCTTCTAACTTTCCTCTTCTTATAAAATTAAGAGAGCCTCTTAATAAAAGGAAAGCATTGTTCACGGTTTTGAGTTGTGCTCAACTATAATTAGACAGCAAGAAATAGTTTTAACAAAAATTATATAAAGATTCCAGTTATGTAAAACAGACCAAACTATTTTTAAATACAGTTATTAATGTAAAGAATATATTTACAACGATGAAAGCAATGACACATGAGTAATTACAGAGTAATCAGCAAATTACAGGGGCTGTACACTAAGTAAACCATGCAAGGAAAGAGGGACGAATTTGAAATATCCCTCTCAGAATAATTTACAATTGCAGAGATTTAAAGGCCAATAAGCCTAAAAATTACAAGTATTTTACAAAAACAACAGATGCGCCACGCCACCTGATCTGACAATTTTCAGTTGTGAAATAAGGGCGTCATTGTTGGCGATCTGGGAATGAAATTGAAATAACAATAATGGGGAAGGAAGAGAACTTAAGTACATAATTAGGTAGGTACCCAGCAGCTCAATGTCATTGCCATTGCAGGCGTCTGGTTGTTATGAACGGTCCTCCTCTGTTGCAATCCACATTGGGAATGTGATCCCGTGGTGGTGGTGGCCGGGGAAGGAGACGGAGGCGGAGGCGGAGGTGTTGCTCTCTGTGTGGGAAGTACGGCAGCATGCCACGCCCCTGCAGTAGTGGCTATCCTCGACACATTGCACGCCCATTCCTTGGATCTCAAGGCGTCCATTTCTATTCTTCCAGGCAAGGCCGCCAGCGCCCCGATAGCCGGTTTCATGGCCGGAGGCTCTCCTGCTTGATAACTACGGTTACATAATATAGCAACAGATGTGCCGCCCGCATATGAATTGCTCTGCTTCATTCTCCTATGGTGGCTCTGCTTTTCTCGGCTCTAAAATTCGATTTGTCAATAGAGGTAGAGACAATAACAGGTGAAGTATACAACAGATTTGACTGTAGAGATGCCAAAGATGGGGAGATGTTTAATATTTATAAAGAGGAAGATGAAGTTAGCTGGATATCGTAAGTGGTTTTGCCCACTGAAATGTGGGCTCCTCAAAACCGGGGGTTGGGTTTTAGTTTGTGTAGAACATGGTTTTATGGGCATTCGAGTTTATTTATGGATAGACCGTGGTTTCCAATTGACCGCCAGTGGTTTCAGCGTCAAATTCCCTTTTCTACAGAACGTCACCACATGTCAATTTAATTATTTTAATGATATTCGTTCCCTACAAAGGGTTTTTTTAAGTCGTATTAAAGCTTTTGGAAAGCTCTCGTGAAAAAATAAAAATCTTACACTTCAAAACATGTTCGATCTTTTATTTAACAACTAACCAATGATTATAATATATTAGAAAGTCTGTGTATTTTTCATAATTGTATGGAGGAATATAAACAATATAAAGAAATATTAAAAACATAATAGTAAGTTAAAACTTTTATATAACCCCAATGTAAAATAGTCATGTCAAGATTTTGGACAAGGAGTGAAGGAGTAATACATTATATCTCATTTCATTTTTTTTTCAGCGGAAAAGAACCTTACTAGTGTTATTCATTGTGAATCAAATAGTACAAACAGATAAGTCAATAAATCAAAACTTATACAGTAGGAAGGCATGATATCAACCAATATACCATCCTGAATTGTCATATGGGTGCATAACAATCCATCATATGAAACAAAAAGTTCATACACATAATCAGGACATAGTGTTCATTGGCAAAACTAACAAAAAAACATGTAGCAACTATATACAAGACCAAAAAGCCTGATTCGAATCAAGAAGTTGATTCTCATGAAATTCTTCCACCTGATATAACCTTTAGCACCCTCATGAGCTTCTTTGGATAATAAATCTACGTGAGAATTGTGTTGCTTATAAATATGTTCAAAGGAGATATTCTTGAAATAACCCATGACTTCCTTGATTCTGCAGCACCAATGATGAAGTGAGATCACATTTAAATTAACTTCTCCTTGAGCCCATTTGATCGTCACTCGGGAGTCACCAAAGACTGAAATTTCATCATGTAAACCAAAATATCTGGAGACTGTAAGAATGCACCAAAGACCCAGTAATTCAGCCTTGGTGTTAGTACCGCTGCCACAGTTGAGCTTCAAGGTATAAAAATGATCCCTGTTGATAAAGATTACCTCACCAATTGCACATAGGTCATCCAATGTCGATCCATTGAAGAAAGCTGCAGGTCTATGATAAGAGAAAGTGAAGGATGTATGCTTAATGACTCTTGTAGTAACAGTGTGTTTGCAATAGTTAGAAATAACGAACATAATTATGCAAATTGTAGAATTAATAGAGAGCCTTTTGTCTTCAAAAACTGCCGCATTCCTTGAATGCCAAATAGCCCAGGAAACCACAGCAGGTAAGAAAGGAATCTCTTTACAATCTCTAAACCATTGAAGTGCACATCCTCCAAACACATCAGCCTTCCAAGTTGTATGCAAGTCAAGTTGCTGTATAATTGCATTCCAAATAGTTATGGTAAATTCACATCCAACCAGAATATGCTCAGAAGTTTCCAAATATTTCATACAAAGGATGCAAATGCTAGGGCCAATCCATCCACGCTTATGAAGGTTCTCCCATGTCTTTAAACAACCCTTAAGATCTTGCCACATAAAGCATTGTATCTTCATAGGGATCTTCCATCTCCAAAGGGCCTTATACCACCAGTCCGCTGGAAAAATACAACAATTATTAATTAATGCTAAATAAGCAAATTTAGCATTAATCATACCCATAGCTTTGTTTCCAGTCCAAATGAGCTTGTCTATGTCCCTATTTAATTTGCATCTAGCAGCATATAGTTTGAAGATGTATCCATCCCACTCATTCGCTTTTGCATCCTGGAAACCCAACTCCATCGTCGATAGCCAATAAGGTTGATTACTCCCTGGTATGAATCTTTGTATCTTATTCAAAGTTTTGTAGTTGAAACAATGCAGACTGTGCAGGATCCCCTTAGATAATGTATAATTTCCCCCCAACCCCATGATAGGATCAATCCCCACTAAAACATCAATGCCATTTCCCACTTGCCAAGTGAGATCATTAGCCACATAGTTATAAATCTTTATAAAACCATCCCAAATCTGGGAAGTGCCTCGAACCTTTTTCTAAGAGCTTCAGATCCAATTGATGATATCTATTTTGATATATTTTATCTTAAGAATTTCAGTCCATAGGGTTGGACCAAACAATCCCCTCCAAAAGCTTTTAATTCTTAATGCACAACTAAAAAGTGATAAATTCTTAATTCCCCATCCACCTTTCTCAACAGGTAATGAGAGATGTTCCCACTTAGACATAGTCAAGCCTCCATTTAGTGCACCTCCCGTTTGCAGAAATTTAAAAAACAACTTTCACAAATTATTGATAATAGAGACCGGAACTTGAAGGAGAGAAAACCAGTAAATCGGGATGCCAGTGAGTACAGATTTGATAAGTGTAAGTCGGCCTCCAGTAGATAATAACCTGAACGTCCAATTATTAATTCTCTGTTCAACATGCTTGATGAGCCACATCCAATCTTATCGCCGATAAGTTCCAGGTTTGAGCATATAGCCCAGATATTTGAACCCCTCCACTAATGGGAAAAAGTTGTAAGGAAAAATGCGCTTAAATACCTCAATTTCACAATCAAAAATACCAATGTGATACACCCTCGTCTTCCTTATGCTAACCAGCATACCCGATGCATTACATAAATTATTTAAGATGCTCATGTAGTTCTACCATTCAGTGACAGAATTCAGCCTTGCCAGAAGGACATCATCAACAAACAATGTATGGGTGTTAGAAACATCATGAGAAAAATTGATGCCATTGATATTGCCCAATAGAAGACAACCATGCATATCTGATGTATTCTTTTCCTTTTTCTCTTTTTGTTCATATTTATGTTGATATGTTATTGATAGCTTAGATAGGTAAGCTATTTTAGTTAGATCTATAGTTCTGACATGGTATCAGAGCTGGTTTCTATGGTCTAACACCTTCTATAGCTTTCAATCAATAACTATTATCATCTAAGCATTGTTTATTCTTGTAGATTTGTTTTATATCTAGTAGCCATTAGGCTTCTCTCCAAATCTGGGCATGATTTTGCAGTTTTTTTATAACCCTAACTTTGTTGTGTAGTTTTTTTTGCAGAATTTTTTCAAGGGTTTCTTGATTGTTTTTCTGTAGATCTATATGATTTTTGGATTCTCCTTAAGGAGATCTATCTTTCAGTTGTCAGATCTATTGTTTTCATCCAATTTTGGTAGACTTTATGTAGGTTTCTGTAAGCGACTTAATCGACACTGTTTTCGACCTAAAACTGGACATTCGCAACTTTTGCTTCACGGATAGCGCGTGTAACCATGACCTGCCCTACTATGAACCCGCGAGTATACTGCAGACTTGCGACTTCTAGTGTACAGACCCACGTGTGCTATGGCATAATCGTGTCTAGTCTGTTGTAAACTTGTGCTTACTTCAATATACCCGCACCCTCCTGTGCAGAAACGCGCGAGTGCTTCGACATAACTGCGACTTCACTGTATAGAGACCCATGAGTATTAGATCTAACCGCGACCTTGTCGTGCAGAGACCTACGACTATTTGCGAGTTTACTGTGGTAGAACCGCGAGTGACTTTTCTTGGCAGTTTTTAAGAGGTCATAAGTAAAGTTTCTCTATTTTTTATTGTGTTTCTTCAGATCGGCACGGTAATCTGTTATTCACTTTTTTCTCTTGTCATTTCTAGCATTTGGGTTTCTTGTCAATATTTTTATCATTATGACTTCAGAAGTAGTTTTTGTTGTTGAACTTGTTGGTCCTATCTATCTTGCATGAAAAATAAAAATGATTGATGTTCTGAGAAGTAAGAATCTATGGAGGATTGTTAATGGTGAACACCAAAAACCTGTTGATGCTAAAGATGTGGCTATATGGGAAGATAATTGTGATCAAGCAAGAGGGATCATTGGTCAAACGGTTTCAGATAATCTTCAGATAAGTATTGAGGCAGAAGACAACTCGGTTGAGGTATGGAAAATTCTTGCTTCTTTATTTGATAATCTGATGATGGTTTTGCTTATTACCTTGAAAAGAATATTTTTGAGCTAGTTCCTACTAACTTTGAAAGAGTAGATATATCTTGCTGAAGT
The DNA here is from genome assembly GCA_027924585.1 of Larix kaempferi. Classification (NCBI taxonomy): domain Eukaryota; kingdom Viridiplantae; phylum Streptophyta; class Pinopsida; order Pinales; family Pinaceae; genus Larix; species Larix kaempferi. The sequence goes on from BSBM01000455.1 coordinate 2,447,185, forward strand.
GAAAATTTTAAATGAAAAGTTAAATAATTGTGGTAAAGATTCCAAGAAGACAGACACTACTCTTATAATTCTTGTAGAACAAAAATTGTCATCTTGTTTTGACATGTTCATCCACACTAGAAATAGTGCTCTTGAATTGTCTCAAACTACCACGAAACCTACTTTTGATGATTTTTGTAAAGGGTTGATAAATGATCAAGATAGGTTGATTGTTTCAGGACAAGTCTCACCTAATAATGCTCTTATGGCACATAATAAGAATCCTAAGAAAAGTTTTAATAATTTCAAAGGTTCTAGTTCACACACTTCAAATCATACTAATAAATTTGGTCATGCTTCTAATGCACATCATGAAAATAGTCAGAAGAAGAATGTGTATGATCCTTGTAAAAATTGTGGTAAAACTAACCATCCTGAAAAGAATTGCTTTAAAGAGAAACGTTTAATGTCTAAAGATAAAAAGAAAGGTTCTGATGAATCACAAGTAGCTTTATGTGCATCTGTTGTTTTGTCTAGTAGTTCTTATTCTAAGGTGGAATGGATAATAGATTCTGGTGCTTCTAAACATATGACTGGTAATGCTTCTTTATTTACATCTTATGACAATAATAAACACACATCTCAAAAAGTATCTATAGGTTATGGTAAACAACTTTATGTAATTGGTTCTGGTAATGTTAATGTTGCTAATTGTCAATTGGAAGATGTTTTTCATGTTGAACACATGCCCATCAACTTGCTTTCGATTTATTACGCATGTCAAAAAGGATATAAATTTGAAGCTTGGCCTGATAAATATGTTCTTAAAGATATCAATCATAATTTTAAAGTAGTTTCTTCTGGTCCTGTTGATCATACTGTTGGTTTATATAAATTTGCTGGTTTTAATTCAACTAAAAGAAAACCATTTTATTCCTATGTTGCTCATGCTGATGAACTAAGTAAATTATGGCATGAAAGATTGGGTCATTTGAATTATGGTAAAATGAAAATGTTAACTAAAATGGTACATGGCTTGCCTAATATTTTGTCTACTAACGATGTTTGTGAAGGTTGTGTACTTGGTAAATATCATAGCGAAATCTTTGATAAAGGTAAAGCTTGGCGTGCTAAAGAATCTTTGCAATTAATTCATAGTGACATTTGTGGTCCTCTTGAAGCTCCTTCTATATCTCATGCAGTCTATTTTCTTACTTTTATTGATGACTTTAGTAGACAATCATGGGTTTATTTTTTGAAAAATAAAAGTGACACTTTTTCTAAGTTTCAAGTAGTTAAATCCTTGGTTGAAAATGATTCTGGTAAAATAATTAAGACTTTGAGAACTGATAATGGGGGGGAATTTTTTAAGAAAGAATTTGAAGTATTTTTTTATCTAAACATGGAATTCAACATCAAAAGATTGTTCCTTACACACCTCAACAAAATGGTGTTGCTGAAAGGAAAAACAGAACTTTAGTTGAAATGGCTAGATGTATGCTTTATTCTAAATGATTGCACAAGAAATTTTGGGCCGAAGCCATAAGTTGTGCTAACTTTATTTTAAATGGAGTTCTTATAAAATCTGTTAAGCATGTTACCCATGACGAAAGGTGGAATGGTAGAAAACCATATATTAGTAACTTTAAGGTGTTTGGTTGTGAATGTTGGGCTCATATTCCTGATGAAAAATAGAAAAAGTTAGAACCCAAGTCTCACAAGTGTATATTCATTGGTTATGCTTAGGATTCCAACGCTTATAGGTTATTTGATCCTTCTAATCAGAGTGTCATAATCCGAAGAGATGTTCAATTTACTAAAGTTTGTCCACCACCTAAGTCAGTAGAACCTCATGTTACCCTGAATATTCCATTGTCTCCTGTTACTCCTATATCTGTTACTCCTTCTAGTATTATGCCTGTTGTTGATCTTAGTTCACCCTCTTCTTCAAGTGTTCCACCTGAATTTCTCGAAGTACCTAAAGTGACTTATGTTCATTCTAACCTTCCTGTTTGGGCCCAGAAAACTCTTGAATCTGCAGGTAGTGAGATCGGTAACCCTTCCGATACTTGTAGAACTAGATCTAACTTTGCTCTTATGACCAAAGTTTTGCTCATAGACGATCCTACTTATTATGCTCAAGCTAAGGATAAACCTCATTGGGAACAAGTTATGTCTGTTGAGTATGATTCTCTTATGAATAACAAGACATGGTCTCTTGGTCCTCTTCCTTTTGGAAATAATTTAGTTGGTTGTAAATGGATTTATAAAACTAAGTTTACTGCAGAAGGATAGATTGAAAAATATAAAGCTAGATTAGTTGCGAAAGGTTTTAATCAACTTGAAGGTATTGATTATAATGAAAATTTTGATCTTGCTACTAAAATGAATACAATATGAACCATCTTATCTCTTGTTGCATCTTATAAATGGGAAATACACCAAATGGATGATAAAAGTGTTTTTTTAAATGGTAATCTTAATGAAGACATTTATATGAAACAACCTCCTAGTTTTATTAATGCCGAATCATCAAGTTTTGTATGCAAATTACACAAGTATTTATATGGTCTCAAACAAGCACCTAGGGCTTGGTATGCAAAAAATTATACATATTTCTTGAATAATGGTTTTCAGTGTTGTATATCTGATCCAAATTGGTATGTTAAGAACTTTGGTGATCATATACTCATTATTGTGTTATGGATGATCTTATTATCACTGGAAGCCAACTTGTTTTAATTCAAAATATGAAAAGTGAACTTCAAAAGCAGTTTGAAATGACCGATCTCGGTATATTGCACTATTTCTTGGGTCTTCAAATCTGACATATGGCCGATGGTATTTTTCTCTCTCATCCGAAGAATGCTACATACTATTGGCTTGTTTCCATATGAGTGATTCTAAACCTGCTCCTATGCCATTTCAGTCTGGTGTAAAGTTAATTGTTCAGTGTACTACTCCTCTTGTTAATGCTACTCTTTATCGTCAGCTCGTGGGAAGTTTGATATATTTAACTCACAGCAGACCAAATCTCTTTTTTGTCATTAGTATGGTTTCTCGGTTCATGCAGCAACCTCATGAAAGTCATTGGTAGGAAACCAAGAGAATTATGAGATATCTACAAGGGACATTGTACTATGGTGTCTTTTATTCGAGCAGTGCTATAGTTTCACTTTCTAGATATACATATTCTAACTGGGAAGGTGACAGTTTAGATCGACGATCAACTGTTGGTTATATATTTCAACTTGGTTCAGGTCCTATTTCTTGGTCTAGTAAGAGGGGGAAGACTCTTTCTTTATCTTCATGTGAAGCAGAGTATAAAGCAGCCAAAGAAGCAGCTAAAGAAGCAGTTTGGTTACGGCATGTTCTCACTGAGCTTGGTCTGCTTCTGAAGTCATCCACTGTGTTGAAATGTGATAATCAGGGTGTAATTCATCTTGCTTATAATCAGGTATATCACTCCAATACAAATCATCTCGACCTTGTTTCTCATTGCATTCGAGGTCTCATCGCAGATGGTATTCTTTCTCTTGAGTATTGTCCTACCGAGCAGCAAGTAGCCGATATCTTCACCAAATCCTTAACAAAAGTGAAGTATGTGCATCTACGTTCCTTACTTGGGATGATGGAAGTTGTCATCAATGGGGAGTAGTAATGACTCCTTCCTTTCTTAGTGTTAGTGAGGGATTTTCTCCTAGCCATTATTAAGGGGGAGTGTTGGAATATTTTATATTCCTTAGAAGGTGATAATGTATTTGTATTATGTCGGAGTTTATCCACAATCTTATGTAAAAGAGTAATACATTATATCCCGTATTCATTATGGTAAGGTATACTCTTGATATCCATTATTATATAAAGAGATGTTATTATGGAGAATTATATTATCCCACATGCAATATGTGAGAGTAATTCCTCCACATCTCTTGGTATATAATAGGGTCAAGGGAGTCACATCACAAAAACTGATCATACTATTACAACACATTGTATTGTGCTCACAAGCTCTCTGCTATATTGTATTGGGGTTATTTGTAGTTTCTGTCTTGTAAGATTGAAGGATATTTATGGAGATAATAGAATACAACCTGGTTTGATGGACAATCCACTCGAACGAACGCGAGCCGGATCTCCCTAGCTCAACATGAGTCTAGAACAAGTAAAACAGACTATAAACAACTTTCCTAGGTCTAGTTAAGGATCAAGTTATAAGATGCCTTACCTTAATTTTGTAGCCCTTTCTCTAGGATGTTGTTCCACGCCTCGCGGTCGTCAGATCTCAGCTGTACGACTTGCCAAGACACATAGAACAAGACAAACGAGTAAAAGAAACTATACAATAACTGATCTCAGTAAACAGTTAAGCAGGTAAACTACTAAATATCATCAACACAACAATATTGGTGGAAAGCGTTTATATTACTGTAAAAAGTAGGGAAAGTACATAGGAAAGAATGATTACAACCGAGACTTAACATAGAAATCCTTCTCCATCCAAGCCAATGCCATAACCTCTTCAAGGAAGTGGGATTCCCTCAATGGATGAGTAGAGATCTCCCTAGGATGATTTCACTAGCATGTAGGAAGTATAGACTTCCTCCCTTTGGAATGGGAAGGAGCTTCATTTATATAGGACTAAGTGGATAGGGTATGGATAGGGTAGGTTGAGATATGGTAGTAGAGAGATAGGGGATCCTTCCAAGAGGTTAGGAACCAGCTCTCCTAAGAGGTCAGGGATAGGGATCCATGTCAGCTTGCTTCGAGAATGGGCTCGAAGGAGCTTTTTTGTCCATTAACTAACATCATCGCACCCTGTAAGAGAGCAAGCTACGACATTGCATGTTGCATGAGGGAAGCCTACGACGACCTCTCAAAACCTAGTGTAAATGGGTTAAATCCCTTCCAGGTTGATAACTTAGTCAAGGAAACCTTAGGGATGTATACATTTAATCTCATGGTGGTAAGATTTTAGGTGTAATAGAATTCCCCCCAAAGCATGAAGCTGCTGAAATTTGGACAGGTGAAATGCTTTGAAAAAAGGAATGGCAATGGATTGTCGGACAAAGGACGCTGTTGCAGTACAACTGACTTTGAGTACACAATCTCATATGATGTACAACATGGTTGCTGACCAATACAATGCATATCTATGGTAGTAATGACCGACAGAACACAATCATTGCTACTAGAGACAAGCATAGATCCATGATGAGATGATAACACAGTCACGACCAATACAAATGTGGATCCGTGTGATATGACTTAATACAATCTCCATCGCAACCTGGGTAAAATATGAATCCCCAGGGTCTTCAAGCTGAACCTGCAATGATACGGATCTATCCATGTGATTACAAATGTCTTGGCATCGAACATGGTAGAAACCACTTGATTGTCGGTCATTGGTGTATATCGTTAACAAGTGTGAGGGAAATCACCATTCATGTCAATGATCCCCAAGGTATCACAGTACATATCACCAAATGCGAATAAATGAGTTGAAGTCGAACGAGAGATCAAGTCTTTCAATCAAGAGTCAATGATGTGAACTCATGTTGAAAGCGAGGTAACTTGCCATTGAGGAATGCAGGACCAAGGTACTCGGTTGGTTTCTAGATCCAATCCTCGAATGATGTGTTGAAGTTGACAAGGATGAATCTTTTGAAGGAGGGCCATGACGTATCCCCCATCATCGACATGAAACACGAAAAAGGATGTGTAGAGTAGATCGGATGGTACAGTAACATGCAAGACTGACTTAGAATGGACTGACATGATGGAAGATATACTGACTGCAGATAATGAATAGTGAGAGTATTCTTGAACATGGGCATGGCATGACTTGGCAGTATTGAAGTGACGAGTGTGATACCAAATCCTAACGCAACTGATGATGGAAGATTTCTTTGAATGACTCAAAGGAGTGACAAGACTTAGGAAATAGGTAAAACACGAGGACAAATGGATGATCCAAGTGTAATATGCAAATGAAAATGAGAGCCATGTTCAAGAACGACTAGGTACTGCCATTGATAAAGGGTGTAACATAAAAGATTTCCTTTTTCCCCATCATGAATGATGAGTGCCTCATGTGTTTTTTACGAGCTTGATGAGGGTAACCAGATGCTCGGTGTAGCTCATCTCATAGATGACTCCAATCCCAAATATTTTCCGAACTTGTGATAGGAGGGGTTCGTCCCATGACGGGCCCTTCAATGTTTAAAGTTTAACGAGTCCATAGAAGGTAAACTCGGTCGTTGTTTCATGTTTAGAGAGTCTGAAAAGAACTAAAGAAGACTCCAATGGTCCTTTTTCGTAAAGTTAGCCTCATCGCCCAAAAAAGGGTAAAACAACGCGGGAGAGGACTCTTCCAGTCATGATTGGATGGAGTATACCTTTTTCGTAAGTAGTGCCCCCTGGTCCAAAAAAGGGGTAAACTATCACCAGGAAGAGGACCATTCAAATAATTTAACAAGAGTGAATGTGACAAGTTCGCTTGGAAATATTTTCATATTTCGAGAGCTTGAAAAGAGCTTAAAGATAGACTCTTGGGGGTTCCTTTTCCGTAGGAATTTAGCGAGCCCGAAAAAGTGATAAATCATACCTCGGTAACTTATTCTCATCGTTTCAAAAGCACAAGAAAGAACAAAGAGTAAGTTCATCATCATAAAATAATTACAACATAACAAATATAAAATAATGACAAAACACTCAAGGCCTTGTTCATACCTGAAATGACCATTATAATGTGAGAACGACGTGCAAAATCCACTTGACAACTTCTGCACACTTGAAAACTAGGTCAAATAGTCAACCATGTGTTCAAATGCTATAAAAATGATCCAAACTATAGCAAATGACCTAAAAGCATCAAATATTTGAAAATGAATATTCCATTTTGTTTATAAATAGAAACAAAAAACCAAATATAGTCACCATTGTTCATTTGCCAATTTGGGGAGAAGAAGTGCCATTTGGAGCCAAAATTTCACTTGTCGATTCCGGGAGCTACAAGCAACCATTTCACCAACCGTCTGGAGCAGGTAACTCTAAAATTCATCTAGCATAATCCTTGTGGTTTCCCTTTTTATTTTGGTTAATTTTTTTGGTTTATTTGGTTAATTTGTGGAAGGCTATTGCGTCCTCGGGTCGTCGCAGTTTGCCCTTACAGGAACTGCGACAAACCAAGGTTGTCACAAATCCTGCAAAGTCGGGTTGTGACAATGTTGCACTGTCCGTATTAATGGGGTCCGACGGCGGAAACGTCCAACCCAAAAGATGAACTTTTAGTGGTTGAAGTGAGTCCTAACAATGTTTAAATGCTCCTCTTAGCAGGATAGTAGTAGGAAAAATGGTCTTAGAGCATGAACAAGAACACGAGGTAAATGACATGCAAGCTACAAGTGATCCATAATGTGTGGAAGCACTGAGGAACTGTGTTCTCCTTAAGTTCTTCCAGATCTAGGGCATGAGGGCCCAAATCCCATTGCTGACACATATGCTCTGATGTTAGGATGTGGCTTAGTAATATTTCATGATCAGTGAGCACATACTCACCATAGATGCCAAGGACATCTATTTTCTGACTGGATTGTCCCGAAGAGGGGACAATGTGACTCTTACTGGATCATGGGGAAGTGGTCGGACCATGGATGCCATGATTTTTCCGCATTGTACTCCCAACACCCGTGCTTCGAGTGGGAAGATTCCCATCAAGGAATTACGGGAACGTCCGTTGCGTGCCATACTCTTTACCATCACGAGGATAGAAGGGAGCCAAGATCCTCACTTAGCGACTAGGTCACAAATCCAATATGCGGAGGACTGCATGTCCCTGAATATCTTCAACTGGTGCAAGGGACTTCTCGCAAACATTCAAGCTTAGCTGACCAAATGTCGGCGGAGAGAACTCAAGCAGTTCGACTATGGTTCGATAGTGATCTTGTTCCTATTGGAGCGGGTTCCCCTCTTATGCCCATAGGTACCACTGGATGACAGGGATCCTAAGGATCCACACATGCCTAGATGGACTGAGGTGATGGCCCGAAATGGTGGGGACCCCATCGTCGGGTATGGTCTTGAGTTTTTCACCTAGCTAGAGGGGAAATTACTTATGGTAGAGGATTACCCGTATAGCGGTACGGACTACAGAGATGACCCAGGCCTAGTACTACTGGAGGGAGCAGTATGGGGAGACATAGGTAAGAACAAATAACCCTTGTACTTTTTAGTTTTGTATATTTATGATTTTTTTGTTATAGTGATGACAAATTAACAACATGTGTGTGCAGATGTGGGCCCCGTACGACCAGTAGGAGTCTCTCTTCTGGCGAGGAGAGAGAGAGAGGAGAGGGAGCATTCATGGCTCCAGCCGTACATGCTGCCATTTCCGAGATGGAGGATGTCTACGCGAACCTGAGTGGGTTGACGTTAGATGTTCCATAGTCGATGGTAGATGACTTACTGCGGCCTATGTAAGGATATACGGTGGGAGCATTTGCACGCTTCAATACGCTGCTTCGTAGGGTCGCGAGAGCAGTTGACTACTTTCATACTCAGTAGGCTAGAGCTGTGAGACCTAGGGGTATATGGGCCAAGCATTAGGCCTTATATTGTTGTTATACATGTACTGAGAGCTTAGAAGCCTCAAATTTTGTACTACTGAAAGCTACGAGGCTTCAGATTTTGTAGAGACTCACTGAAACTGAAAGCCATCGTGCTTCAGATTTTGTATCATCACTATTTTTATGATGATATATATATATATATATATACAAACATTTTAGCGGTTTTATACATATATGTGTTTAAAATGGATGAATGATGTGATCTTGTTTATGTGTTTTCTTATAAAATGAGTTATTTACATGTTATGTCTACTTTTAACAATTCATAAATATGCTTATGTGTGTGAAATGTACCAATCTAAGATGAAGTTGGCCATAGAGTTGAAAAATGTGTTCACATCTCGTGGAATGTGCAAGTACTGAATGGACTCGAAGGACCTTTCCAGAAGACGGACTTGTATATAGAGACGGAGTAAAGTAGGATCGCGGATGGCGTAGGCTCGGTTAAGATGAGAGACCAGTAGTTGAGAATCCAAGTGGATGAAAACATGGTCCATGCCCAAAGAAATAGCGTTGGTTAGGGTTCCAATGACTGCTTGATATTCTATAGCATTGTTGGTTGCGAAACCCAGACACATTCCCCCTGAGATAATAAGCTCACTGGTAGGTGAATAGAGTACCCAACTTGCCAAAGCAAGGTTGCAGGTATGCCGACTGGCGTCGTCCACGAATCCGTAGCAAGTTTCCATCTGCACACATAGACAGAACATTAAGAAACGAAACAAGACCTAAGCACGCAAAAAAATCAAAGCGTCACACCACACAAAAACACACACACGCCATGTATAGTATATAAAAAAAAAATTATTCATGAAAGACTCAGGCATAGTACGTCTTCAAGTAAAGCCCATTGCGAGGCTCAACTAAAGATATCCCATCGTAGTCTTCAAGCTCATAAGCTCCCTTCTCTAAGACATGTTTCACTACGTAAGGTCCATGCCACATTGACTCAAACTTTCCTGCCCCCAGCTTATCATGTTTTTGGTCGTATGTGAGGACCAAATCTCCTTCACTATAGGTGCGAGGTTCTACTGACTTGTCGTATTGTGCTTCGATGCCTATCTTATGAGCCTTGTTGGAAAGAGCGGCATATCGGTGAGTTTCATCGAGCTTAGCTAGGTAGAGGAAGCGTTCTTCCTCAACAGTAGTGTTTGGGAGAAGTTCGATGGCAATCTTGAGGGACGGAATCTCGCACTCAATAGGAAGGAATGCCTCCAATCCATACACTAGTTGGAAGGGAGTAAATCCGGTGGCAGTTTTAATGAAATTTCGATAAGCCCATAATGCAGAGAAAAGCATATTATGCCAATTAGACTTGTGCGTACCCACCATACGTTGGACCATAGTTTTCAAGACCTTGTTAATGGCCTCAACTTGTCCATTTGACTGTGGGTAGTACGATGTTGAGTTTTCATGGCGAAAACCCAATCTATTGCTTAAATCGTCAACCATATGGTTCATAAAGTGAGAACCATGGTCGGTAACTATCGCTTGAGGAACTCCAAACCACGCTATTACATGATTAAACATGAAGAGTGCGGCGGTCTTGCCGTCGTTCGTGTATGTAGGAATTTTCTTGGCCCACTTTGTAAAGTAGTCCATAGCTACAATGACGTAACTATGCCCCCCGACCAAGGTAGGATTACAATGCATGAAATCAATGCCCCATTTAGCAAAGGGGCCAACGAAAATAACCGGGTGTAATGGGGTGGGATGGGTGTGCATTTTGGTATGAAAATGTTGACATGGAGGACATTGTTTTATGGCCTCGATACGATCTTTGAAGATAGACAACCAATAATATCTAGCGCAAAGAATCTTCTGGGTTGTAGCCATCCCAGAGAGGTGACCGCCACATGCCCCAGCGTGATAGTCATTCAGAACGTGTTCAGCCTCACCATGAGTCAGACAACGTCGAAGAATAGAATCGATACCACAATGGTACAAAGTATCACTGATGATTAGGTAATACTTTGCATGGTGGCGTATTCGACGACGGTCGTCACAAGACAATTCAGGGCTGAAATGTTGGGTTTGAAGATAGAATGTGACATCTCCATACGACGGATCAAACGTACTGATAAGAAACAATGACTCATCCAGAAAAGAGTCATTGGGATCATATTCTACATCAGTACGGGGGAGGTCACAGATGAGCTCAGCAAACACCAAATACTTTTTCGACTTGTTCTTTTCGAAAAGAAGATCAAATTCTTGCAGTATCACGATCTAACGTGAATACTTGCCCCCAAGCACCTGACGAATCAGAACATGGTACATGGGGTTCGAATCAGTGATGATGGTGGTGGTGCGGAGTAGAATGTAATTTCAGAACTTCTGCATGGCAATAACTGCCACGAGAGCAAGCTTCTCAACATGTGAATAGCGAGTTTCAGTGTCAATAAGGCCTTTACTGGCATAGTATGTCACATGTTCTTGGGCATTCTGGTCTTCCTGCACCAAAACCATGGCGATAGTGGTTTCGGAAGCGACGAGATATATAATGTAATCTCGATAGTAATTTGGCGGTTGGAGCACAAGGGCATGCGTAATGGCATGTTTCAAACTATCAAAATATTGTTGAGCTTGGTCATCCCAAATGAACGGGATGTCCTTTTTCATCAATATCATGTAATCATGCGTCTTTTGCGCGAAATTACAAACGAAACGCTGTAAATAAGTTTCTCTTCCTTGCATACTTTGAAGTTCCGTAATGTTAGTTGGAGGTGGAAGAGCGACGATGGCTTCCACCTTCGAGGGATCAATACGGATCCCATCTTTCGAGATGATAAATCATAAGAGGCATCCAGACTCGACACAAAAAATACTCTTATAAGGATTCAGACGGATATTGTACTGCCTGCATCTGAGGAAAACGGTCGTGAGATGATCTAAGTGGAACTCATGCTACTTTGAGTGGGAAAGGAGGTCATCTAAGTAAGGTTCCAAAAAGTCCTTCACATCATGGAAGGCATACGACATGGCCCGCTAGAATGTGGCACCAACGTTTTTAAGACCAAACGGATGTTTATGATATGCAAACGTTCCCCAAGGGCAGATGAATGTAGTCTTATGTTGGTCGGTGAGGTGGATCTCAATTTGGTTGTATCTAGAAAAGCCATCCATGAATGAAAAAATGACACTTCCAGCACAATTGTCGATAATTTGGTCGATAAAGGGAGTCGGGTATTTGTCCTTGGGACAAGCTTTGTTGAGATCCCGATAATCGACACAGACACGGACGGTTCCCTGCTTTTTACTAACAAGGACGATTTTTGAGACCCACTCTGCAACGGGACAGGGTAAATGAATTCGGCCTTCAAGAGTTTCTGAATCTCTGCCTTGATTTACGCAGTCTTCCGAGGGTGTACTAGTCGCATTTTTTGGTGGACGGGTTTGATGTCGGGATAGGTTTTAATTTCGTGTAAAACAATGGAGGGTTCTATCTGATGCATCTCCTCGTAGGTCCAAGTGACGTCTCGGAATCGCTTGAATAAGGCCGTGGCAGTGATGACTTCTTCAATGGAACACTTCTGGCCTAACTGAATGTGTTCCACTACACCAAGAGTAACCGAAATGTCTATCAAAGTGGTAGGCTCAATGTTGGCTAAGTTTCCTTTGGATTCCGTTTGACACGCGAGTATCGAGGAATGAGAGCCAGAGTAGACGTCCGGTGTGAATATGGTGTTAATGCTATCCTCTACGGTGTCCAAAAAGGGAAGGAAAGACGAATGATGATGGAGGTCTTCCCACGGAGGATCATCGGCACTCATGATTTCCATGATGGACTCGTTAGACTGAAAAGTCCATAGCAGGGGGTTGGATGATGTTCATTGTAGAGAATAGGAGGTGGAGGCCACAACTAAGTGGTCCTTCGGTGCTGACTGGATAGCCCCGTGTGTGAGTTCAGCAGGTGACAGAGGCATGGTGTCTCCAATCAGGTGGGTGGTAGCTTCGTCAAGTACAAGCCATGAATAAGTGGAGTTGGGGATAGATTAAATGTGCGAGGAGATCATGTTCACCGTGGCAACATGATTTGGGGGATCCGGAGTAGGAAAAACACCCATAAGGGATGAGTCCTTAAGGAAGACAACCCCCATGCTCTCATACTGATACGAAGATTGTCCAATCGAAGAAACGTTATCACCCAGGTGAGTAGTGGTGTCAGGTGGGCAGAAATCCAGTTGGTCGACTGTGACAATTCGGCCTTAATGGGGGAATTGTACTATGCGGAAGACAGATGATGCGACTGCAGTCATGGAATAAAACCAATTACGACCAAGTAGAATGTCTTAATCCAATGGGGGAGCGACCACTTCCACGTTAATGGTTGCGGTCTTGCCCCCCAAATCGACTACGAAAGCTTGTAACAGCCCATGAGGTTGAAAGCCACGTCCATCAAATGCTCTCAAAGTGGTATGAGAATGGTTCAACTCGGGAGAGCCAATGGATCTCCAGCATGAGATCGACATGACTGACATAGATGCACCTTTGTCCAAAACAGTATGCTGGATCGTCTTCCTAGCAATGTTTGTAGCAACTTGAAATTCCAATTGATGGGAGAGCCCCGGCTTGAAGTATTCCACCCAGAACATGATGGTATTCGATAAATCCAGGTCAAATGCATCGATGGAAGTGAGGAGAGTCTTGCACTGATTATGACAGTTTTGCAAGACTTCGAGCGTTGACATAGCATAAGGAGCTTGTGCTAGGTCCTCTATAATGTTGTAGTTTTGAGCAGCCTGAGCATTAGGATTGAAAACTGATTTTCTAATCATGCTCTTAGGTGGATGCAACACTGACTCGAACAAGGGCTTCTCAATGGTGAGAGGAGAAGCTAGTACAGTGACATCAGGCATCGAGGTGGAAGATTTTTGAGTATTACTTCCAACAGGTTCTTTGGCCGGAACAGAGTCTTACGAACGAGAACGGGTGTTCAAGTTGATAGTCTTGCTACGCATCATGAGAACATGTGCGATGGTGGATGCTTCTCCTTGGGAAGGAGAGGTGTGAGCAATCAACTGCTGATTTTGAGCAGGGAGGGTATCGTTGAGAACTGCGGGTGTGGGCTTTCCCTTAAGAAAATTTTTAACTTCATCTCTATGGGGACACTCTTTAGAAAAGTGGTCATCACCACATAGTAAACAAGGATACTTCAACTTCCTTTTCTATTTGGTATCATCAGGGGTGCTCTTTTGTTCCTGTTGGGTGGAAGATTTGTTAGGTTTCCCTCTGTTTTTCTTCTTACCACCAAAATTTTGAGGTGAACCTGATGAAACAGAATTCACTTCTTCAGTGATAGTGGGAGTTGATGATTTGTTGGTGCTGTGACCATCCTGTGTTGGTGATGGGGAAGAACCTTGTGTGCTTGACGATCCAACAATTTGAGAAGAAGGCTGGGTGTTAAGGGATCCAATGATGCCATCGGCTTGGGGTCCCTTGGGTGGTTTCGTGGGATCGTAGGTGCTATGGGGGGCGTCAGGAAGAATCTCAAATAACGTGTCGGATTGGGCATATACTAAGTCTAGCAAATGGGCACGGGAGATGGCTTGTTCTTCAGTGACAACACCTCCCATGGAAACATCTCAAGCTATGGTAGGAATGAGAGACTTCGTAAACCGGTTTGCTAGGAGTTGGTCCGGAATAGGAGCCTTAATGAGACATCATCTCCTTCACCACTCATGTATATGATCTAAGATATGAGTAGCGGTATTTTTATGGAGCAAGGTTAAAATCTCTGTACCAGTGTCATACCATATAGGAAGCTGGAAAAGAGTCAAAAAATTCATAGCAAGAGAACCAAAATCAGGAAAAGAATGGGGTGGTAGTTCAATATACCACTTGGCAGCCGAACCAGTGAGATTCCATTGGAATAACCTAAGACGGATTGAGTCGTCCATCAAAGAGTTGGATGAACACCACAAGTGGTATGTCATCACATGGTTTTTTGGATCCTCACCCAGCTTGCCATCAAATTTTGGGATATCTGATGGAAGTTTCACTGGGATGGGTGGCCAGTTAGTTCCATGGTAAATGGGATCATTAGTCAGGCGAGACAGGTCAGGAAGGTCTAAAGTAGCCAAAACGAGCAGGTGCAGATTAGGATGTGGGTACTGATAGCACTGATAAGGTGCGTAAGGACCGGCAAGGCCTTTCATTGACTGACCATAAGGTGTTTCAGGAGGAAACTGGCCATAGGGGTAGGGGCCACCTGGACCAAATGTAGGTCTGCTGCCATAGTAAGGTGGTCCATTACCATAAGGTAGGGGTCCACCACCACCGGGAGGAGGTGGAGGTCCACCACCACCACCGGGAGGGGATGGAGGGCCACCACTGCCGCCGAGAGTAGGGGGAGGTCCATTGTAGTAAGGTGGTCCCCCACCACTCTGCCTGGAGGGGGGTGGGCCACCTCTGCCACTGCCACCATGAGGATAAGGTCCGCCACCACCACCTCCACCATAATAAGGTGGTATTCCACCTACTCCTCCTGGAGGGGGTGGCGGACCACCTCCACCACCTGAAGAGTGGGGGCCACCGACACCGCCACCGCTGTAATAATAAGATCCACCACTGCCTCCACCGGGAGGGGGTGGTGGACCACTTCCACCACCGCCTCAGCTAGGAGGGGGTGGTGGGTCATTGCCACCTAAGGGGTGTGGTCCTCCTCCACCACCACCACCATAATGGGAAGGGTCTCTGCCACCTCTGCCAGGGGGGGTGGTGGACCATTCCCTCTACTGTCGGAAGGGTGGGGGCTATTATGTGTGGGATGAGATGGGTCTCTGCCCGAAGGTAGAGGTTCTCCTCCTCCTGAATGCAAAGTGGGCCCACCGCTTCCAGTGGGAGGTGGGGGTGGACCAATCAGGGGTGGTGGTAGCTGAGGGACAGTTGGTAGGGGTCCATGTTGTAAAACATTCTGCTGCCCCCATAGAGTGTAAGGGTTTCCGGGATAAGGTATCCCATAGAGTGTATTTCCAGGATTGAATTGACCCGGCACGAGGTTAACATAACTCGGATACGCTTGACTCCATGGTGGTTGGATTACATTGGACGAACCTCCAACATGGGATAATCCTGAGGTGGTTGGGCCGGCGAGGAGCGTAGTGCCAACGAAAATTCTGATGGGGACTCCTGTTCCCGGGTTGGGGTTAGGAGACGGGGGCTGCCCCCCGGTGACAACATGCTGACCAAGAGTTGCTGGTTGACCCAACGCAAGTTGTTGATTATCTACTGTAGGATTAACATTACTTGGGATGAAAGTAGGGGGTAAAGAGTATCTGTCCCGCAAGTTTTGAGGTCGGGGAGGAGCAGGTAATGTAACCGTAGTAGTAATAGGTGTGTCAGAATGCTTCCCTTCAACAAGTTGGGCAGTAGGACTGGGTTCCTATGAGGGTTGTCTAGTCTCACTAATGGTCAGGTTGTGGATAGATGTCTCCGGTGAATCGAAAGATACTGTGTGAATCAAGATGTCTCTATACCTAGACCTATATGTGAGATGTTGTCATCGAGCCTCGTCACCCAAGGAATGAAAATGTTCCAAGCATTCACGAAGAGGTCCAAAAATATCAACAGAACTGGACCAGCTAGTTGGTCTAGTAACTTCTGGAGTGTTCCAGGTAGGTGGAGGTGCAACGGTAAAATGAGTCGTTGGGTGGCTTCCGGATGAGGTCCAATAGGATGCAGTGGGACCAACGGCTGCTGCAGGGTCATCCTGGGGAGAATTTAACCATTTCAACGATCCAGGCTCTCTTAGTGAAACGGGAGGTAAGTCTTGTGAAGTGGGAATTTGTGCCTCTTCACCCTGTGGGGGATGAGAGGTAGGCAAATCTGGAGGAAACATATGTGCTCCAACATTCAAAGTGGGTTTTTCCACTTCATGTGACGCGACCCTAGCTTGTGGGTCCATCCTTACCTTCGAAATTACCTCCTGGTTAAGGGGATATTCTCGTGGTAAGTTTTGAATCCTGCAGGACCTTCTCCAAGGAAAGTCAGCGAGAGTGACCGAAACGAAATTTTCTCCTAAGGCAAGCTAAACAAAAGAAAGGAAGACCAGACAAAACCCTACACAAACTAAGGAAACAAGAAAACTTATGTGATAAGAGTGGATTCAACGGTCTGGAACCTCACAAGATTATTAAGACTTCGCAACTCGCAATATATTCCAGGGTCCAACAGTTATACCCGGCCCAATTTTTCTGAACACTAACCAGGGAGGATTAGGACCGTACTCCTGACCATATAACCTGACTACCTGATAGTATGTGCGTAGTAGCTCCTCGAGTGTTGTTCTTGGTGTATTGATTCACCAAGATGGCCAAAACGTTAACTCAGTTGGTTTAAGCAATCCTAGTTGTGTCTCTCGATATACGCAAGGTACGTGGGAGCTCAAATCCGTAGTGGTGCTGTCTAATGCACAACCGTACGGCAAGAGACCTTCCAATATACTACTGAGTACATGAAACACCTTTCAATATACGCCAAGTACATGTGGTACTTGGTGGGTATGTGAAAGAGCTTGATATACTGATAAGTACATGGAAGACTATAATACCCTTGGAATACAGTGCTGAAAAATAACAACAGCTACCACGCTTAACGACGTTGGAACACGTCTCTAACTTACACACAAGTTACTAAAATTTTTATCCTAGTTCTACTATTAATTTTATTTGGATGGTTAAGTGAATGCATGAGGTGAGTACATAATCATAAACATAATGCAGGCCCTAACTACATGCAAAAATATGCTTTTCTTTTGAGGAACTCTATGTATGGGAGGGAGAAACGTCTTTTTCTTTCCAAATGACTATTGCCGAAACAACAAAATGCAAAACAATCCCAAATCTACCAAAACATGACTGAATTTTTCTTTTTTTTTTCAAGCGAAACATGAAAAATAACACAACACTACTAAGCCAAATCAAAGCATGTTTTTCTTTTCTTTTATCTTTTCAAAACAAAAAATGATGCTAAGTGATGAAAAGAGAGAGGTTCTAAGTAGAGCATGCAAGCTTGTCACTTTCACTATAATGGCCTAAAAGCACAAAAACCAAAAGATGCACTCAACTTTCCAAGCACAGAACTACTTTTGCAAAACTTGATATGAGCTTTGAGTTTTTCAAGAAAATGAGCAGTTCATAATTCATGAAAAACACAAATAATTTAACTTTCTTTCAAGTTTTCCAAAAGATCTACCAATGAGACATTCCAATGTATATACAATCTTTCAAATGTACTTGAAAAATGATGGAAATAACATACTTTCGATTTTTCGATGGATGAATCAAAATAACAATTTGATAACAACGATGTTTTTAAGCATAGATACTGAAATGAAAATATTACTTGCAGCACTCCAATAACTCAGAAAATATCAAGAAAAGACGAGCACCCAATGGACTGAAAGTACACACAAACATTTAAAAATCAATCAGTAACAATTAGAACTAAAGCAAGCAAAGCTCAACAATGTATGTAAATGATGTATGGAAACCAATCCAATACAATGACCAGATCTAGCAAGGAGAGGAGGGAAAGCAAGGGTGAGTGGATGCATGTGGGGGAGACCAGAGTGTCCACCACTACCAAATCTCAGACTTGTCCAAGATGGAACCCAAAACAACTCCAAATGAAACCAAACAACTCAATCACACAAATCAAAATGGGGTCTCTGACTGGATCTTGCAGTACAGAGGGAGTTCATACACAAACCAAAACTCAAATAAAAAATGGAGAAGGGGTGCCTGTATGGCAATTTTAGCAGATCGGCACAGTCTATGCTTGTACACAATGCGACGTCGCGGTTTACCAATGCGAGAAGTGCGATGATGTCACAGAAGACCAATGAAAAGGTTGCAACGATAGGCCCACAGACAAAGAACAAATATAAAAAATGACATAGTGTCGCTCTGAGTCCACTGACTAGGTGCGACAGGCGAGATCTAAGTTAAAAAATGAACCAATTCTCCAGACAATGAGCAATGAAATGGTTTGAAAATGAGAAGTACAAACTCAAAGGAAGGTAATCAAACTCTTCAAAGTGAAGATCTAATGGTGAAACCAATTTAAGAGGAAAATGACAAATAAAATGGCTTGTAACAAGAAATTAACCGAGAATGACATTCAAATTGACAACTCCAAAACAATGTTCTTCCCCAGTATGGTCGCCAGATTGGTTTGACGGACAATCCACTCGAGCGGACGTGAGCTGGATCTCCCTAGCTCAACATGAGTCTAGAACAAATAAAATAGACTATAAATCACTTTCCTAGATCTAGTTAAGGATCAAGTTATAAGATGCCTTACCTTAAGTTTGTATCCCTTTCTCCAGGATGTTGTTCCATGCCTCGCAGTCGTCAGATCTCAGCTATGAGACCTTCCAAGACACACAGAGCAAGACAAATGAGTAAAAGAAACTATACAATAACAGATCTAAGTAAACAGTTAAGCAAGTAAACTACTCAATATCATCAACACAATAATATAGGTGGAAAGCGTTTATATTACTGTAAAAAGTAGGGAAAGTACATAGGAAAGAATGATTACAACCGAGGCTTAACGTAGCAATCCTTCTCCATCCAAGCCAATGCCATAACCTCTTCAAGGAAGTGGGATTCCCTCAATGGATGAGTAGAGAGCTCTCTAGCATGCTTTCACCAGCATGTAGGCACTATAGACTTTCTCCCTTTGGACTGGGAAGGAGCTTCATTTATATAGGACTAAGTGGATAGGGTATGGATAGGGTGGTTTGAGATATGGTAGAAGAGAGATAGGGGATCCTTCCAAGAGGTTAGGAACTGAGTGCCAGCTCTCCCAAGAGGTCAGGGATAGGGATCCATGTTAGCTTGCTTCGAGAATGGGCTCGAAGGAGCTATTTTTGTCCATTAACTGACATTGTCGCACCTTGTAAGAGAGCAAGATGCAACGTCGCATGTTGCATGAGGGAATCCTGTGATGACCTCTCAAAACCTAGTATAAATGTGTTAAATCCATTCAAGGTTGATAACTTAGTCAGGGAAACTTTAGGGATGTATACACTGAATCTCGTGATGGTAAGATTTTAGGTGTAACACAACCTTCCCGTGGATGTAGCCCAATTGGGTGAACCACGTATACCTGGTGTATTCTTTTCCTTGTTCTCTTTCTGTTCTTTTTTATGTTGATATGTTATTGATAGCTTAGATAGGTAAGCTAGTTTAGCTAGATCTATAGTTCTAACAATATTCTCCTAAATTGAGTTATAAATTCTACGAGAGGAAGAAGATCTCCTTGAGCCATTGTGGTGGCATTCTCTAATATGGAAACTCCAATGTCCTCTTAAAGCTAAGCTATTTATATGGTTGGTTATCGATAAGAAAGTGCCTACTAGGGATTATCTTCAAGGAAAACACTAGGAAAGTACAAGTATTTGTCTGCTTTGTGGTAAGTCTTCTGAGAATGTGGAGCTTCGTTTTTTAACCTATTCATATTTGATTGAGGTTTGCAGAATATCTTCTATACCTTTAGGGTCTCCTTTACATTGGGTTGGTTCTGATTTAGATGAGGCATTGCATATATAGTTTAAGAACCTTATGGTTAAATATTTCTATGCCCTATCTCTAAACTTGATTTGGGGTGTATGGCTACCTAGGAATCATGATGTCTTTGATGATACCTTTTATCCTCCTTTTGTTTTCTCTAAACTTGATTTGGGGTGTATGGATAGCTAGGAATCATGATGTCTTTGATGATACCTTTTATCCTCATTTTTTTTGCATCTAAAGGGATCACAATCCTTAAGACATTCCCACAGGAGGATGAATGAATTAAGGAAAGAAGAGTGAATGTTGAGCCTATAGACAAAACTGATAATTGGGCCTATTTTGATGGGGCTGCACAAGGGAACCCCGGGATGGGAGGGGGAGGTGGTATTTTACATTTTTTCAAATACTCATTGGACATCTTACAGTGCAGGATTGGGCCCCAACTCTAATGATAGAGCAGAACTTATGGCATTAAGGATTCCTTTGGATTTAGCTTTATCGAAAGGTGTTCATAATATTCAGGTGATGGGTGACTCACCACTAGTTATTGATTGGTGCAAGTTCAGGAGGAAACCTAAGAACATCTTCCTACAACCTCTTTTTAAGGAAATTTCATAGATGTTGGGTTTATTTGCTAATATATTTTCAGGCATATAGGGAGAGAAATTGCATGAAAGAAAAACTCTTAAAATATGGTTTGAATATAAGGTCAGGTTTTTGGCAAAGATGGATACAAAATGGAGATACACTTGAAGAACTACACCTAGGACTATTCTTGGGGGATTTTTCTGAATAGGATAAGTTGTTTTCTTTATTTTTCAGTTTCTTACTTTATCCTATTTTTTTGTAAAACTTGTGAGATCAGTTATTTATATCTTCAGTTTTGAAGTTTGATCCAAATAAAATTTTTGGATGATCTATTAAGGAAGTATCAATTTTTTAAGATGTAATTAAGTGAATCGGTAAATATAGATTCTATATAGTTTAGTAAAGTTTATTAGACAAATATATGGTAGATATATTTAATTAACATGTGAGGAAACTAATTATAGACTCTATATAGGCTGGTAAAGTTTATTAGACAAATATATGGTAGATATGTATAATTAACATGTAAGGAAACTGATTTTGAAAAGATCAGTGTTTTTTAATACAATGGTTTCATAAACCTACAAGCCTCTACAAATATGGTCTCTATTAACTTATTAATAAAATGACTTATGGGATGGGGAAATAACCACAAGGAGCAAAAACTATTTTTTCCACAGGTTATGAGCATTCCAATAACCAAAAATTGCCTCAATGAAACCCCATGGACCCCAAAACGGATTCCTCTTCTTCCCCACTATTCTATATCACAAAAACGCCCTTCTCCCAGCTAAAAATGAAGGAAAGACCAAACAAATGTGGAGGGAAAATGCCCAGGGGGCTCCAAAAATGTGAGAGAGCCAAACTGGTTGATGGATAATGGCTTGGAGAGAAATTTCATGGCTCTTTTCTTGCCAAGGATGCCAAACATGTTTTTCCAAAATGGTGGCTTTCCCATACCCGAATTTGGACAGCCATACCTCAACATTTCCAAAATAATAACTATTTCAAGCAACTCTTGGGAGAAATAAATGATTGGGTACAAAAGTCAACATGGGTAGTTGAGGGTTAATGGGTTCCCTAATTGACACTTGGCTTGAATTGATTTGGTCAAGGCTTAAATATTTCACTCCCAATTCCTTGTAAAAATCATGCCCCCATCTCTTGTTACATTGCATTGCACAACTAGTTGTGGGTGTTTTATTAAAATGCATATTTACATGATATTCACAATTTCTATTGTGCCTGTATAGCACAAAAACCATATGCATCAATTTTCAACATTACATCAATGGTGGGGCCTTGACCTTGAGCTCCTCACCACGATTTTATAACATTTTTACATCGTTTACATGTTTAATGCAATGGGGTTGAAATCGAGATATTACATGTTTACTACAAATTAGCTACTTGAAATCATTGTATACCACTCAATAATATTTTCATCACCTATTATATTATACAAGTAAAAGATGTACGGCGTGACACATTTCTTCCAACTAGTTTTATCTCACATTCATTTTTTTTTCAAAGAAAAAAGATCGTTCTCTCTTTATATTAAAGTAAACACATTTTACATGACCATATAGAGGTCTCTTAATAGTGTATCCTCAAATAGTTTTCATGACATATAGTCATCTTTCAGTAAGTCAGATATATCTATCAAAACATATAAAGCATAAAAATCCATAAATCTGTCTGTCAAAATAAACATAAGATCCGTTGATAAAATTAAAACCAGATGGGTCCGGGATCAATCATATGGATGGAATCATTAGTGTCTTCCCAAAGCTACCATAGTCCATTTCCAAGAAGAAGTCCTATCTTAGATAGGAAATCAGCCTCCGTGTTTCCCTCTTGATAAACATGTCAGAATGTGAGGTGGAGGAAAATGATGGTAATATATGAACCTCCTCGTAGATGGAAATCAAATGCATGTTCTTTGGTTTCAATATTTTCTTCATCCACTAAATGATGAGAGAGGAGTCACCAAAAACCTACAAATATTTGATATTTTTGCAAATAAAAAGCTCCAAAAGATATTTGATAGCCAATAGCTCAGCGCGGTTATTGGTGCTAGGACTTGTAGATGCTGCAAATTTATGCCACCGATGGGAGTCAATATGGATGATGCCCCCTGCACCACTCTTGGTTGGGTTTCCCTGTGGAGCTACGTCAAAGAATCCCCATGGTTGTTACAACGTAATCTTCCACCTTGTGAGAATCAACACTCTTTGGCCTAGAGGATCCATTTCACTGACTCAGATCCATTTTATATCCTTCTGACACTATTTTTCCCTATTTTCTCCCTCGTATGCTAGCCGCATTACTATAGCTAGCGTACCCGCGAGTTGCATCACTATAGCCCGCAGGTAGCATGTAAAATGGTAAAAATCACTAGTTTATTACTTTTTACTCCCAAAAAGCGGTCATTGGGTGACCTTTGACTCTCCATCTGCCCAAGAAATGCCTCGATGTATCCTTTCACTTACCTTTGAGAGGACTATATATTGAGCACATATGGCTTATGGACGGGAGGGGAAAGAAGAGCAAGAGAACTCTAGTGGATTTTTTCCCTATCTTGAGTCTACACTCATTGATCCTTGTAGTTGTGAACCCCTTATGTTCACCTTCCAAACTCCTACCATAGTTTGAGTTTGCCATTCATGGAGGATTGAAGTGGTGGAGGCACAAGTGGATTGATCCAGATCTTGGTTCAGATTGGTTGCCAACAAGAGGTCGTATCACATTGTACTTCTTCTTGTTTATTAATAGAAATACTCATATTCTCATCCATTAATGTTGTAAATGTTGTTTATCTTACATTGGGTTGCATTTACTTGTTATATCATGGGCCATTTCTATTGATGATGTTAATATCGTTTATATATTATATGTAGTTGTTGTATATTGGCCGTCAAGACTAATTTGCAGATTCAAGTGCACGGATTGAAAGCTCCAACGGGGATCTACATCAAACGTTTGGATCGAGGTTGGTTACATTCTCCATTATCTTAGCATTGTCATTTATAACAGCATAGTTCTGAGAATTGAGTTAATTTCTGGTAGTTAGTTGTCTGTAGTGGTCCCCCAAGCCATAGTGAGTTTTCTCCAATACAGAAATGGCGACTCCGCTGGGGAAAACATCCATGTTTGGGGATTTTTTGAGCATTAGTCCATAATTAGAGTTGTTGTTTGTCGAAGCTCTGTGTCACTTATTTTCCGTTGAGATACACTATAGAAAACTTTCTTTTTCTGAGCCACTGGACTCTTTATTTGCCAATTTGCCTTTCCTCACCCACGAGCTAGCTTAGCTCTGCCCGCGTAAACCTGCCTTTGTTTACTCTGCTGCTCGCGGGTACCCGTAGGTATTCCTTCGACAGTAGCGTGTAACTCCGGCTTTGGTTGTTTTATGACCTCTGGTTGTTGCTGGGTTGGTTTTGGTTGATCCTGAGTCTTTATTGGCCTGTTTCTTGATTGTTTCATGCCTTGGTTGTGACCAGAACTCTTCTTTTCTCTTGGTTGAGCCTTGTTGGTTTTTTCCTTTTGAGCTCATTCCTTTGACTGAGTCTTACTGTTTGGTATCGGCCTGGTTGTCTTAGTGATCTCCTTAGCATATCAGTGACTGGATAGTAGGATTTTGCTTGCATTTTTCATTTCCATATATTGAAAAATACAAAAATATACACATAGTTTTGCATTTTCATTTCGTTTATAAGAGAAAATACAAAAAAAAATTCTTTTATGTATTGCATCTTGCATTGAGTGCTTTCTGCCTTCATTTAGATTCTGATTGTGCATAGAAAAATATAAAAAGATTGCATATTTATTTCGAAACCGTTGGTTTGATTGTGCATGTTAGTGGCATTGTTTTCATTGGATAGATGAGTCTAGGATTTGACGATTTTGCATACTATTGAGTCTTACACATCACTAGTTTCACGATCATATCCCTTGAGTAATGAAAACCATTAAAATTAACGCTTAATCTTAAAATTGATTAGACCGATTTTATTTATAGGGTACACCAACTAGCATAGGTTTAGAGTGTTGGAATAGATCATTGTGAGTTAACAATCCAAGACTACTAGACGAAACATTAGGTGTCTGACCAGGGAGTGGTCAAATCCATGGTATACATCAGTGTTCTCAGGAAGCTCTACTCAGACCAGAGTTAAGCATGAGGTCACGGGAGGTTGGTTGCGGAGATAGCCCTCTAATACTGGTCAAACGTGGGAGATATTTCCAGGATTTGTTCGTATCTGGGGACTCTTGGGGGATTTGACCCTCTTGATTTTCAAGCTTAGTTACCCTGCCCATACGACAGATCCCACCTGTGACTATCCCCCCGAGCATTGGTTATACTGTGGTGAATATAGTTTCCTTACCTAGGTATCGCACAGGGTGCTTGCAGTGGTTATACTGTTTGTGTCCTAAGTCAGATAGGGGTTGGAAAACATAGTTGTTTGTTGCTGAGCGTTCCGTCCCTTTGCACGTAGTGAAGCCTAGGAACCTCTATAGCTGATTAGGTTACCTCTAGCTATAGTTTGGGAGTCTCAAGCCTCTCCTTGGCGAGACATACTGGCTCTGGTGTCGGGAGCTCATTTACTCTGTTTGTTTGCTCTTGGCTATAGTTTCTCTAGGTGTGTGCTTTTGATTTACTGTTTTTTATCGATAGTTGGACTTTAGGGGACGTTTTGTTATATATTCTCTCCAGAGATATCGTGGCACGGAGCCCTACTCTTCGTCGATCCCGTCGGTTGGCTGGTTTAGAGCCTACCGAGCTTTCACGCCGTGTTGCTAGGGGATGCTGGCGGGCTCCCTCTGAGTCTTCGAATTCTCACGAGACATACGTCCAAGACGTCATGACTGCTGCACATTCTGATACTGAAGAAATACCTTTGACTCCATCGGGTAGAGTTGAATGCACTTCAGATTCCCCTACTCCTCGTGAGGCGTGGGGAGGTGATCCACCTGAGACTCAACCTAGTTCATTTTGGCTGAATCCACTCTTACATCGTAATCTTCCACCTTGTAAGCATCAACATTATTTGGCCTGTAGGATCCATTTCAGTGACTCAGATCCACTTATATCCTTCAGACACTATTTTGCCCTATTTTTATTCCTACCTGCCTGTTGCATCACTATAGCAGGCATACCCGCAAGTTGCATCACTATAGCCCGCAGGTATCAAGTAAAATGGTAAAAATCACTATTTATTACTTTTTACTCCCAGAAAGTGGTCATTGGGTGACCTTTGGCTCTCCATCTACCCGAGTAATGCCTCGATGTGTCCTTTCACCTACCTTTGAGAGGACTATATATTGAGCACATATGGCTTATGGACGGGAGGAAGAAGAGAATAGCAAGAGAACTCTAGTGGATTTTTTCCCTATCTTGAGTCTACACTCATTGATCCTTGTAGTTGTGAACCCTTTATGTTCACCTTCCAAACTCCTATCTAGTTTGAGTTTTCCATTCATGGAGGATTGAAAGGGTGGAGGCACAAGTGGATTGATCTAGATCTTGGTTTAGATTGGTTGCTGGCAAGAGGTCGTATCACTTTGTACTTCTTCTTGTTAATTAATAGAAATACTCATATTCTCGTCCATCATGTTGTGAATGTTGTTTATTATACATTGGGTTACATTTGCTTGTGATATTATGGACCATTGTTATTGATAATGTTAATGGCATTTATATGTTATATGTACTTGTTGGATATTGGCTGTCAAGACTAATTTGCAGATTTCAAGTGCATGGATTGAAAGCTCCAACGGGGATCTACATCAAACATTTGGATCAAGGTTGGTTACATTTCTCCATTATCTTAACATTGTCATTTATAATAGCATTGTTTTGAGAATTGAGTTGATTTGTGGTAGTCATCTATCTATTGTGGTATTCCCAAGCCATAGTGAGTTTTCTCCAATATAGAAATGGCGACTCCACTGGGGAAAACATCCATGTTTGGGAAATTTTTTGAGCATTAGTCCTTAATTAGAGTTGCCGTTTATCGAAGCTCTGTGTCACTGATTGGCCGTTAAGATACACCATAGAAAACTTGCTTTTTTCTGAGCCCTTGGACTCTTTATTTTCCCATTTTCTTTTCCTCACCAGCAGGCTAAGTTCCTCACCTGCGGGTTAGCTTAGCTCAGCTCGCGTATACCCGCCTCTGTTTACTCTACTGCTCGCGGGTACCCGCAGGTATTCCTTTGATAGTAGCGTACAACTCTGGCTTTTGTTGGTTTATGGATATTGGTTGTTGTTGGGTTGGCTTTGGTTGTTACTGGGTATTTGTTGGCCTCTTTCTTGACTGTTTCATGCCTTGGTTGTAACCAGAACTCTTCGTTTCTCTTGGTTGAGCCTTCTTGGTTTTTTACCCATCTTTGGATTTAGCCTCTTGGTTTTTTCCTTTTGAGCTCATTCCTTTGGCTAAGTCTTGTTGTTTAGGATCTGTTGGGTTGTCTTAGTGATCTTCTCGGCACTTCAGTGACTGAATAGTAGGATTTTGCTTTCATTTTTTCATTCCATCTATATTGAAAAAATACAAAAATACACATCTAATTTTTGCATTTTCCTTCTTTTTTATAAGCAAAAATACAAAAATATTTTACTTTCATGTACTGCATCTTGCATTTAGTGCTTGTTGCCTTCATTTAGGTTCTTCTTGTGCATCAAAAGATAAAAGATTGCATCTTTATTTCGGAATTGTCGGTTGATTTTGCATATTAGTGATAGTGTTTTATGGGATAGATGAGTCTAGGATTGGGTGATTTTGCATACTATTGAGTCTACACATCACTAGTTTCACGATCATATCCCTTGAGTAACCACAACCACTAAAATTAACGCTTAATCTTAAAATTGATTAGATTGATTTTATTTATAGGGTACACCAACTAGCATAGGTTTAGAGTCTTGAAATAGATCATTGTGAGTAAAAAATCCAAGACTACTAGACAAAACATTAGGTGTCTGACCAGGGAGTGGAGGATTCCATGGTATAGATCGGTGTTCTCAGGAAGCTCTACTCAAGCCAGAGTTAAGCACGAGGTCACAGAAGGTTGGTTGAGGAGATATCCCTCTGATACCGGCTGAACGTGGGAGATATATCTAGGATTTGTTCGTATCTGGGGGTACCGGAGGTTCATCCTCTTGTGCTTCGGGATTAGATACCCTGCCCATACGACGGATCCCACCTGCGACTGTCCCCCTGAGCATTGGTTATATTGCGGTGACCATAGTTTCCTTACCTAGGTATCGCACAGGGTACTTGCAATGGTTATGCTATTTGTGTCCTGAGTCAGATAGGGATTGGACAGCACAGTTGTGTTTGTGCAGTGGACTTGACCCTGTACACGCAGTGAAGCCTGGGTGTCTCTATAACTGATTATGTTACCTCCGGTTATAGTTTGGTAGTCTCAAGCCTCTCCTAGGTGAGACATACCGGCTCTAGTGTCGGGAACTCATTTAGCCACTCTGTTTGTCTGCTCTTGGCTGTAGTTTCTCTAGGTGTGTGCTTTTGATTTACTATTTTTGATTGATAGTTGGCCTTTAGGGGACGTTTTGATTATATATTGTCTCTGGAGATATCGTGGCGCAGAGCTCTACTCTCCGTCGGTCCCATTGATTGGCTGGTTTAAAGCCAGTCGAGCTTTCACGCTATGTTGCTAGAAGACGTCGGAGGGCTCCCTCTGAGTCTTCGAATTCTTACACGACTGACGTCCAAGACTTCATGGTTGCACATTCCGATACTGAGGAAAAACCTTCGACTCCATTGGGTAGAGTTGACCATACTTTCGATCCCCATACTCCTCGCGAGGAGTGGGGAGGTGATCCTCCTGAGACTCAAACTAGTTCTATTTGGCCTAATCCACTTGAACGAGATCTGTTTGATCCTTCGAATCCAGATAATTATCTTTATGGAATTCCCGACTTACCCGAGGATGAAGAACAGGACGATCCTTTCGTTCCTTTATTTCCATGTAGTTATAGACACGGGATGCCAGAGTTACACGATGACACTGGCCCTACGATCAACCTGACAACACTCTCTTTTGGTAATCCTATTCATAGTACCATCGAACCTTCCACTACGTTTGGTAGTCACGCTGGCACTAGTCAAAGTGTTAGCCATACTATCCCCACTAGGGTCACTACCCTCGCTGGGGGCACTACGTTGTCCACCCACACACATAGTATGGGGACTGGTCATGTTCCTCCTAACAATGCTAATGTTGGGAGACGACTACCTCCTAGGATTTCCCAACCTAATAGGAACGTTGTCCGAAACACGACTCACCATCCACCACCTAATACACGTGCTGCTACTCGTCAACCCAAGACTACTTTTATGAATGATAATGTTCCTCCCAACCACAGGGGTGGAGACATACCGCATACTTTTGCGTCCACTGCCGCCACTAGTAATGATAATGTAGGAGGTGGGAATATTTCCTATCCACATGGACATCACGCCACCATCCCTGCGACTAGTCACACCAATATTGGAGTTGGGAATACTTCTCATGCTTTTGGTCACCACGCGACTGCTCAAGCTAATCCTAATGCTGGGGGTGGGAACATACCATACCATTATGGTCATTACAAGATGGTTCCCGCTATGAATAGTATATACATGCCCCATACTCATGGTGGTAACCCTTACTACAACACAGTCGGTGCTGGCGACCAGTATAATCCACCACCCCAATATGGTGCCCAAAACACGCATATACCTGCTTACTCTCAAATGGGTCAAGCAGGAGGAGGTTATCAATATTATGGCCATGGGCAAGCTTATGGTCCGTCAGGTCCTTATCATCAGCAGTTTAATCCTCATGGTCAAGCTTTTGGTCCATCTTATAACACAGTTCCGTTTAACCAACCTTTTATGGGGGCTTATAATCAAGCTTTCTAGCCTCAGATCCCATTCCTTGCACGCTTGAATCTTCCAGATCTTTCAAAGCTCACAAATGATCCAGTGTGTCATGACCCTACTTGGCCCCCGATCCCTACAAGGCTCCCTTTGGACATTCCGAAGTTTGAGGGGAAAGGTTGTGAGGACCCGGGAGATCATGTCATGACGTTTCACCTTTGGTGCTCCTCCAACTCTTTGAATCATGATTCCATTAGATTACGACTATTTCAACGCACCCTCATGGGGGCAGTCGCGAAGTGGTATGTGGAGTTGTTGGGAAACACCTATAGGGGATTCAACGAGATTGCTTTGGTTTTCTTACACCATTTCCAGTTACCCGTTTGTTATGATACTGGTACTGAGATGTTGTCCACCTTCCGTCAGAATAAGGCCACACATATTTCTGACCATGTTCAAGAGTGGTGTCGACAGAAGAGATTAGTGAAAGCCAACATTCCTCCAGAGTTCTTGTTGGAATGGTTCCTCAAGTATCTACTCCCATACATTGCTAAGGATGTTTCGATGTCCGACATTGTGACTGAGGAACAAGCTATCTTGAAAGTCCAATAGTTAGATCTACTTTACTCTCAGTTTGGTATTTTGTATGACATTATTCCTGATGCACCGAGAACAAGACATGAGCCTACGTCAGTTCCTGGACCACATGCCGATGGCATTGTGGGGTCCACATGCACTCACCCTATAGACTTGGTAGCAAATCAAATGCAAAATTTGTCGCTAAACCAGTCTACTCCTGGACAGGTTCACACCGTGTCCACTTCCACTCCGTCGTCTGATGTACACAATGTGCAATCAACAAAACCGTCGGGTAACCAGCAACCTGGTGGTAAGAAAAATGGGAGAAATAATCGTAGGGGTGGAAACAATGGAAGTAATAACAATAGCAATCGTAATACTCATAAATAGAATGCCAACCCTCCTCGGGAAGGCGGTAATGCTGGCGAGGATTGTAAACCTAAGTGTAAGGTGAAATTCCCTTGCAAGCTTTGTGGGGAGGATCATCTTACTCACTTATGTCCTCGAATTGAAGAAGCATCGAAGAATTTGGCATAGAGCCCAGCTGTGTTGAAGGATCCCCTTCCTCATCATCAAAATATGGCTTCGCATGCTCCCACACTAGTTATGGTACTAATGAAATGACAACGTCTTCTTCCAATACTAGTGGTTATGGATGTGTGAATATGGTTCAGTCGGAGGTTTGTGTTGCTACTCGTCAACGCGATTATGGTGCACCACAACCTAATTTGGGGAGTGAGCCTCCCCCTCCTCCTGACAATTCCTTGCATATCGGGAAGCCCTCCATTATGCCACGGATACCGAAAGGTGTTCTCAAGCTCTCCACGCATAACCCCAATGCTTGAGACGCCCAGAACTACTCCATCGTAGAAGATTTGGGCCAAACTCCGTGCACCATGTCGGCTCTTGAAGTTTTACAAGCCTGTCCTTCTCAGAAGCATGCCCTTTTGAGTGCGTTAGGAGTTCAGGATGGGGGAAATCCTAGTGTTATCAAGTTCGATACTACTAATGTCCAGCCTTGCTTACCTTATCACATGGCTTTTCAAATCTAGGTGGTTTGCCTTTAGAGATTCGTCAAACGTACTATGGTTGATGAAGGTGCTTCCGCGTCAGTAATGTCGTTAACTTGCTAGAAAGCTCTTGGCTCTCCTCCTCTACTCACATCTAGAACTACACTCACTGCATTCGATGGTAGATCTTTTATGCTGCATGGAATTATCCCTTCCCTTGTTGTCTCCTTGGGAGGTAAGTCTGTGCCTATTGAAGTCGAAGTGGTTGATGCGCCCATCGACTACAACCTTTTACTGGGTTGGAACTGGATGTACGTTATGAAGGCTATCGCGTCTACTGTATTTAGAGTTATCTGCTTTCCCCATGAAGGCAAGATTGTGACGATCTATCAGCTGGATTTTGTTGGCACTCCTTCCGCAGCATCCACAGGATCTGTAGTCCCGCAAGTTTCTAATTCTTAGTCGACAACTAGGAACATAGGTGTTGGAATGTACCCCTCATTAATGGGAACTTATAATCTTTCTGCACCTGTGAATTTCATTGGAACCATTACCGACAAGGCGTCTCCTCCTTCGAATAATATGTTATTCCGGACCTCCTATTTGGATGATCCGTGGACTTTACCATCCACGAGTTCCACGTCTGGAGACATTGCGCACGTCGGAATGTCTATGCCTTTATCTGTAGCAGAGCTCGCTTATGATCATATCCAACAAACCACTGCAGATCCAGATCTCTCTTCTTCCCAGATAGTCGAAGAAGATCCCGTTACGCTGCCAGTTTGGGCAGCCAACTCGTCTTGTTCCCACGATTGCCTCGATGATACTTTACCATCTGATGAAGCTATCCTCGAGGCCATGTGTGGTAGTGAGAAGCCTTGGGAAGATATGCACCATCGCTCTTATTTCCTTTCCAACCTCAAGCTCGTTGAGAAAGAGGATTTTAGGATGACTCTAGCAGAGATGGTTGGTCACCCTGTGGCTCTTTTGGAGTCGCATGATGTTTTTGCGAAGGGGAATATGGCCAATATTTCCCCAATCACTTCGATCAACATCTCTCACACTCCTGGAAAGATAGAGAACATTTACATCGGTTTCGATTGCACTCCTGAGGAGATTGCTATTTACACTGACTTATTTACAGAACTATAGGAAGCTTTCGCCTGGTCATACGAGGAGATGCCAGGAATAGACCCCCGCATTGTTGAACATGAGTTAGAACGTATCCTGATGCTAAACCGGTTCGACAACGCTTACGTGCTATGAATCCTAGGAAGGCAGCTGCTATTACGGCAGAGGTGGAGAAACTGCTCAAAGATGGTTTCATCTACCCCGTTCCCCTTACCGAATGGGTGTCAAACCTCGTTCCTATGGATAAGAAGCAGGGAACGATCCATGTATGTACTGATTTCAGATATTTGAACCGTGCATGTCCGAAAGACAACTTGCCCACACCATTCATTGACCAAATATTGGATGCTTGTGCGGGGAGTGAGATTCTTTCATTCATGGATGGCTTCTTAGGTTATAATCAGATTCAAATCAAACCTACAGTCCAACATAAGACGGCATTTATTTGTCCATGGGGAACGTTTGCATATCGAAAAATGCCCTTCAGCCTTAAAAACGTCGGAGCTACTTTTCAGCGAGCCATGACCTATTCCTTTCACGATCTTAAGATGATTATGGAAGTTTTCTTGGATGATCTTGCTGGCCATTCTCGCAAGAGAGTGGACCACCCCAAGCACCTTCGTATGATTCTCGAACGATGTATCCACTACAAAATTCGATTGAATCCAAACAAATGCATCTTCGCTGTTAGGACTTGTCGCCTTCTAGGATTCATAGTTTTGAGAGAGGGTATTAGAGTCGATCCTCTCAAAGTTGAGGCAATACTTCAGTTGCCTCCTCCACGTAATTTGTTACAACTTCAGAGCCTCCAAGGGAGAGCTACTTTTCTGCGTTGATTTATAGCTAATTATGCTAATATTATGAAAGGTTTCGCATGCTTATTGAAGAAAGATACACCTTTTATCTGGGATGAGCGATCCCAGCAGTCTTTCGATGCCCTTAAGAAAGCTTTGGTATCGGCCCCTGTGATTAGTCCACCAGACTTTACACGAGATTTAATTCTTTATGTGGTCGTGTCTCAAGAGACTATTGGCATGGTCTTGGTTTAGGTAGATGATGCGCTCGTTGAGCATGTTATCTATTATCTCAATCAAAATTTAGTAGACGCTGAGCTAAGGTACACTAACGTAGAAAAACTGGCACTTGCGACTGTCCACGTAGTCCAACGGTTACGACATTACATTTTGCTTCGAACAACCACAGTTGCAGCTCACATCAATCCATTTCAGTTCGTTCTATCATGATGCCTTATCGGGGGTAAGTATAATAAATGGATTGTAATCCTTCAGGAATTTGATCTTGATTTTGCTTCGGCAAAATCGGTGAAATCATTCGTGTTCGCTGAACTTATGTCGGACCTTCCACGACTTGATGAGGATGTCATTCATGAAGATTACTTTGTGGATGAACACTTATTTCTTATCTCATCCGAGGACCCTTGGTATGGGGATGTCATTGTATATCTCCAAACTTTGAAGTTTCCTCCGCATTATTCATGAGATGAGCGATGGCATGTGAGACATCACGCTAAAGATTACACTATCGTCGGTGATACTCTGTATCACTGAGGAAAGGATTCCATTCTTTGTCATTGCTTGACTCACGCAGAAGCGGAATGGTTACTTAATGATTGCCATGCGGGGGCGTGTGGCGGTCACTTATCCGGGATTGATACAGGCCAACGTATTATGCGAGTTGGTTATTTTTGGCCTACCATCTTTAAAGATTGTATTAATGTTATGAAGAGATGTCACCCTTGCCAGGTGTTTTCTCGGAACATACACTCGCATCCAGCGCCCCTTCATCCGGTCGTCACTGTCGGTCCCTTCACTAAGTGGGGGGTAGATTTCATGGATTACAAACCAGCTTCAGCTCGGGGGCATCACCATATTATCGTGGTCGTGGATTATTTTTCCAAGTGGGATGAGGCCATGCCTACCGTAAAAGCCAACGGTGCAACTGCAGCCCATTTCGTGTTCAACCAGATTATCACTCGGTCCGGTATCCCAAAAGAGATTGTCATTGACCATCGTAGTCACTTTCAAAACAAGATGATGGAGGATTTGTCTCTCAAGCTTGGTTTTTTCCAGGAACACTTGTCTTCCTATTATCCTCAAGTGAATGGTTAGGTTGAAGCAGTAAATAAGTCTTTGAAGACCATTCTCCAATGTACCATCCAACAAAGCAAGACCAATTGGCATATCATGTTATATCCTGCTTTGTGGGCATATCGAACCGCAGTTAAGACTGCCACCGGGTTCTCACCATTCCAGTTAGTTCATGGTGTGGAGTCACTTTTATTGATTGAATGCGAAATCCCTTCGCTCAAGCTAGCCATAGAGCTCCTCCCTGACACGACAGATATTGAGCAATGTTTAGTACACCTCGAGCAACTTGATGAGCAACATCGAGATGTCGCTGTGGCCATTGATGTGAAAAAGCATCGTGTCAAGGTTCAATATGATAGGTATGTCCGTCCCCGGCAGTATGCGGAAGGTGACTTGGTACTTTTGTATGACCAAGCTAAAGAACCCCTGGGGGCAGGCAAGTTCAATCCCATGTGGCATGGTCCTTACATTGTGAGGCATGTCCTCGAAAAAGGAGCTTATGAGTTAGAAGACTATGAGGGAGATGCCTTGAAGAAGCCTAGAAATGGGATCTACCTCAAGCGGTATTACGCTTGAACCTCTGGTTCAGGCTGATACTTTTGTACACTATTGTATAGTTTTTCTGTACATAGTTTAGCTGGCCTTTTGGTTGTCAGGTCTGCTAATTAACTTCTGTTTGATTGATAGATGTCAACGGGATCTCTTACATTCTTAGGTTTCACGGATGGTGCTAGCTGACATACGCAGCAACTTGCTTCTGCTACCTGGGTTATCTTCTCACCTGACCACCTAGTTGTGTCCTTAGGAGGTGCTTGTCTCGGTCCTACATCTAATAATGTGGCTGAGTATAGTGCCGTTATTGAGCTACTTCGGGATGCTATTTCACACGACATCCAGTATTTAGAAGTCCTCCTAGATTCACAACTAGTTGTGTCTCAGCTGAATGGGCAGTACCGTGCACGAGACCCTACATTACTACGGAAATTCCTTAAGGTACGACTCTTGGAGAGACATTTTGTTTCAATTACATATATTTACGTTCTGAGCCATTATGAACTAATATCGTGTCATGGAGTCGTGTTTTTTAAACAGATTTCCTCGACGAAAGTTGTTCTGAACCATTTCACACCTACGACAGGTACGTTTCACACCTGGCATATAGGTTAGATGCCATTTTCGCATGCATTATGCATTTGACCTATTGACCATTTTCATAAACCCTAGGTGCGACCCCGCTTCGTAACTAACATGGAACCTTCACACTGCTTTAGAAGTGTCGTTATGTGGCAGTAGGGATTTTCCGAACATGGGTACCCTAGTTAGAACCCCTTTATGCATTCTGGTGTCCATGCCGTTGTTTGTCCTTAGTATTGGGAGTCCTTTGTAGTTACGCCATGACATTGCGATAAAGACTCATACTCTACTTTGTGTTATGCTGGCCAGCTCCCTTAAGGACTCCCCTCAGTTATATCATGTTGTGATTGTATTGCATCATCCTGCTTGCTGCTTGAGCCTTGTGCCGGCTCCCGCTTACTCAATTGCTAGCTTGGTGCCTGAGCACTTTTCCCTATTGAGCCTTGCAGAGCTTATATTTTCCTTCACAATTTGATGACACTTTTGACCCTAAGGGAACATACCCCCGAGTGTCCACATCCTGCACGCACTTCCTTGCATCGAGCATAGGTATGTTCCACTGCTTGGGACTAGTTTTCTAGATATTTGACACTCGTTCCCTCACCTGTTTTACTATAAGCAATTTTATTCTTTTTCAAGCTTTTCCCAAATATGAAAAATACCAAAAAAATCAAATATTCCAAAAAGCCGGACGGGATTATGGTCACTATTTCTTGTTGGAAGTTGTTGTGTTGCCTTTGAACAGAGCATTCATTCCACTTTGTATATTATCAGTTGGGACTATAGTTGGGCCTTAGGAGCTATACTTGTTTCTTAGTTTACTCCACCGGTTGGTTAAGTTTCTAGTCATTATGGAGCCCTCTGTAATGCCTCCTGCATTGCACAGTTTATGTCAAGTCTATGCTGCCTGAGTCTATCCATCTTCTCATGCTCTTGTTCAAAGGAAGTCCTGAAACTAGTGTCGACCACTCCTCAGATCTCTTGACTATTGCATGTCGGCCATCCTTATTGAGTCAGTCTGTTTTACTTGTGATCTTCCAAATCTTTCAGCGTAGCTGGTACCTTGTGCTGGTTGATGGGGGATGCCTTAATGCCCTCCTTCAAGCGAGTCTCATTTCGTCGACTTCAACCCATTTATTCTGGGACTTGAGGCTTAGAGTTCAGTTGAGTACCTTAAGGCTTGCAGTCATTAGTGGCAGGTTCTCTCGCCATTGACAGTTTTGGGAATACATCAATGTCCCCTGATCGATGCATCCATCCTAGTGTTTGACTTGAACCCATTTATTCACACTCCGATGATTGTGCTCTGTGCCTTGATGCCCATTTTCATTATTGGTGGGTCATTTCGCGTCTGTTAACGGTATACATCATTAACCGGTAATCAGACGATGTCTCATCAGGTTCGACCCCAAATCCTTTATTCACTTGATGGGACTTGCACCGTTGAAGACTTATGTCGAAGACCCCAGGCGATTGTGGCATTCAGTATGCTACATATGACTTTGACCTTACATCTGAGATATCACCAGTCAGATTTCAGCAGTTTGTACCTCCAGTTTGCACCAGTTGTTTCCTTTTCAGTAGGAGAACATATCTTACTGTAGAGGGATCATGGCTATGATCACTTATGACACGTATTCATTGTGTACTGCTTATTCATGGCCATTGTATCAGATTGTTGTATTACCGACATGTATTCAGAGATACTATTGTATTATGACGAGTGAGCTGCTCTTTCCACTTGTGTCTCCATCACTCCACTTCTGACTTTTATAATGTATTTCAGCCATCGTAGCATCAGTCTCTGAACTCACACATTAGGGGGCATCTGTTACATCGTAATCTTCCACCCTATGAGCATCAACATTATTTGGCCTGTAGGATCCATTTCAGTGACTCAGATCCACTTATATCCTTCAGACACTATTTTTCCCTATTTTTATTCCTACCTGCCTGTTGCATCACTATAGCAGGCATACCTGCGAGTTGCATCACTATAGCCCGCGGGTATCAAGTAAAATGGTAAAAATCACTATTTATTACTTTTTACTCCCAAAAAGCGGTCATTGGGTGACCTTTGGCCCTCCATCTTCCTGAGTAACGCCTCGATGTGTCCTTTCACCTACCTTTGAGAGGACTATATATTGAGCACATATGGCTTATGGACGGGAGGAAGAAGAGAATAGCAAGGGAACTCTAGTGGATTTTTTCCCTATCTTGAGTCTACACTCATTGATCCTTGTAGTTGTGAACCCTTTATGTTCACCTTCCAAATTCCTATCTAGTTTGAGTTTTCCATTCATGGAGGATTGAAGTGGTGGAGGCACAAGTGGATTGATCTAGATCTTAGTTCAGATTAGTTTCCAGAAAGAGGTCGTATCACTTTGTACTTCTTCTTGTTAATTAATAGAAATACTCATATTATTGTCCATCATGTTCTGAATGTTGTTTATTATACATTGGGTTACATTTGCTTGTGATATTATGGACCATTGTTATTGATAATGTTAATGTCATTCATATGTTATATGTACTTGTTGGATATTCGTTGTCAAGACTAATTTGCAGATTTCAAGTGCATGGATTGAAAGATCCAACGGGGATCTACATCAAACATTTGGATCGAGGTTGGTTATATTTCTCCATTATCTTAACATTGTCATTTATAATAGCATTGTTTTGAGAATTGAGTTGATTTCTGGTAGTCATCTGTCTGTTGTGGTATTCCCAAGCCATAGTCAGTTTTCTCCAAAACATCCACTTGAACGTGATCCATTCAATCCTTCAAATCCGGATAATTATCTTTATGGGATGCCAACCTTACCCGAGGATGAAGAACAAGACGACACGTTCGTTCCTTCATTTCCACGCAATTTTAGACACAGGATGCCAGAGTTACATGACGACATTGGTCCTACGGTCAACCCAGCCACACTCTCTTTTGGTATGCCTAATTATAGTACAATTGAGCCTTCCACTACGTTTGGTAGTCACGCTGGCACTAGTCATTATGTTAGCCATACTATACCCACTAGGGGCACTACCCTCACTGGGGGCACTACATTCTCCACTCACACACATAGTATGGGGACTGGTCATGTTCCTCCTCACAATGCTAATGTTGGAAGAAGACCACCTCCTAGGATTTCCCAACCTAATAGGAACGTTGTTCAAAACATGACTCGCCATTCACCACCTAATACACATGACATTACTCGTCAACCCAGGACTACTTCCGCAAATGTTAATGATCCTCCTAACCGCGGGGGTGGACATATAACACATACTTTTGCGTCCACTACCGCCACTAGTAATGCCAATGTAGGAGGTGGGAATATATCCTATCCACATGGACATAACGCCACCATTCCTGCTACTAGTAACACCAATGTTGGGGATGGGAATACATCTCATGCTTCTGGTCACCACACGACTGCTCATTATGGTCATTACAACACGGTTCTCGCTACGAATAGTACGTATATGCCCCATACTCATGGTGGAAACCCTTACTACAACACAGTCAGTGCTGGCCACTAGTACAACCAACCACCCTAATATGGTGCCCAAAACACGCACATACCTGCTTACTCTCATATGGGTCAGGCAAGAGGAGGTTATCAATCCTATGGCCATGGGAAAGCTTATGGTCCGTCAGGTCCTCATTATCAACAGTTTAAGCCTCATGGTCAAGCTTTTGGTCCATCTTATAATTTGGTTCCATTCAACCAACCTTCTATGGGATCTTATAATCAAGCTTTCCAGCCTCAGCTCCCATTCCTTGCATAATTGAATCTTCCGGATCTTTCGAAGCTCACGAATGACCCAGTGTGTCACAGTCCTACTTGGCCCCCGGTCCCTACCAAGCTCCCTTCAGACATTCCTAAGTTTGAGGGGAAAGGTGGTGAGGACCCGAGAGATCATGTCATGACATTTCACCTTTGGTGCTCCTCCAACTCATTGAATCACGATTCCATTAGATTGCAACTATTTCAATGCACCCTCATGGGGGCAACCTCGAAGTGGTACGTCGAGTTTCCTGGAAACACTTATAGGTGTTTTAATGAGATCGCTTTGGTTTTCTTAGATCATTTCCAGTTGTCGGTTCACTATTACACTGGGACTAAACTTTTATCTACCTCCCGTCAGAACAAGGCCACACATATTTCTAACCACGTTCAAGAGTGGTGTCGGCGGAAGAGGTTAGTGAAAGCCAACATTCCTCCAGAGTTCCTGTTGGAATGGTTCCTCAAATATCTACTCCCATACATTTCTAAGGATGTTTCTATGTCCGGCATTGTGACTGAGGAACAAGCCATCTTGAAAGTCCAGCAGTTAGACTTACTCTACTCTCAGTTTGGCATTTTGTATGACATTATTCCTAACGCACCACGCACACGTCATGAGCCTAAGTTAGTTCCTGGACCGCATGCCGATGGCATCATAGGATCTGCAAGCACTCGCCCTGTAGATTTGGTAGCTAATCAAATGCAAAATTTTGTCCCTAAACCAGTCTACTCCCGGACAGGTTCACACCTTGTCCACTTCCACCCCCTCGTCTGATGTACACAGTATGCAAATGACGAACCGATCAGGTAACCAGCAACTTGGTGGTAAGAAAAAGGGGAGAAACAATCGTAAGGGTGGAAACAATGGGAATAACAATAGCAATCGCAATACCCCCCATAAGGATAATGCCAACCCTCCTTGGGAAGGTGGAAATGTTGTTGAGGACCATAAACCTAGGCGTAAGGTGAAGTTTCCTCGTAAGCTCTATGGGGAAGACCATCTTACTCACTTATGTCCTTGAATTGAAGAAGCATCGAAGCATTTGGCACAAAGCCCAGTTGTGTTGAAGGATCCCCTACCTCATCACCACGACATGGCTTCGCATGCTCCCACCACTGGTTATGGACCTACTGAGATGGAAACATCTTCTTCCAATACTGGTGGTTATGTATGTGTGAACATGGTTCAGTCAGAGGTTAGTGTTTCCACTCGTCAACGCGATTATGATGCACCACAACCCAATTTGGGGAGTGAGCCTCCCCCTCCTCTTGGCAATTCCTTGCATATCAAGAAGCCCTCTAATATGCTGTGGATACCGAAAGGTGTTCTTAAGCACTCTACGCATAATCCTAATGCTCGAGCCGCCCATAACTACTCCATTGCAGAAGATTTGGGCCAAAATCCGTGTGCCATGTCGGCTCTTGAAGTCTTGCAAGCCTGTACTTCTTAGAAACATGCTCTTTTGAGTGCGTTAGGAGTTCAGGATGGGGAATTCCCATTGTTATCAAGTTCGACACTACTAATGTACAACCTCACTTACCCTACCACGTCGCTTTTCAAATCCAAGTGGTGTGCCTTCAGAATTTTGTCAAATGTACTATGGTTGACGAAGGTGCTTCCGCATTAGTAATGTTGTTATCTTGTTGGAAAGCTCTCGGCTGTCCTCCTCTACTCGCGTCTAGAACCACGCTCGCTGCATTCGACGGTCGGTCATTTAAGCCGCATGGAATTATCCCTTCCGTTGTTGTCTCCTTGGGAGGTAAGTCTGTGCCTATTGAAGTCGAGGTGGTTGATGCGCCCATCGACTATAACCTTTTACTGGGTCGGAATTGGATGTATTCCATGAAAGCTATCGCGTACACTGTATTCAGAGTTATCTGCTTTCCTCACGAAGGCAAGATTGTGACCATCGATCAGCTAGATTTTGTTAACTCCTCTTCCACAGCATCCACGGGATCCATAGTCCCACAGGTTACTCATTCTCAGTCGGCAACTGGGAACATGGGTGTTGGCATGTACCCTTCATTGATGGGAACTTATGATTTTGCCGCAACTGTGAATTTTATTGGAACCATTACCAACGATGCGTCTCCTCCTTCGCATAATGTGTCATTTGGACTTCCTATTTTGATGATCCGTGGACTTTACCGTCCACGAGTTCCACGTCTAGAAACATTACGCATGTCGGGATGTCTATGCCACTGTATGTAGCTGAGCTTGCTTACCAACATATTCAACAAGCCACTACAGAGTCGGATCTCTCTTCTTCTCAGATAGTTGAGGAAGATCCCGTTATGCTGCTGGTTTGGGAAGCCAACTCGTCCTGTTCTCATGATTGCCTCGATGATACTTTTCCTTTTGATGAAGCTATTATGGAGGCCATGTGTGGTAGTAAGAGACTTTGGGAAGATATGCACCATTGCTCTTATTTCCTTCCCAACCTCAAGCTCGTCGAACGAGAAGAGTTTAGGATGACTCTAGCAGAGATGGTTGGTCACCCTGTGGCTCTTTTATAGTTGCATGATGTTTTTGCAGAAGGGAATATGGCTAACATTTCACCAACTACGTCGATCATTGTCTCTCGTACTCCCGGAAGGGTTGAGAATGTCTACATTGGTGACGATTGCACTCCTGAGGAGATTTCTATTTACACTGAATTGTTTACAGAACTCCGGGAAGATTTCGCCTAGTCATATGAGGAGATTCTAGGAACAGACCCCCGCATTGTTGAACATGATATTAGAATGTATCCCAACGCTAAACTGGTTTGACAACGCTTACGTGTTGTGAACCCTAGGAAAGAAGCCGCTATCAATGCAGAGGTGGAGAAACTGCTCAAAGCTGGTTTCATCTACCCCATTCCCCTTACCGAATGGGTGTCAAATCCTGTTCCTGTGGATATGAAGCAGGGAACAATCTGTGTATGCACCGATTTTAGAGATCTGAACCATGCATGTCAAAAAGACAACTTCCCCACACCATTCACAGATCAAATCTTGGATGCTTGCACCGAAAGTGAGATTTTTTCCTTCATGGATGGATTTTCTGGATACAACTAGATTCAAATCAAACCCGAGGACCAACATAATACAGCTTTCATTTGTCCTTGGGGAATGTTTGCATATTGGAAAATGCCCTTCGGCCTTAAAAACACCGGAGCTACATTTTAGCGTGCCATGACCTACACCTTTCACGATCTTAAAATGATTATGGAGGTTTTCTTGGATGACCTTGCCGGCCATTCTCGCAAGAGGATGGACCACTCCAAGCACCTCCACATGATTCTCGAACGATGTATATGATTCAAGAATCAATTGAATCCTAATAAATGCATCTTTGCTGTAAGGACGGGCTGCCTTCTGGGATTCATAGTTTCGAAAGAGGGTATTAGATTCGATCCTCTTAAAGTTGAGGCAATACTTCAGTTACAACTTTAGAGCCTCCAAGGGAGAGCCACTTTTCTACATCGTTTCATAGTCAATTATGCTAATCTTACCAAAGGTTTCGTGTGCTTATTGAAGAAAGACACACCCTTTATCTGGGATGAGTGAGCCTAGCAATCTTTCGATGCCCTTAAGAAAGCTTTGTTATCAGCCCCTATGCTTAGTCCACCAAAATTCGCACAAGATTTTATCCTTTATGTGGCCGTGTCTCAAGAGATGATTGGCATGGTCTTGGTTCAGGTTGATGATGCGCTTGTCGAGCATGTCATCTATTACCTTAGCCAAAATCTAGTAGACGCTGAGCTAACATATACTCATGTGGAAAAGCTGGCACTTGCAACTGTTCATTCAGTCCAGCGGTTACGACATTACATTTTGCTTAGAACAAACACAGTTGTCGTGCTTATCAATCTGTTTCAATTCGTGCTATCACAATGCCTTATCGGGGGGAAGTACAATAAATGGATTATTATCCTTCAGGAGTTCGATCTCGATTTTGCTTTGGCGAAGTTGGTGAAATTGTTGGTGTTTGCTGAGCTTATGTCGGACCTTCCGAGACTTGATGAGGATGTCATTCATTAAGATTCCTTTGTGGATGAGCATTTATTTCTTATCTCGTCCGAGGACCCTTGGTATGGGGATGTCATTGTATATCTCCAAACTTTGAAGTTTCCTCTGCACTATTCACGAGATGAGTGATGGCGTGTGAAACATCACGCTAAAGATTATATTATCATCAGTGACACTTTGTATCGCTGAGGAAAGGATTCTATTCTCCATCATTGCTTAAGTCACGAAGAAGCGGAGTGGGTGCTTAATGATTGCCATGCTGGGGCATGTGGTGGTCACTTATCTGGGCTTGCTACAGCCCAACATATTATGCGAGCTGGTTATTTTTGGCCTTCCATCTTTAAGGAATGGGTTAATGCTATGAAGAGATGTCAACCTTGCCAGGTGTTTTCTCGGAACATATTCTCGCATCCAG
Source organism: Larix kaempferi (assembly GCA_027924585.1). Classification (NCBI taxonomy): domain Eukaryota; kingdom Viridiplantae; phylum Streptophyta; class Pinopsida; order Pinales; family Pinaceae; genus Larix; species Larix kaempferi. The sequence continues at coordinate 2,490,968 of BSBM01000455.1, forward strand.
TGCCCCTTCATCTGGTCGTCACCATCAGTCCCTTCACCAAGTGGGGGGTGGATTTCATGGATTGCAAACCAGCTTTGGTTGGGGGGCATCACCATATCATAGTGGTCGTGGACTACTTTTCCAAATGGGCTGAGGCCATGCCTACCATTAAATCCAACAGTGCTACAATAGCCCATTTCATGTTCATTCAAATTATCACTCGGTTCGGTATCCTGAAAGAGATTGTCACTGACCATGGCAGTCACTTTCAGAACAAGATGATGGAGGATTTGTCTCTCAAGCTTGGGTTTCGTCAAGAACACTCATCTTCTTATTATCCCCAAGCGAATGGTCAAGTAGAAGCAGTTAATAAGTCTTTGAAGACCATTCTCCAACATACCATCCAACAAAGCAAGACCAACTAACACATCATGTTATATCCTGCTTTGTGGGCATATCGAACCGTAGTCAAGACTGCCACCAGGTTCTCACCGTTTCAGCTGGTGTGGAGTCACTTTTACCGATTGAATGCGAGATCCCTTCGCTTAAACTGGCCATAGAGCTCCTCCCTGATATGACGGGTCGTGAGCAACACTTAATCCACCTTGAGCAACTTGACGAGCAACGTCGAGATGTCGTTGTGGCCATAGATGCCAACAAATGTCATGTTAAGGTTAAGTATGATAATATTGTCCATCCCTGACAGTATGCTGAATGTGACTTGGTCCTCTTATATGACCAAGCTAAAGAACCCCTGGGGGCAAGCAAGTTCAACCCCATGTGGCATGATCCTTACGTCGTGAGGTGTGTCTTGGAAAAAGGAGCCTATGAATTAGAAGACTATGAGGGACTGTCTTGAAGGAGCCTAGAAATGGGCTCTACCTCAAGTGGTATGATGCTTGAACCTCTGGTTCAGGCTAGTAATTTTGTATACTACTGTATAGTTGCTTCTGTACATAGTTTAGATTTCTTTTGGTTTTCGGGTCTGCTGATTAGCTTCCGTTTGATTGACAGATGTCAGCAGAGTTTCCTACGTTCTTAGGATTTGTCGATGGTGCTAGCCGTCATATGTAGTAGCTTGCTTTTGTTGCCTGGGTTATTTTCTCACCTGACCACCTAGTTGTGTCCTCAGGAGGTGCTTGTCTTGGTCCTACATCTAACAATGTGGCTGAGTATAGTGCCATCATTGAGCTACTTCAGGATGCCATTTCCCATGGTATCCAGTCTTTAGAAGTCCGCCTGGATTCACAACTAGTTGTGTCTCAGCTGAATGGGTAGTACCGTTGCGAGTTCCTACGCTACTACGGAAATTCCTAAGGGTAAGACTCTTGGAACGACATTTTGTTTCAATTACATACATACATGTTCTAAGAAGTGTTAATCATATATCTGATGCATATGCTAACTATGTATTAGATTGGAATTTGTCACATTCACCATGAAGCACACAAATAAAAGAGACATTCATACATTTGTACATAAACACATATAGTACTACCGGAGAACCAAAGTTTTTTTAATAAATATGTCCAAAAATGGTAGTGTCATACAAAACTGGAGCCCGTAGCCCTCAAAAATATACATATCGATACAAAAATGAGATCCTGGGATATCTATTCTTTACGAGGAGGCCTAACTGCCACCTCGATAGGATGTGTCTCATAGAAATAGTGAACTGCATTGGATACCCACTGCAGTAACCACACCCATTCACCCGAAACCCCCACTACTTGGTCCTGCATAGCCTCAGGTAGTCGTGCCACCTCTATCTGTGGAACCCTATCAACCATCCGTGATAGGTTGCGTCGCAAGGTCTATAGAGTGCGCCCTGCTGCAACATCAACTGCCTCATCAGCCCTGCCCTGGCGACCATGTATCGAGAAGCCATCGAGTATCACTGGTCCCTTGTCTGCGAGCAAACAGTCAACCATTAGCATATGATACTACCACCAAAAAGATTTTTGCATTCACATCTATAATAAAAAAATCCATAAAAATTTAATAAACAAAAAAACCTAAAAAGAGTCCTCACCAATGTCTCCAAACGCTGAGTCTGGTGGGAGTGGCATGTCCCATCCTGGTGGAAGTCTATCCCTGCATAGGGGTAGTCCTCTATGGCAATGACTTGTCAGTCCCACCAGTGGAAGAACTCCTCAGTATATGGTGATGCCAGACGGCCACCACCCTGTCATGTCAAGATCTCATCCCACTGGGTCAGGGCTAGATTGCGGAGACTATGAGGAGGGACATCCACCCTCGGACTAAGCCCCAGAACTCTCTCAAAGAAGAAGCTGCACAAGATACTGCCATACCCGAATTTTTTGTCTTTCCCTTCTTTGCATTCTATCAGTTGGGTCTTCATAGACCCCAGTAGTGTGGTACACTAATCAAACACTATAGGTTTCATGCATTGTGATGCATAGAACATCACTGGCCTGGATTCCTGGTGCAGAGCTTTTGAACCCGTTATCCACACTAAGGTAGCCACAATGATCTTCATGCTCAAATCTACTATGGCATTGATGGGCACCTGACTTCCCACCGCTCATGCATTTACTGGATAATACCGCGCTATGTAGTCAAGGACAGTGATCCCACCACCCATAATACGAGACTGAAGACTGGCCTCCTCACGTCGATGGGACAAACCGGTAATGAAGTAGATATCGTCCACTTCTAATGTGAGGATTTGACCATTGAGATTGAAGTTCTGTGCATCAACATACCAATAATCTATAAAGTGGGGGAGTAGTAGGTTTTGGGCCCTCAAACCCCCTATACTCTAGAATTTGTACAACCCACATGCTTGCAATGCAGCACATCGTTGCGCACGACCTCATCTACTTGGTCATGCTCCCTCTCCCTCCACTCTAGAACCATCCCAGAGTGAGAAAAAACAAGGATTTTATTCAATTTTATTTGCAAAATCAACCTCACGGCCGTACTTGTGGGATAATTTGTATACAAGGGTGGGTACCCACAGTTAGCCTGTGCATTGACTGCACATATCGTTCCCTACCCGCGACCCGCATAGCTATAGCCCACGGGTAGCGCCGAAGCCATTTAGGGCTTGGCCAAACTAGAAATCCCACTGCTGAAAACTAAAATGAATGCAATGAAATTAAAGGTAATGATGAGACTACCAACCTACTCCGGATGGTTCGATGAATGGACGCTTGTAGCTCCCAGAATCGGCAACTGAACTTTCAGGTGAAAACTAACCTCAAAGCTCCAAATGGGTGAATAGTAAAAATGAATTGTAAATTGTAAACTTTTATTACTATTTATAATTTTCAGGACCCACTTGTCTATAGTTTTTACCGTTTGATACCGTTATGGACTAATATAATGTCATGGAGTAGAATTTTTAATCATATTTCTTCGGAGAAATTCGTTTTGGACCATTTCACACATACGGCAAGTACGTTTCACACCTGGCATATAGGTTAGATGCCATTTCCACATGCATTATGCATTTGACCTGTTGACCACTTTCATAAACCCTAGGTGCGACCCCGCTTCTTAACTGACACGGAACCTTCACACTGCTATAGAAGTGTCATTATGTGGCGGTAGGGCTTTTCCGAACATGGGTACCCTAGTTAGAACCCCTTTGTGCATTCTAGTGCCCATGCCATTGTTTGTCCTTAGGATTGGGAGTCCTTTGTAGTTATGCCATGACATTGCGATAAAGACTCATACTCTACTTTGTCTTATGCTGGCCATCTCCCTTAAGGACTCCCCTCAGATATATCATGTTGTGATTGCATTGCATCATCCTGCTTGCCGCTTGAGCCATATGCCAGCTCCCGCTAACTCAGTTGTTAGCCTGGTGCCTAAGCACTTTTCCCTATCGAGCCCTGCAGAGCTTATATTTTCCCTTCACAATTTGATGACCTTTTGACCCTGAGGGAACACCCCCCCGAGTGTCCACATCCTGCATGCACTTCCTTGCATTGATCATAGGTATGTTCCACTGCTTGGAACTAGTCTGCTTGCTATTTGACACTCATTCCCTCACTTGTTGTACTATAAGCAGTTTTATTCTTTTTCAAGCTTCCCTCAAATATGAAAAAGACCAAAACAATCAAATATTCCAAAAAGCCGAACGGGATTATGATTACTAGCTTTTGTTGGCAGCTGTTGTGTCGCCTTTGAATAGAGCATTCATTCCACTCCCTACATTATGAGTCGGGACTATAGTTGGACCTTAGGAGCTGTACTTGTTTCTCAGTTTACTCCACTGATTGGTTAAGCTTCCAGTCATTATGGAGCCCTTTGTAATGCCTCCTGTGTAATATCCCGATTTTGACCCTATTGCATTAAAATTGTAAATGATGTAAATATTGTTATTAATCATGGTGAGGAGCTCAAGGCCAACGCCCCGCCATTGATTTAGCGTTTCATCTATCGGCAATTAAAATAGATGCATATGGTTCTTGTGTTGGGTATGCACAATGTAAATTAATACATCATGTAAATACGAATTTTAATGAAATACCCACAACTAGCTATGCAATGCAACAAAGAGATGGGGGCATGATTTTTATAAGGAACAGGGAGGGAAATTATTCAAACCCTTGAGCCAATGGTGTTAGCCCATGTGTCAATGAGAAAACCCATAAACCACCAACTAACAATTTTGGCTTATGCACCCAATCATTAAATTCTTCCAAGAGTTGGTTGAGGCAGTTAATGCCTTGGGAGTGGAGAGGTATGGCATCCAATTTCATGTATGGGAAAGACATCAACTTGGGAAATCGAAATTTGTCTCCTTGGGCAAGAAAACACCCACGAATTTCCTTCCCAAGCCATGATTCATGATCAGACTTCACTCTCTCACTTGTTGGAAGCTTGCTGGGCATTTCTCTCATGGAGTATGCTATAATTTCACTGGTTTTCAAGCTGAGAATCCCGTTTTTGTGTTGGCTGGACTGTGGGGAAGGAGGAGAATCCATTGGGAAGCTCAATAGATAAGTTTGATAGCTTGATGTTTCCTTATTGTTGTGAAATCATTTTTTGATTTTCCAGATTTGTTTTTCATTATGGAAAAATCATTTTTGTGAACCCAACAGTTATCTCCTACCTCAGAAATCGTTTTGAATGTTCCCATCATTTGTGTGACTGTGTGAAGGTCATTTAGGCCCTTGAATGCCCAAGACTTTTCCCTCTCACACAGTCTGAGCTAGCTGGGGATTTTCCCATCATGTTTTTTCCTCTATCTCCTGCATTTTCCATGCCTAGGAACTCGTTTTTGCATTGCACAATGGCTGGGAGGAAGGGAGCCATGAATTTGGGGTTTATGGAGGCCGTTTTTGTCCCTTGAGTGCCCACAAACGTTTTCTAGAAACGGTTCTGTTCTCCCAGTGTGATTCCCCAATTGCCATTTTGTCTTCGGTTGCCCAATGTTTTTCTTCATGCCCAAAAATTCTGGTTTGTTGTTATGTGCATCCCTGTTTTGGTTTGAACCTGTGAGAAAGAAACTTGTAGTGGTAGTGGATAGAATTGGCTTGATAAACCTAGTGAAGGGAGTAACCTCTCAGAAATATTAAGAGGTCTTTGGCTACTTTTCTATGCACACCCTGAGAGCACTAGAAAGGAAGGTATGGCTTGAGGGACTGTGTAGCAGTGAAGAGAATACTTCGTTGTGTTGGGTGTGTAGGTGTTGTGGGTGCCAAGTTAGATAGATCTTGTAGAGGCATCCATGGATCTGTGCTTGAGCTCACTAGCTTAGCAATTCTTCCTTTCCATTTCCTAGCAGCCTGATAAACCCAATGGTAGATTGGCTTGGCTCATTTTGGTGTATGTTTGGCTATGTGTGAGTCTATTGTTCACTGGTTCCTTGTAGAAATCATGCCCGGCTTGGGGGTGGTAGTTGTATCAAGAGATTGATAAGCACAACTGGCCTATGTTTGGGTGGAACGTTGCAGTTGCATAGCTGGTTGCTCGAGACTTCTTGTTTTAAGATAAGTACTCTCTTTTATAAAGTCTGCAATGTCTTTATTTAATGGTTGTCACAGAAATGTTGAATGTATGTTAGATACTAAACATGATTTTAATTCCGTTGTGTTTCCATAATATGCTCATGTATATGTCTTTTTATTAATGATTTTTACTTAATGGATATGGGGCTAGATGCCCGGATTTAGTGTCACGTTTTCTCCCTGGCTTGGTCTGATGGGAGGGGACCTTACAGTGTGGTATCAGAGCTTATGGTTCAACACTACGGCTGTTGGGCCCTTCATTGAGATATAACTCATTGCGTGTATATGTATGTTGTATTTGAAGTGAAAATGAATTAGAGAAACTTGAAGATCTCATAGCTTCTATTTGATTAAGATGGGAAATCATTACTGTTTTGGGGATTATTGCAAAATTGCTTGCATTGATTCCATCTTATGAAGGAGAGAAGGAGGTGCAACTTCTTGTTATCCTTATACTTTTTTTTGTTGTTTTATTTTGGCATAGTAGAGGTGCAAGTTCTTGGCATTCTTTTATTGTTTTTATGCGAGTTTGATCTATAGTAGCTCACCTCTGTAAAGAAATGAAGGACACAGTTCCAGAAAAAAATTCTAACTGTCTTTTAAAATTTGCAAAATTTTTCTAGGGGCTTATGAGTTTTGCTAAAGGCTCTGTCAGCGATTTTAGCGTTAACTTTTGCGTGCCCGGTGGCAGAATTAATGCTAATATTTGCGACACGGTCAGCGGGGAGTTGCTAATTCTGCGCCGAAAGGGGGGGGGGGAATTCTATTTTCAAAAAATTTACCTAAGGGATGCAGCGACGAAAATTAGGCTAATTTTCTGCGCACGCAGCAGTGAAAATTAAGCTAATCTTCTGCACGCGTGGTGGTGAAAATTGGGCTAACTCTTGCGACTCTGTCAGCAAAGATAAGCCCAAAAGCACCGCAACGGTCGACGAAATAGCCTCTGCGCCAAAGGGAAGTGGTCGACATTCGTAGGGATGGCGATCAGAGATTTTAACCTTATCTCTTGCGGCACGATCGACGGAGATGTTGCTAATTCTACACTGAAAGGAAGAGAAAATTCAAAACAATTTTCCAAGTGTTTCAAAATTTTGCCGAAGGCTGTGTCAGTGAAGTTAAGGTTAAGTTTTGCACGCGCGGCGGCAAAATTAACGTTAGCCTCTGCGTGCGCTGCAACAGAATTAACGTTAATATCTGCGACGCATGCGACGGCAAAAATTTCGATAAGAGCCGCGCCACCCGCAGCAATTTTAACCTCAACATCCGCGCCAATGACGGCAAAAATAATCTCAACATCCATGCAATGGAGGCCATTTTATCCTTAACATTTGCGCCAACAGGGAAAATCTATGATTGGACAAAGTTGTCAATATGGGATTTTCCACATACATGCAAATAATTTATAGTATTATAATGAAGCTAATAGTTGTGTTTATAAACACATTTTGCAGAATTATAGTCACATCAAGGCAGCATTCCAGATAAGTGCAGTTGGAAAGTTCTGGTCTTGGTTGGGCCAAGAATATCAACATCATGGATGATGCACAGGATCCCTATGAGCCTGAGACAGATGCCATGGGGGAAAATATACATGTTGATAATGCTGAAACAGAATCCAATGGGAGAATAAATCGAGAGACTCCCCCAGATATTGCAGCCACCATGAGGAGCCTAAGGGTGGAGTTGCAAAGCTGTAGAGAAGATAACAAAAGGATGATTAAAGCTCAGGAAGAACAAAATCAGTTAAATGTAGCCATGCTACAGAGTTTGACAGATATCCAAATGAAAATAAACTCTAGGCATGAGACATCAAATCAAGAAAGGAGTGGCAGTAGTTCAAGGAGAAATTCCCGCAAGAGGACCAATAGCTCAATAAGAGCTTCTAGAGATAGAACATATACTCCAGAAATCTCTTCTAGTGGATCATATGACTCTGAAGGATCCATTGAAGGTTCAAGCTCTTCATCTCGCAAGAATAAGAGGAAGAGGCATTACAAGAACAATTCACATGGGGAATTTAAGAAGGCAAAACCTCCTACATTCGATGGAGAGGTAAAGTCTAGTCAAGAAGCTGAAGCTTAGCTTCTTGGGATGAGAAAGTATTTCCAAGTCCAAGACTACTCTGGAAATATGAAGGCAAGGATCACCATCTTCAACTTGAGTGGACGAGCATCTATATGGTGGGAACACATCCAGCAAGTGAAGAAGATCAATGAAAGAAAGATTGTGTGGAAGCAGTTCAAGAAATACTTCAAGCAGAAGTACCTCTCTGATAGGTACTATGATGACAAGATCAAAGAGTTCCATGAGCTGATATTGGGGAAATTGACCATGGAAGAGTATGCAAACAAGTTCTTGGAGCTGCTGAGGTACGTCAGGTATATTCGAGATGACAAGGTGAAATATCATCTTTTTCTAAGTGGGCTACCTCAGTCATATAAAGATAGGATTGAATTTGATGAGCCTCGAACTCTTGAGGAGGCAATAAGGAAGGCCAAGTATTGCTATGCTCAAAACAAAAGCAAACCTGATTTCCATAAGGCATGGAAGGACAAGAAAAATGAGAAGTTTGACCAAAGGAAGAAAGATTTCAAACCTCCTCATATCAGAAATCAACAAAGAGAGCCATCACAGGTTGTGACTAAGCCAACTAGGATGATGGGAGACAAGCCAAGAGATCCAAAGGAGCCAAAAGAACCACTTCAATGCTGGGGTTGTGGAGGAGGCCACATGCTTAGGAACTATCCACATCAGAATGAGAATGCAAATCAAGTTCACAACATCCAAGGAGCTAGAACTATGGGTCAAGTGGCGAGGACAATTCCTAGAATCTATGCAGCACTAGACGACCACTAGGCAGATCATCAATCAACTGTTGTTGAAGTTGAAGGTAAGATTGCTAAGTAATCTATTTCTATTTTGATTGATCCTGGATCTACTCACAGTTATATCACTCCTAAAATTGGTGATATTTGTGCTTTTAAGAAGTCGAAGCATAGTAAATCATGGTTAGTTCAACTAGCTACTGGAACCAAGAGAAAAGTTAGTGAAACTGTAGAGAAATGTCCCTTAGAGATGGACGCGCTATTCATTTATGCAAATCTGAATGTTTTTCCACTGGGTTCCTATGATATTCTCATTGGAATGGATTGGTTAGAAGTGCACAGGGTTAAACTTGACTGCTACAATAAAACTTTTGAATGCATGGACGAAGAAGGAAACCCAAGGGTTGTAAAAGGCATTCCAAAGGTGACTTCGGTTAGACAGGTTTCAGCCATGTGGTTGAAGAAGTTCTATAGGAAAGTTTGTCAATTGTATGCAGCCCATGTTTTGGAGGCAACAGAGAATGAAACTCTTAAGTTGGAGGACTATCACGTATTGCAGGAATTCAGGGATGTCTTTCCTAATGAGATTCTTGGACTTCCTCCAAAGAGAGACATTGATTTTACAATTGAACTCGTGCCAAGAGCAGCACCAGTGTCCAAGACACCCTACAAGATGAGTACACCAGAATTGCTAGAATTGAAAATGCAATTACGAGAGTTGTTGGAAAATAAATATATCAGGCCAAGTGTGTCCCCGTGGGGAGCACCTGTTCTATTTGTGAAAAAGAAATATGGAACAATCAAGTTATGTATTGACTACAGGCAGTTGAACAAGGTCACTATGAAGAACAAATACCCATTGCCTGGAATTGATGACCTTTTTGATCAAATGAGAGGAGCAAGAGTATTTTCAAAGATTGACTTAAGGTCATGTTACCATTAGGTAAGAATCAAAGAGGAATATATTCATAAGACAGCCTTTAGAACAAGGTATGGACACTATGAGTTTGTGGTGATACCATTTGGTCTCACAAATGCACCAGCTACATTCATGTGTCTCATGAATAGTGTTTTTAGCAAGTATTTGGACAATTTCATTCTTGTATTTCTAGACGACATTCTCATCTATTCTAAGAATGAAGAAGAGCATGAAGAACATTTGAGAATGATATTGCAATTGCTAAGGGAGCACAAGCTGTATGCAAAGTTAAGCAAATGTGACTTTTATAAAGATAAAATTCATTACTTGGGTCACATTATCTTAGACGAAGGAATATCTGTGGACCCTGAGAAGATTGAAGCCATCATGAATTGGCCAACTCCAAGGAATGTGACAGATGTGAGATCTTTTATGGGCTCTACTGGGTACTATAGGAGGTTCATTGAAGGATTCTCCAAGGTCTCAAACCCAATCACTTCTTTGCAAAAGAAGGGGATAAAGTTTGAACGGTCACACTAAGTTTTTTTGACCCAAAATCCGACGGCAAAAAGTCAAATTTGCTACAACCTATGGTCGACTATCCGACAATTACAGTCTTTTTTTATCGTCGGTGGGATATCAGCTAAAATCCGACATAGTTCAAGATGTTGGATATTCGACTAGAAAACACGTCGGTTAACCGACTTCCTCCAACTTCACAGGTAGTCGGATTACCATCCTTTCGCAATCGATTATGCGTCGGTTTAGTCGTCGGTTAAGCGATGTGTTTGCCATAAAAATGTCGGATTATGTCGTCGGTTAAGAGACGTGTATGCCATACAAAAAAACGAAATCCGACGTTCGGAGCCGTCGATCGTTTTGAAAAACCGTTGGATATTACCATACGGTCGTCGGATTGGGTCATCGGTTAAGCGACATGTATGCCATACAAAAACAAAGGAATCCGACGTTTCGAGCCATCGATAGTATTGCAAAACCGGCGGATATTACCATACTTTCATCGGATTAGGTCGTCGGTTAAGCGACTACCCATTACATTTAAAAAAAAAATAGCATTTTTCAAATAAAATTTTTGATACTGCAGGAAATCAATATATTCTATCTCTATTGTGGAAATATGTAGAATAATTACATATATATATAACTGAGAACCCCATTATGCTCTTCCCATTGTATTAGCAGCGGAGTAGCCTAAGGGAATAGAGCCGTTGTAATAAAGCCATTGTATTAGAGTCATTGTATTAAGCAGCGGAGTCAATCATTATTCAAGTGGACCTACAGGCTAGTGGGTGCCTATTAAGGTGGCACAAAAGACTGTACTCTAAGTCTCAAGTGCTAGTGTCTATGGAACTTACTTTATGGACTACAAGCTTTCCACGTAGCAGAATAAAAGGACTGGGAAGTTATGTAACATTGTGGCATATTCGTCACAAAGATATGGTAGTGTGCTTCCATTATGTCAAGGTACTCTTACCTAACTTCTCTAATTTGGTATACTGAGGAGTTTGTATATTCATGTATGAGATCATATTCATTGAATAAGGCTCATTAGATAGTTAATGGGTAGTTACTTAATGTAAAAGACTCATTTTTATTAAATAAGCACTAGTAGGTGGTTGGTAGTCATTAATTTTGAGATTGCATGTAGTTAGGGTTTTGGTAGTTATTAAGAAACTATTTATAGCGCTAGAAGGATGTATATTGTTTTGTCAAAGATTGGTATTGTATTGAAGCTTTGCTCAAAGGAGCTCATCCTCTCCAAGAGGCCCATGAACATTACTCTCTCTTTTTGAATTTATTAATACAAGTGTTATATTTTGCAAGTTTAATCTCTTTCTTGCATTTTCTTTTGTTCACTTATATTTATTTGAGGTTAAGCTGGATACTGATTCCAAAGAAATTAAAGAGAAGGTTAAGGATATTGATTCCAGTGCATCATTTACTCAACCATTGAAGTTATGGAAACTCGAAATTGGTTATGAGGAGCAACAAAAAATCACAACAAGCTCCAAGAAATTGTCAAAATTTAAACAACATGCGTGTGGGTTGTAGAAAGCCAACATCGTAGCCATTCATTGAGCTCCTCTCGGTTTCAAGAATAATTTCATATTCTCTACTGAATAGGGCCAACCACATGAAGGTGGAAGCTCTTATGGCCCCTCCCCCCCCTCACATCACTCTCAATTCCCCATACCCAATGCATGCACTCGAAAAAAACAAATATGTGCAAATTCATCCATATTTTATCATGAGCTTTCATCCATTATTCATTCACTAAATGCTAACATTCACTAAACCATTGTTTCTGTCGATACACACATTCATTCAATAAAAGATAACATTCAATAAACCATTCATTAATCATTCAGTCAACACATTCATTCAATAAAAGATGAAATTCAATAAAGGTAACAGTTTACTACACTGAATCATTAAAACATTAGAAAATTCATTAAACCATTCAATGAATTTCCGCCATCCAATGAGTTTCCATGATCTTCAGTTTCAGCTTGGCAACGGTTGACGATTCATGGTATTACGTTTCCCTTTGACTGCAAATGACAAACTCATAGTTCACTATTAAGGTTTATCTGACAAAGCTAACGGTCAAAGAAATATTGATAGTGAACTATGAGTTTTCCATATTGCAGCTTAAGGGAAACGTAAATATAGAATGAATCGTCACCGTTGTCAGAATATTCATTGAGCTCCTCTCTGTTTCGAAAATAATTTCATATTCTCTACTGAATAGGGCCAACCACGTGAAGGTGGAAGCTCTTATGCCCCCCCCCGCCCTTCACATCACTCTCAATTCCCCATACCCAATGCATGTACTTGAAAAAAACAAATATGTGCAAATTCATCCATATTTCATCATGAGCTTTCATCCATTATTCATTCAATAAATGCTAACATTCACTAAACCATCGTTTCAGTCGATCAACACATTCATTCAATAAAAGATAACATTCAATACACCATTCATTAATCATTCAGTCAACACATTCATTCGATAAAAGTTGAAATTCAATGAAGGTAACCGTTTACTACACTGAATCATTAAAACATTAGAACATTCATTAAACCATTCATTCATTCATTAGACCAAAAATAGTGGACGATATATTGTTATCAAAAATATTTAGACGTTGTTTTTCCCGTCATTCTTTTTATAAGTTTTTCTTCTCTTCAGTGGTATATAATCTATGAGAGGACCATCTACATCACCTGGACTTTTTCTTGCAGTTCTTGGTTCTTTAGCAAGTGCTTTTGGTGATGTTTGCAATATCCTAGCTTATTGTTGTTCTAGACCTGGATTTTGCGGCAAGGGGTTTGGATTTGCTGCAACGATGTGAAAATGTTACATTGTGATATTTTTCTATTGTAATGACAAGTTTTTCATTTAAAAAAATTCGTTACAAAGGTGTTTTTTTACCAAGTGTGACCAAATCATGTTGTTGATGTTCTTGTCCAGTCTCAACCTATACAGTTTCACCCTCTACATGCTCTGCAGTTGAAATACAGTGAACTACAATTAATGGTCACCATTTGCAATGCTATACATAAAATTGTAGCATATGAATAAATTCATTACCAGGATTTGAAGCTTGATCATCGATTTGTTGTTGTCCCTCCTTGACACTAATGGGATCATTACTTTCCTGTTAAAAACAGAGTCAATATTTTACATCAAGTATTTGGAACGAAAATATTCCACAAGCGACAAATCTTCATTAAACCATATAGATTCTATATACCTATGCACTGGATGGATTGGTACGACAAGACTGTGTCTACCCAAATAAGCTTCTTCTATGTTCAACAACAGCTCCAAAGCCTTCTTGGAAGCCAAGCTTCATGTCTTCCTCTGTGGGTACTTCATTGAATCGATCGGCGTGCATATTTTCTTATCGTCGTTAATTAACATTTTACGGTGCAATAAAATGAAAAATAATTTTCAATTTATTATTTGTATTCATTGTTGGTTTCTCTTAACTTACAAACCGTGCCGCCAAATTTGAATAACCACTAGGGCCAAGCTTGTGCTGACCTACTTTTTCTAGTCTTTCCTTTGTGGCCTTTGATGTATCTGGTAGCCTATGCAAGTGTTGAAATATGTTAGATGTTCCAAGTTCGATATAGAAATCAAGGATAATAAGGTTTATAATTACATTGCGAAAAGTATTGCATACCTCCCCGTGCCTGGTGTTAGCTTGCCTTCTCTTCTCAGAGCCTTCTCCTTTCCATCTTCCACTAGAGCTCTCCACTCCATTGCTAGAACCATCAGTGGGTGCTCATACCTATGGTTTCTTTCGAGGTGTGTCCTATATTGGTCTTGGACAACCTTCACATGTTGACAGGCCTTTTTCAAGACATTGGCATGACTGAAGGTTTTCTCCCCGAACAAGCCAACCAACCAATTAGTGAGTTCATCTTTTAAATGTTTCGGTTGTCTATTCCACCTTGATCGGATGGTGGGCCCGAAGATCTCCAAGCAAAAGTCATTCATATGTTTATAGAAAACATTGTTTCATGCACAACGATCATGCGATGATCATAATTAGTTGATAAAAAATGTTTTATCGGTATATTACAATGAAATTATAAACACTAATTAACCTGATCAACTATGATTAATTACCTGGGATCGTCGGTATCTTTATTGGGACGAGATCTTCGTCCACCAAAAATGTTGTCTCCAGTGTTCCCGTGCTTTTGACACGGGAAGATCCTGGAAATGTAGCTTGTTTGACATCAAAATTTATAGGGGTCTCAGTGTCGACCCCTTCTTGTGGAGGATCCATTGTGTGTTGGTCAGTAGCGGTTGTTGAGCTCACAGCGGGGGTCCATGGTGTTTCGAAACGTGTTGCTGACTGTTCGGTCGACAACAATGGTGAAGGATTCGAACTACGTGGAGTCGTTTGGTCGTGATGCGAAGTCTCTCCACGAGCCTCACTGGGGCCAACACCACCTTCAGCAATATTGTGTGGTCCCTTATAATTCTGTAAATACACACCACGTCTTATACATTCAATACTATCATATAAAAGAGAACATTATAAAGATTTAAACGAATTATTCTATGATTCAAGATTCCTCAACTTACTCGCAATATATTAGATCTATGTTCCAACAATGCAATCCTTCATTTAATCCTTTATTCAACAATTTCTCTGCCATCTTTAGCAGGTGTGTAGCTTCACCAATTTTTTCACAATCATGAAGCACCTCTGCCACTTCAGGGTCTAACGGAAAATCTTGCGATGCTGATTCATACTGCGATTCACTAGTGGGCTGCAACAAACATATATAAAGCACTACTGAGTTCTCTACTGATAGATTCCAAATTTTATATTAGCATATATAACACATCTATCATGATAGATTCGTAAAATTACAACACGGTTTACATTATCATAATGAAACTAGTATATCACATGAAAAATACATAACAAAATTAACATTATGCTACGTATTATATTGGTACAATTGAAATGAATTATACCTGCGACCTCGAGGATCGGGATCCACTCATTGGTTCAATGGTCATAGGCAACTTGCCCCGATCTGCTAATATCTGGGAGCTGCCCCTAACAACACCCTAATAAAAAAACATAGTGAAAGTCACCTAAACGATTCCAAAACTATTCATGAGAAAACAGATCAAAAAAATTATTATTCATATTATATTTTTAATATTACAAAGATGTATACCCATTGCGCGGACCCTGGTGTGGCCGATGTTACAGAACCAGCCTGCATAAAAAAGATAGACTAGAAAATTACGTAAACGAAACCAAAATATTCATTGAAAGATTAATATAATGCTAAAACATTTTGACATATTTTAATTGTACAATTCAAATTAGGTCTACCTGTTGCCCCGAGGGTGTTGTCGTCTGATCAACATTCGATGGGTGTATTTCCCGATCAACGTTCTGCATCAAATATAAATTTCATTATATAAAACAAACCAAGTTATTAATAATGGAAAAACAAAGCAAATAAAAACTCTTTTCTCTTATTATATTTGTACTATTAGAAAGACGTATACCTGCTCTGTCGAGGAAGAAGTTCTTCTCCAACCATTTGCTGGCAGGGATTTATCCCGATCTTTGGCTTGCGAAGTAAATATGGGAAATTTAAACGAAATAAACTAACAAAAAATCCTTATTATGTTTAATTTATTACTAAAATGTTGGGTAAAATGTTATATAGTAACCTTGTTTGTATCTACTTGGTTGACAGGGTAATTAATAAGCAACTTGTCCCCTGCAGATATTGTTTTTATAGCAACTACAAAAACACGGTTTCCTTCACGCCCCTCAAATTCGCAGTTTGGTTGCTTAATTGTAGACCCTGGTTGTGTACTATTTATAAACCCCGCAATATTCCCTGTGGCCTTTGGCCTTCCATCCATGTACAACGTTCCTCCTTTATTTTGATTTTTGTCTTTCAATTGTAAATAGTTTGTTGACAATCCATAGCTATGCATACTTTTTGTATATCGGACAATGCACATCCAATCATTGTAGTTGTATATGGGTCCAACATACTCCATCAATTCTGTACATGTCCCGTAACCGACCAAGATGCAATCCATGGAAAACAACCCGAAACCATGTATCGACAATGGTGCAATTCGATATCTCCTCTTGTTCACACAAAAATCAATGTTCGGTGGAGGAAGATCCTTCGGTACCCATTGTTTCACTAAATTTCTGTACCTCAAGGGCACCTCTTTGTCGTCTTTTGTCTCATCACCATAGGAACATGCCCCCCCTCGACCATGAAAAAATTCATTGCATCTATGGAATCTTCTTTTGGTTTTTTGACATCTAGTTGATACAATTCTTCTAGACCTACTGGATGTCTCACTTTCCTCTACCCTTCCTAAACTCTCCTCACTCGAGGAAGACAGATCAGAAAAATACCTGTTTGGTTCTACCTACACCATTGGAAAAAAGTTTATATTTGACCGCAAGGCATAATTCCTCTTAAAAGTTGACGTGTATCGCCTTTTATAATTTTACTTGATCCTCATTCCCTTTGTCAACATGTAGGCATTCAAGTGATGATCAGAAGATGACCAATTTATCTTTCTTAAGAGTAGAAAGTCATGCAATATTTATGAGTTTTTTTTTACTATTTGATTTAACGCTACATCACACACGTAACACACATGTAGCACACATGAAACACTACACATACACGTTACAAGATCTCCTCTAATGCTACAAGTCCTGGCTACTTAATGGAAACTATTTACCACATATTTGATTACCTTAGTGTAGACGTTTCCTGTAATATACTCAGAAGAGTTACTTTCAGAAATGACCGTGCCTCTTAGAGGCCAGTCAACTCTAGGAACCAAGTGACCCTATGATAGGGCTAGTACAAACCAGAGAGAGAGAGATGACTGGGCTATGGTACGGTCAATCAAAGAAATCCAGTGACAGTAAAAAGGCTCAGTACAAAGACCAACCAGTAAGGTACAAGTAAAAAAAAAAAGAATGGGTATAAAGACTCACAACCGTTGGGACTAAGGGGGTGTACACTACCTCAAACGTGGACAAACTACCACAGTTATAACCACAAGACCAAAAACATAAAAGGAGGTCCAAATCAATATTTGCAATATCTCCTTGTAACTACCTCATATATGCAATATCTCCTTGTAACTACCTCATATATGCAATAGCTCCTTGTAACTACCTATTGAAACTCAAATAGTACGACCAAAAGGTATGGTAGCATGCAATCTTCCAAAATAAGGTCAGGAGGGTGGTATCCAGTAAGGTACAAGTAAAAAAAAAAGAATGGGTATAAAGACTCACAACCCTTGGGACTAAGGGGGTGTATACTACCTCAAACATGGACAAACTACCATAGTTATAACCACAAGACCAAAAACATAAAAGGCGGTCCAAATCAATATATGCAGTATCTCCTTGTAACTACCTCATATATGCAATAGATCCTTGTAACAACCTCTTGAAACTCAAATAGTACCACCAAAAGGTATGATAGCATGCAATCTTCCAAACTAAGGTCAGGAGGGTGGTACGAAGTGGGTATAAAGACACATAACAATTTGGAGAAAGTGGGTGTACCTCAAATGTGGATAAACTACCATAGTACCCACAAGACCTAAAACATAAAAGGTGGTACAAATCAAATGATAGCCCAATATCAGTAAAACACCCAAAAGGTAAAAGGCAAGGTACCACAAAAATATTATCGACAAAATGAAAGAACCATAAGACAATCGACCAAGGTGGGGTACAACCATTCATCTCTCTCTCAAATGTACCATTGTTCCATATAAATTGAAAGACCATCATCACAGTAAACATAAAAGTCCACATGGGTGACGTGATCACGTGGTCCTCTAGACTACTCCTACGCTCAAGCGTTAGTGGCTCCATGAAGGGGTGTTCAGTCCCTTCAGAAGACCATCTAACTCAACCATCTCGAAGACCTAGGAGAAGAGGACATCACACATCATCAAATAAGTATTGGTAACTACCGTGTATGAACTCAAAAACCCTAAAGCAATTGAGCGTGCAGAAGGGGAGCTATGAAAAGACAAGGCTCGCAGGCCAAAAAAACAAGCTCAAAAAACTATACTGGGACCGATGTCACAGTAAGCGAGCTGAAACAAAAGTGGCCAGAATGCCAACAAGTAGCACTAAAAAGAAAAAGACCCTCTAAAAAGGTGAAAATGCAAGCAAACTTCCTAACTAGGAGCTGGATACTTCGACAAATCGTATCCTTCGCAAGGTGATGAAATACAAGTCGAACAATACGAAGTGAGAGACCGAATTTGAAGGATATCCCTCTACCGAAAGGGATCCTGGGTAAAAGAGCCATAGTAGAAAAGTCACTAAGCTACCTCGTTCATGACATGTCGGAAAAGGTTTTCGGCACTTCTTCCTTATCACCCTTGTATCACCAGTATGGTGGCCGGAGAATATAAGGAAGACAATGATCGATGTTGCCTTAGGGCTAAGTGGAGTGCAGCATTCCACATAGTCCATCCGGTTCTCGATCTCGCGGTGGTTTAACCCCTAAAACAACAGGAGGCCCCTCCACAAACTGGTGTATGACCGTGTCAACAAATACTAGAGGATTTTGGTTCCTTAGAGGAAAACAACTATGTCTCAGATGATAATGACAAGGGGGAATTATTTGGATGCCTATCCCTGGCGTCCTACCTAACTACCAAATTCTTTTGATTTCCTCAAGTGAGGTTATGGTGTGTTTAGTTAGGGGGTGTAAATTTTAGTGGTTGTATTACTCAATCGGGTGAGGGAAGTGAAACTCGTGGTGTGATGACTGACTCAAACCATGCAAATGCATATGAATAAAATAAGCCTTTCCTTTCAATGAATGCTAGCTAAGGTAAGGAGAGAGTTCTTTCAAACTATAACTACTCTTTCAAATTAAATGAATGCAACAAGTGTTCAATTTCATTCATGGGACCTGAAGGAGAGCTTTAGATATACTCAAGTCATGCAAAGGAATTCATCACATAAAACAAAGTGATAATAAATATAAGGAATTGTACATATCCATGTTCATAATTCTCTAGGAACACTTATAACATTCTTCAATCATTCTTCACAAAAACACAGGGATAGTAGAAACAATAAACTGCATATAAATCTTCATGAGCTTAATAAAAAAACAGTAACCACAACTGGGGAAGCTATACCACAACTTGTTTTTTTATGACTATAAATACAAGAGTATCCTAATCATGAGCAATACATCCTTTACTTTTACATCATGAGCAATACTAATAATTTTCCCTTTAACTTACATTGAGTACCTTGACATGAATTCCCCCAAGCTACTATATTCTATGTGTTAAAGCTGCTACAGTACTACCCTAGTCGAAGACTAAAATTGCCACAATCCAAGTCATGATGGTTTGATTGAAGTTTGAAGTATGATGATGTATGCTTACCTTTTATGAATTTACTAACCCTGATCAATGATACAATGAAAGCCAATTTTAAGAAGATGAAGACTTTAAAACAAACCATAATAGCCTGAAATACTTCCTAAACCAGAACATAAAAAATGGGTAAGAAAAATCGAAGTTTCGTTTTCCGTCATGGTGGCCTTAAGTCTTGCTTTTTGCATTCACTGTTTGGTTGGTTAACTGAACATCCCTCCAATTCAAAAGAAATTTTTGTGGCATTCATTTAATTTGGTGGAGGCTGAGGCATTCATTTCAAAATCGGAGATGGAGGCTACTTCCATGCCGAGACTTGAGGAAATTTCAAAGTATGGTGATTTTAGTTTACAAATATTACTACTTGGGGACTGTTTTGGGACTAAGGTCTGCTCAGGAGAGGCTACAACTTGTTATATGAGTTGAAAATTGGGTTAGGTTAGGGTTTGGAGCAGATAATTAAAATATTTATACTTTAATGCATAAATAAATTCCTAAATCAATGCTAGAAACAAAATAGTACAGTTGTGACAAGGTAATATAAATTTAAACATAATTTTCATCTCTTTCAACTTTAACACTCCCAAAGGTCCCTGTGTTAAAGTTGAAGTAGACAAGGACAATAAATAACAACAACATTAATAAAGTAATGAACAAGTTAAACAGAACTAACAACTAGCATCAGTAATGCTGGTTTAGACCTTCCTTATAATCAGATATATTTTCAATAAACCATTTCTGCAATAGCTGACAGCCACCAGGGATCAACAATGTATGCCCCAGCAAGGCCTATAGGCTCAGAGTAGAGGCCAAAGACAGTTTGGATAGTCTTGTTCCTATGGATACTGATTCTGAAGATAAGCATAATGATGAGGTTGGAACTAGTGGATTGTCTCTTGAAAATATGAGTAATGAACGCTTTCTAAAATTAATCATTTCACATGCCATGGTGTTTGTGCATCTGGAAATGGAAAATCCTAAAACTTGTAGAATATTTGTTGAGTAAAAGGGCATTGAAGCCCTTATGAGGTTCTTGACTCTTCCAAGTATTCCGCTGTCTTCAAAAGGGATGTCTGTAGCTGTGCACATGGTTGCAGTTTGAAAAGCATTCACACAACAATACTCAGTTTCCCTTGGAAGGGTATTTTGTGCTCATGTGAAGGAACATCTCAAGACTACATTAAATGTCTTGGATCATGTTGCAGGGACTAATTTATTAGCTACAAAAGATGGACTGAATAGGAAAGTATTTTGGTGCTTGTTTGTGGTACAATTTTTTGTCTTTCTAGCTGATGATACTAAAGAGAATCGATGGTTGGTAGCATTAACGACAGAGTTTGGAAATGATAGCAAGGATGTGCTTCTTGATATTGGGATTATTTGCTGTTAGCTCGGATTGGTGCTTTAATGCAATAATGGAAACCTTAACTCGAGCCTGTGTGAATACAAGTACTCAGTCACAGTGAGAGCTTGGTAACTCTGCTTTATCGGGGTCATTAGTAATAGCCCCCGCCCCCCCCATTCACCCATCAAACTAAAAAAAACAGTAGATGCAATAAGATAAAAATACCCCAATGTAGATTGAATTAGCAATGAAACCCTCTTAGAAGACAAGTGTTTTTTATGGCCAATATGTGGGTATGGAGGAGGTCATTAGCCTGTTCGCCACGACTTTAGTGGGAAAATTTAGTTATTGGGTAAATACCGTTGGCTGGAACCCTAGTTTCGATACAGTAGAAAAAAGACAAGATAGCGAAAGTGGTTGGGGGGGTAAATCCCTCTCGGATCGAAGGATGTGGTTAAGGATTCCTCGACAAAAAATTGTCCCACACCAAGTAGAAACCCTGTAGCGTATCCAGTTGATACTTAGTCAACTACCTCCATGCAACCAATATGCATGAATTTAACAAGTTTACAAGTCCAAATTTCACAAATTAGAGCACAATATGTCCAAGAAAATAACCGGTAAAATGCCTCGAAATTTTTTTCTGTGTAGTAAATTCAAACCCCAAATGAAAATCCTTTTACTAGATTCAAACCCCAAACTCAAAGATGTTCTCAGTTTGTTTTCTACCTATACGAGGAATGGTTTTACTTACTGATGTCATTGTGGGTCGTGGGCCTCCTTTGCTGCACCAACGTCAATCTCCTTGGACAGATTGGGCCTCCAATTCACTGCGATGTCAATCTCCTTTGATGGGCTAGCGGCTAGATGGTGACGGCTTCCACCCTGGACAGGGGTTGCGGAGGAGACAGGTTCGTGAATGAGCACGCTATTTGGACAGGGCGAGGTTTGCTTCATTTTGTTTTTAATTTATGTTTTTAATAATAATATAATTTTATTATTATTATTATTATTATTATTATTTATTTTTTATTTTTTATTGTTTTATAATTTTTTTATAATTTTTTATAATGTGTTATAATATTTTTTTATATATATTTTTATTTTTTTATTTTTATATATATATGTGTTAATATTGTTTTTAATTTATATTTTTATTATAATATATTTATATATATATATTTTAATTCAATGTGTTATCATTTGGCCCTTTAAAGAAGATATTTGATCTTTGATTGGGATATAGGTGCCATTAGGAATTGTTTTGTACCAAGAATGGGTCATGGTGTCTTAACCATGGTAAGGAGAGGAAATGAAAAAAAATTAAGTTCTATATAACTCTTTTAAGGATCTATCCCATGAATGTGGTCTCAAAGAACCACATAGGCCATGATATAAAAGGTATCTTTGACCTTTGTGTGGGGTATGAAAGCCAATAAGAGGTTTTGAATTATAAGGAATAGATATTGGGGTCTTGACCATGGTCGAGTAAGGAAGAAAATGAACGCATAACCTAAATATAGCTTCTAGGGCTTATGGGACAAAATGATGTCTTGAGCCACTACATATTTCCTTTAGAGGATATCTTTAGCCACTAAGTGAGATATAGCCACCATTAGGAGATCTTGTTCACCTAGGATGGATCTTACGGTGTTAACCATGGTCATATGGGAAGCAGTGCAAGGAAATTTTAGTGGTTCTAGGTTAATTACTTTTAAGGATTACTATTAAATGAATGTTTGAACCAATGTAATGAGTAACTATGTTGACTCTTAATATTTAAAAGTAGTTATCAATTTTAGTAGTTGCAGTATAAATCATAGAGCATTTAGGGATCATTAACATCTCAATCATTATGAACCTTGTGGTTGCATACCTTGAAGCCTAACACATCCATATTGATAATTAAAGTGAACAATTATATCATTGTAATTATGTATTCCACCACTAAGTATCAAAGAATATGCAAAAAGTATAGATGGAAAAATGTTATGTAAGTATTTTGTTAAAATATAATGTAAGTGAAAATATTTAAATTTATTGGAGAAAGTATGTAATGAAATGGATCCATTGGTCATGAATTGCTTTTTTTTAAGAAATGTTTTAAAATGAAATATTATTGTTTGATGTTCTAGTCTGAAGGAAGTATTGTAAGTTAATGAGTTTTATCCTAGTATGTTCAGTCTTACTACTATTACATGAGATGGTGAAGTCATTAATTTACCAGTGAACAATTTGGTTCAATGTTATGTTGTGTCAACCCTTCAAAATATAGTATGATAATAAATATAAATCCTCATGTTGAATATTACAAGCTCTTTAAAATACATTGGTTGATTACCAAAATAAGTTGTCATCAATAGTTTTGTGTGTTTGCTTGTTTGAATTGTGGTCATCAGTCAAAATTTAAAAAAATTCAACGTTGGCCTCGGGTAGCACATTCAATGTTGGCCCCATGTAGCACATTAATTAATCTATAGGTATGGTTTTTGATACTCCAAATGATGCTCGAATTGTTAGTTTCAGTTATGTTTGAGTCTGGAAACCCTCCCACACCGTTGATGCATGTGTCTAGTCTAACCATGCCATATTTCAGTCCAAGCAAGCACAAATTTAAAAAATTTCAACGTTGGCCCCATGTAGCACATTAATTAAACTATATGACGATGATGACGATGACGATGATGATGACGATGATGATGAAGTTGATGATGACGATGACGATAACGATGATGATGATGATGATATTGACGATGTTGATAATGATGTTGATGACAATGACGATGACGATGATGACGATGACGATGATGACGATGACGATGATGATGAAGACGATCGATGATGACGATGATGATGAAGATATTGTTGCTGATGATGAGGAAGATGATGATGATGATGATGGTGAGGATGATGACGATGATGTTGATCAAAATGATGATGATGATGATGGTGGTCGTGATGACGACGATAAACATGATGCTGCTGCTGCTGATGATGATGAGAATGGTGAAGATCATCATGATGATGATGGCGATGATGAAGACGATCGATGATGACGATGATGATGAAGACAATCGATGATGACGATGATGACGACGATGATGATGATGATGATGACGATCGATGATGACGATGATGATGATGAAGATGATCGATGATGACGATGATGATGAAGATATTGCTGATGATGATGAGGAAGATGATGATGATGATGATGGTGAGGATGATGACGATGATGCTGATCACAATGATGATGATGATGATGGTGGCTGTGACGACGACGATAAACATGATGTTGCTGCTGCTGATGATGATGAGAATGATGAAGATCATCATGACGATGATGACGATGATGAAGATGACGATGATGATGAAGACGATCAATGATGATGACGATGATGATGAAGACGATCGATGATGACGATGATGATGATGATGATGATGATGATGATGATGATGACGATGAAGATGATCGATGATGACGATGATGATGACTATGATGATGAAGATGATGAAGACGATAATGATGAAGACGATGATGATGACGATGATGATGAAGATGATGATGAAGATGATGATGACGACGATGATGATGACGATGATGATGAAGATGATGATGAATATGATGATGATGACGATGATGATGAAGATGATGATGATGACGATGATGATGACGATGATGATGAAGATGATCACGATGATGACAACGATGCTGCTGATGATGATGATGTTTGAGTCTTGATAATTGTGCATTTCCTTATGAATCTTATATCTGTTTCAAGAATAATTTAATATTCTCTACTAAATAGGGCCAACCACATGAAGGTGGAAGCTCTTATGGCCCCTCCCCCCCCTCACATCCCTCTCAATTCCCCATAACCTGACAAAAATATCTATGTACACTAGAAACTTTAAATGTGTTTTTTGACATACTCTAAAACAAGAAATGTTTCTAATTATATCATATAGGAAAACGGATACTACAAAACAATTAATTTATTATTACTGCATACCTCGTAAACTTCAATGGTCTTCATCATCTTCTTCATCTGGGTCATCGTCTGTACTATCATCCGATGATCCAGATTCAACATTGTAAGGATTGGCCATATCATCCTCGTCGTCGATGTCATTTACGATCAACATGTCATCGTCAATATCATCTTCATGGACATTGTCTGATAATACATCATCTGATTCAATAAGTTCTTCGACATATTCTTCTGGACCATGATCATCTAACTCATGTTTCTCATGATCATCTTCTGCGGCGTCTTCTTCTTCGAGAACGTCTTCATTACCTTCATCAACGTTATACTTTACCAACCTTTCCCTTGGATCGTGTCTGATAGCAAATGACCAACCCACTCTACCTGGAACCTCAGAGTAAAATACCTATTCACATTGGGTTGGAAGAACATAGGGCTCCGTTCCTGGCTCAAACAACCTTGTATTTACCATGGTAAAACCATTATCATGTTCAATAATTGTTCTATCGAGATCATGTTGATTCAATCTACACCTGTACCATTTGAAAACGAACAGAAATACCTTGAAGGAGTTAAAGTCACACTGAAGAATGTCTTCCAGATACCCATAGTATCGATTTTCAGATAGTTCTAGATGTCTATCACTTCTAGAAGAAACATTGGTCACCTCAAAGACTGCAGATATCCCACAATCAGATGTTTTCTTTGTTTCATCCAACTTTTTGATGCGATATCTACATCCATTGCACCACATAGCCTTATGGTGTTTTACTTAGTACAACATGCCATACAGGAAAAGATTACATAATGATAACACCATATTTATGATAAAGTAGTGCATGTTTATTATAATGCCATAAAAGGAAAATAACCAGCATGACGTACAATGACAATATTTAAAGAAATAAATAAATAGTGTCGTTGATTAATATGCTTACCTGCTTATCTTTTAAACCTCTTGCTAAATCGATTTTCCTTTGTGTTACATTGGTGTCTCCATTGCGATGTGCAGCTTTAACCAATGAAGCCACACCTTCCCATGATATTCCATGACCAGATTGTTCACATTTTTCGATCCATACCTTCATCCAGTCAAGATTGTTTGTGATGTATAAATGAATCGCATCCCACTCTCGAGCAACTGTTTGATGACAATAAAATTAAAATTCAATGAAAATTTATATTAGTCACTTAAAAATGTATATAATTACAATATAAAATGATGCAAAATACTAAATAAAAAATAGAATATATATCTATGATATATAAACATAAAAATCACTAGTGAAATGTGTTATATTACCTTTCACCTTCCTCGATCTACCTTTCCCCTTCGGGTACTCCCCTTCGAAATCATTTTTGGATTCTGGATCACAAATGCCGTAAATTGAGCTTTGACGCCAATATAGGAAGATATTCACTAATGTGCAACACGTTTTGGTATACCATATATCCCTCCATCATAGAACCCTCAGCATATGCTCGTTGTCTGACCAAACCCTTCATAAATTTCAAGTGCCTCTCAACCATCCACATGGACCTTGAGTGCGCAGGTCCACATAGTTCAATCTCCTCAACTTGGTGTATGAGGTAGTGTTTCTGTGCATTGAAAAATGATGAAGGTAGATGCTTCTGGATTTCACACATGATACAAGGAATTTCTCTCCTCCAATACTTTATGTCTTCTTTATGGAATTCTTTAGATGACAACCATCTACAAGTGACATGACAACCGGCCAATCAAGAGATTAAAGAAAAAAATCATTATATTACGTAACATGAAGTAGAGAATGAAAATAAAATTAAGAATGAGTTCTATGTTGAATTAAACAAAAAGTAAGCACATGAAAAAATCACCACTTACCTCATGTATTTCTCGAGACTATATATTATTTGCTTGACATTGTTGTCAAAGTTGTCTGGGATAGAGATAGGTAGAACATACTGTAACAATAATATCCAAATAGTTTCATTATATCGAAAAAGAGTACTAGAAAAAGAAAAAAAAATTATTAAATGCATACCACATTAATTATTACCTTCATGAAGACATGCCAATCGTGCGTTTTCACCCCCGCGAAATCACCTTTCTTTGTTATGATATTCTTCATGTTTGCACAAAATCCGGTGAGAAATTTAATTTTTCGAATGACTTCTTTTACAACATTACTTTGCTGGTCCGTTAACATCCATGGAAGTGAGTTTATATTAATTTTCTCTCCGTTGCTATGAAATTGAATGATGTCTTTCATTGCATGGTTGTTATCTTGAATGTCTTTGCAAATTTTGACAATTTTTTCTTTGTCACTCCTTCCATCCAATATTCGCCATAATTTTTCAGTCACATTCTTTCCGATATGCATTGTATCAAATAGATGAGCAATTTGTAGGTGCTCATAATAGGGCAACCTACTAAATTGTCTAGGATAACTTTTCATTCCTTGTGGAAGCCCATTAATGCCTTCATGATGATCACATGATGACAATGATGAAATTAAATATTAAATCAATGTCAATTACAATAAACAACACACAATATAATAAAATACAATATGATCATATACAATGATTGATTATACGTACCTTGACGATTTCTATTATATTGCAACTTCCATAGCTGAGGTGTCATTCTCTTTGGTTTTAATACAGTCTCTTGCTTTCCATTGAAAAGATGTTTTTTGGTAGTTCGATACCTGTGATTCTTGGAGAGGAAGTGCCTATACTCATCAAACACCTCCTTTCCTAAGCTTTTTGAACGACGAGATTTGATCGTAGGACCACAAACTGGACATGCAAATTTCCCCTTTGTCTGAAGACCTAAATAAAAAGATGGAATATCAATATTAATGTCTATTATAATTAGATAAAAAATGACTGGATTATTTAGAAAAACATGCATGCGTATTATATTAACTAGTAGTTCGTAAAATTAAATGCAACTAAAGTGGAACTTATAATTACATACCACAGAAATGGGTTAACCCTGGGGCATCATGTATTGTCCATACAAGCATTGCATGGAATTGGAATTGCCTTTGTCGTATTGGTCTAGATAAGTCATACATAGTGATGCCATTCCATAACTTCATTAGCTCGTCAATGAGAGGTTCAATATATACATTCATATCTTTGACTTGGTACTTACCTGATTGATTTGAACATATAAAATAAATAGTTTGATTATGAGACGTACCGTTTAGATATATAAACCATATTTCACAATAGAAAAACTTTAAATATATATATATATATAACATTATGAGACAAAAAACGACAAATGAGAATATACCACTACAATAAAAAAAAACTACAGTGTTCATACCTGGAATAATCATCGACAACATTTTGTGCTCCCTCTTTATTGTCAACCATGGAGGAATGCTGTTGTTGATAACAAAAATAGGCCACACCGAGTAAACAGATCTCATCTTCGCAAAAGGATTGACACCATCTGCTTCCAAAGAAATCCTAAGATTACGAGGTTTGTCTATAAAGTGAGGCCATTTTTCCTCCATATCTCTAAATGCAGACCCATCTGCAAGCATCCGAATAATGTCGTCTTGACTTCTGTTCTGTGCATGGTAATCCATAAGCTGCGCTATGTTTTTGCACCTGAACAGTCGTTGCAAACGGGGAATAATGAGAATATAACGTAGAACCTTGCGAGGCACCTTTTTAGTTACTTGATCTGTGCGATATCTATTGATATGACATTCAGGACATTCTGTTGCAAATTCATACTGGTTGTAATAAAGAACATGATCATTGGGGCTGCAAGAATTGCTTCATACTGCATTCCAATTTCTTTCATGATGGCAGATAAATCTCGATATGTGCGAGGTAAAATATTTGAAGGTGGTAACAAATATTCTCCTATCATGCTACAACAAATTAAAATAAAAATCTAGTTAATATAATATAGAAATAATATTAATGAAACAAATTTCATCCGTAGTAATTTGACTTATATATGAATTAACAATAAAATACATGACAATCATATATATTTTGTGATGGAATATATTACATACCTTAACATCCGTGTGACTGATATGTTTGAAGGACCATTCATAACCTTCAAGTTCATTACCAACAATATAGCAGAGAGAAGATTTGTCTTGGAGCCGTCATAAAGGGGTTCGTATGCCTTGTCAAGAAGAGGTATATCATGAATATCATCAAAATGTTCATCATTTTCATGATCATCATCATCATCCATTCCAACATTAAATGAATCATGGATCAAAGTATTTGTAACATCATCTTCAACTATGTTATCAATATGATCATCTTCTTCAATGTGATCATTAACTTGTTCTCCATTAATATTCATAGCTCCATGTTCCTCCTGTACTTGTTCTAGAAGCACTTGTTGATCCGGACGATATGCCGTAGGATGTCTTTCCTTTATAATTACATGAAACAATCAATAGATAAAAGTTACAAAGAACAACGACCAATTGTACTGTTGGTCAAAAATAAGAAATATTATAATAATACATAAATTTACAAAAGCAATCAAAATAAAAACATATATAATGCAAACTTACAAATGGATGGTATTCATGTCCCCCCTCGGCGTGCCCATGCTCCCTACAATGTTTTGTGGCTGTTGTAATCAAAATTCTTCTCCTCTTAAAGCCTCTGCATTGATTACATGGACAATAGCATTTACCATCACCCCTTCTTTCAACTCCTTCCCACAATCTAGCAAGCAATTGTCGATTTTGTTCGTCTGGATCAGGAATATTTGTAGTTGACATTTTCTCGTAAAGAGCTTAAATGAAGATTATCGATCTTAGAAAATGAAGCTCCAGAGTACTTTGCTCACTTGAATAACAAAAACAACGAAAAATAGTCCGCCGAACAAAAAAAACATCCGTAAACCGTCGCTGGTATGGAAAACATGTTGGAATGGTTTGATATTTATAAATCATAAAGTCAAAAAGTCAACCCTATGTCGGATATCCGACGACACTAATCTTGTGACCGTTGGGAAAACATCCGTTTGATATCCGACCTCTTTGGGTTCAAAATGACGTCGGTTATCCGACATCCAAAGCGTCGGATATCCGAATAGGCGTCAGATATTAGCATATCCATCGGATAGCCTGTCAGCCTTGTCGGATATTCAAACGGACGTCAGATATCCGACGGCTATTTCTAGAGATTTAAAAAAAAAAAGTAATTTTCAAAGAAAAATCTGACGACACAGTCCATTTCATCGAAGGTTGTCGTATTTGCTCGTCGAATTTTGGGTTCAAATCTACTAGTGTCACCAAGATGTGTGGAAATTTTCTAGCGGTTGAAGAATCTTCTTACGAGCGCACCAATTTTGAAAATTGCAGACCCAAAAGAAGACTTTTTGGTGTGTACCGTTGCATGCAACCAAGGACTTGGAGGAGTTCTCATGCAAGACAACCACGTGGTATGCTATGAGTCGAGAAAGTTGAAGGAGCATGAGAAAAACTATGCTACTCATGATTTAGAACTTGCATCCTGTAATACCCCATTCTGACTCTTAGGATGTATTAGCATTTAATGTAAATAATGTGTACATATGATGTATGTTTTCCTAGCATGGACCTCAAGGCCAAGGCCCCGCTAGTGAAAACCTGAATTTTGATTAAAAGGCAAGCATTGATATTTGATGCCCATGTGCTCTTAAGCCATGGAAATTGTAATAGGATGTAAATAAACATCATGCAATATAAAATACCAAAACTGGCTACGGAGGCAACGAATGAGAAGGGGCCACGTGTATCCACTAGGGAGTAGTGAGGGGGCTATGGGATTGAACCATAGGCTGCCATATGTCACCTTGAGAACCCATTTGACTTACCTTGCTGACATTTATTATGTTGTAAGGAAGTGGTTGAGGAAGTCAGTCCATGGCTTCAATGGAGCATGGGCAGCCCAGAAATTCGTATGGAAGGTATGGGCTCTGTTTTTCTTGTACCACAAGTCACTCTACCTCATGGGAATTGGTTCTTCCTCATTCCCATTCCATTGTTGAACAGCCCAGCATCATTTTTCATCCATTACGAGTTCCCAGCAGGGAGGAAAAGCCAGAAATCGCGACTGTGAGAGAACCCACGTTTTGAAGAGCCATAAACGCTCAGATTTGGCATTGGACAGTGAAATCCAATGGGGGATCCATAGATATGAACCTTGGGGTGAATTTGGGAGCATTAGCTATCCCGAAATCCATTGGAAAACCCAGTTTTTACAGCCCAGAAATGAAGTGACGGGATTGAGTTATTGGATAACAGAACTGTGAGAAATCCATGTGTGAATGACTGAGCAGAGGTTTGGTTTGCTTGATAAACCCAGTGAAGGCTAGAATCTCAAGGAATTAGCAGCTGGACCTTTCTATGCCCACCCTGAAGAGCACTGGAGGGAAGGGACGCCTGAGGGACTATGCAGCAGAGAAGGGGACCTTCCTTGTGTTGGGTGCGGTAGGTATTGTGGGTGCCATGACTGCTGAGTTCATTTGAGATGCCTGTAGCTTTGCGGTTGAGCTCACTGGCTTAGCATCCTCCTCATTTGTCATTTGTATGCTTGATAAACCCAACGGTGTGTTGGCTTAGCATAGCTGATGACCGAAACCATGGTTGTATGAGTGAAACCCTGACCGTGAGTGAGCCAGCTAGTTCCTCCTTAGTGGATACATAGCCCAGCTCGGGGGTGATCTCTCAGCTGAAAGAATATAGGCTGGATAGAGATCTATGGTTGGGTGGAACGTTGCTCTCACATAGCCAGTTGTTTGGACAGCTTCATCTTCAAGATAAGTGTTCTATGTATTATAAATTATTTGCATTTTGTGTTCTGCAATATGTTAGATTGTCCATGTTTAACGAAATGAATTAGTTATCTTAATTTGGAATCTATGCATGGCATTGGAACGAGATTGAGTCTTTATATGTTAAATCATCCTCTGCTGTCATATATATACATATGTTAGGCATTACTGTTTGTGTGCTTGCTAGTATGTTTATTCCGCTTTGTTTTATTGAGTTGAAGCTGCACACAGAAATGTTTAATTGTTATGAATTTTTGAGAAAGCAAGGATGTTGGGGCTAAGTCTGCCAAAAGCCCTGTATGATTGGTCATGTTCTCTCCCCTGCATTGTTGAAGGCGGGAGGGGACGTTACACATCCATAGTACATGCTTTAAAGATGTGGAGGCATTACTTAATGGGCAGGAAATTTGAGCTAAGGACAGACCATTGTGGTCTGAAATACTTATTTGATCAGCCAACTTTAAATGCTGGGCAAGCTAGATGGTTGGAATTTTTGTGTGAATTTGATTTTGAAATCAAACACATAAAAGGGAAAGAAAACAAGGTGGTTGATGCACTCAACAGGAAAGTACAGGAAATGCGTGTGGCAGCGCTTAGCACTTGCCAACCATATTTGAGGCAATAGATTGTTAACCATATGGTTGAAGATGAAGTGTATGTGCATATAAATGGCAAGTTGCAGCAGCAAGATTTTGAAAAGAAGTATGAAGGCTATCATTTGGAGGAAGATGGACTTCTTACTTATAAGAATAGAGCCTATATTCCAAATGTGATAGATTTGAGGAGGATTATTATGGATGAAATCCATAGAGCTCCATACTCTGGTCACCCAGGATATCAGAAAACAATTGCTACAGCAAAAAAATATTATTTCTGGCCAGGGATGAAGAAGGACATCGCTGAATACATTTCTAGGTGCATGAAATGTCAGCAGGTGAAGGTTGAACACCAACACCCAGCAGGTTTATTACATCCATTGCCAATTCCAGAATGGAAATGGGAAGTAATTTCCATCGATTTTATTACAGGTTTGTCGATGATGGTGAGACAACATGATTCCATCATGGTGGTGGTGGACAAGTTAACAAAGGCAGCACATTTTATACTGCTTAAGTCCACGCACAAATTCGATGCCATTGCAAATATTTTCATGAAGGAAATTTTCAGATTACATGGGTTGCCTAAGGAAATAATTTCTGACAAGGATACCAAGTTCACTTCCAATTTTTGGAAAGGTCTCTATGCAGATTTGGGTACACAGTTGAACTTTAGTACCGCATACCATCCTCAAATAGATGGAAAAACGGAAAGAGTAAATCAGGTGCTTGAAGACATGCTTCGCATGTATGCTATGGACAAACCATCCAAGTGGGAGGATTATCTACACTTGGGAGAGTTTGCATATAACAATGGGAAACAAGCATCATTGGGAATAAGTCCATATGAGGCTTTGTACGGCAGAAGGTGTAGGACACCAGTGACTTGGGATAATCCAGTGAACAGAATTGTACTTGGGCTGGAATTGCTTGAGGAAATGGAACAAGAGATTGCAAAGATTAAACAGAATTTAAAAGTAGCCCAGGATAGACAGAAAAGCTATGCAGATAAGCTTAGAGTGCATAGGGAATTCAGTGTTGGGGATCATGTGTATCTTAGAGTGAAGCCAACGAAGAGTTCCTTGAAGCTTGGGGGCTGTGCCAAGCTATCACCTAGATATTGTGAGCCATTTGATGTGCTTGAAAGAATAGGGCCAGTTGCATATAGACTTGCATTTCCTGCTAGCACTAGAGCTCATAATGTTTTTCATGTCTCTTTGCTTAAGAAATATGTACATGATCCTAACCATGTGATTAATTGGGATGTAATCTAGGTGGAACCTGAGGGAGAGTTCCAAACTGATCCATTACTCATCCTAGACAAGAGGGTAACATTGCTCTGGAACCGAGCCATCAGATAGGTAAAGGTGCAATGGAAGCACTACGATCCCGATGAGGCTACATGGGAGGTGGAGGATGCCATGAGAGTGGCGTATCCATTTTTGTTCAATTTTGATGAGCACTGAGGATAGTGCTAATGTAAGGGCGAGGGGAATGTAATATCCCGATTTTGACCCTATTGCATTAAAATTTTAAATGATGTAAATATTGTTATTAATCATGGTGAGGAGCTCAAGGCCAAGGCCCTGCCATTGATTCAGCGTTTCATGTATCAGCAATTAAAATAGATGCATATGGTTCTTGTGCTAGGCATGCACAATGTAAATTAATACATCATGTAAATACGAATTTTAATGAAATACCCACAACTAGCTATGCAATGCAACAAAGAGATGCGGGCATGATTTTTATAAGGAACAGGTTGGGAAATTCTTCAAACCCTTCAGCCAATGGTGTTAGCCCATGTGTCAATGAGAAAACCCATAAACCACCAACTACCCATTTTGGCTTATGCACCCAATCATTAAATTCTTCCAAGAGTTGGTTGAGGCAGTTAATGCCTTGGGAGTGGAGAGGTATGGCAACCAATTTCGTGTATGGGAAAGCCATCAACCTGGGAAATCGAAATTTGTCTCCTTGGGCAAGAAAACACCCATGAATTTCCTTCCCAAGCCATGATTCATGATCAGACTTCACTCTCTCACATGTTGGAAGCTTGCTGGGCGTTTCTCTCATGGATTATGTTGTAAATTCACTGGTTTTCAAGTTGAGAATCCCATTTTTGTGCTGGCTGGACTGTGGGGAAGGAGGAGAATCCATTGGGAAGCTCAATAGATAAGTTTTGATAGCTTTCTCTTTCCTTATTGTTGTGAAATTGTTTTTTGATTTTCCAGATTTGTTTTTCATTATGGAAAAATCATTTTTGTGAACCCAGCAATTATCTCCTACCTCAGAAATCGTTTTGAATGTTCCCACCATTTGTGTGACTGTGTGAAGGTCGTTTTGGCCCTTGAATGCCCAAGCCTTTTCCCTCTCACGCAGTCTGAGCTAGCTGGGGATTTTTCCATCACATTTTTTCCTCTATCTCCTGCATTTTCCATGCCTGGGAACTCGTTTTTGCATTGCACAATGGATGGGAGGAAGGGAGCCATGAATTTGGGGTTTATGGAGGCTGTTTTTTTCCCTTGAGTGCCCACAAATGTTTTCTGGAAACGGTTCTGTTCTCCCAGGGTGATTCCCCAATTGCCATTTCGTCTTTGGTTGCCCAACGTTTTTCTTCATGCCCAGAAATTGTGGTTTGCTGTTACCTACATCCCTGTTTTGGTTTGAACCTGTGAGAAAGAAACTTGGAGTGGTAGTGGACAAAATTGGCTTGATAAACTTAGTGAAGGGAGTAACCTCCAGAAAGATCAAGAGGGATTTGGCTACTTTTCTATGCACACCTTGAGAGCACTAGAAAGGAAGGTATGGCTTGAGGGACTGTGTAGCAGTGACGAGAATACTTCCTTGTGTTGGGTGTGTAGGTATTGTGGGTGCCAAGTTAGATAGATCTTGTAGAAGCATCCATGGCTCTGTGCTTGATCTCACTAGCTTAACAATTCTTCCTTTCCATTTCCTAGCAGCCTGATAAACCCAACGGTAGATTGGCTTGGCTCATTTTGGTGTATGTTTGGCTATGTGTGAGTCTACTGTTCCCTGGTTCCTTGTAGAAATCATGCCCAGCTCGGGGGTGGCAGTTGTATCAAGAGATTGATAAGCACAACTAGCCTATGGTTGGGTGGAATGTTGTAGTTGCATAGCTGGTTACTCGAGACTTCTTGTTTTAAGATAAGTACTGTCTTTTATAAAGTCTGCAATGTCTTTATTTAATAGCTGTCATAGAAATGTTGAATGTATGTTAGATACTAAACATGATTTAATTTCGCTATGTTTCCATAATATGCTCATGTATATGTCTTTTTATCAATGAGTTTTACTTAATGGATATGGGGCTAGATGCTCAGATTTAGTGTCACATTCTCTCCCTGGCTTGGTCTGATGGGAGGGGACCTTACATCCTGCATTTCACAGTTTATGTCAAGTCTATGCTGCCTTAGTCTATCCATTTGCTCATGCTCTTGTTCAAAGGAAGTCCTGAAACCAGTGTCAGCCACTCCTCAGATCTCTTGACTATTGCATGTCGGCCATCCTTATTGAGTCAGTCCGTTTCACCTGAGTTCTTCCAAATATTTCATCGTAGCTGGTACCTCATGCTGGTTGATGGGAGATCCCTTAATTCCCTCCTTCCAGCGAGTCTCGTTCCTTCGAATTCAACCCATTTATTCCGGGACTTGAGGATTAGAGTTCAGTTGAGTACCTTGAGGCTTGCAATCATTAGTGGCAAGTTCTCTCACCATCAACAGTTTTGGGAATACATCAATGTTCCCTGATCGATGGATTCATCTTAGTGTTCGACTTCAACTCATTTATTCACACTCCAATGATTTTGCTCTGTGCCTTGATGCCCATTGTCATTTTTGGTGGGTTATCTCGCGTCTGTTAACGGTATACATCATTGACCGGTAATCAGACAATGTTAGATCAGGTTCGACCTCAACTCCTTTATTCACTTGATGGGACTTGCACCATCGAAGACTTGTGTAGAAGACCCCAGGCGATAGTGGCATTCGGTATGCTACTTATGACTTTGACTTTACATATGAGATATCACCTCTTAGATATCAACAGTTTGTACCTCTAGTTTGCACCAGTTGTTTCCTTTTCAGTAGGAGACCATATCTTACTATAGAGGGATCATGGCTATGATCACTTACGACATGTATCCACTATGTACTGCCTATTCATGGCCATTGTATCAGATTGTTGTACTACCGACATATATTCAGGGATATTATTGTATTATGACGAGTGAGCTGCTCTTTCCACTTGTGTCTCCATCACTCCACTTCTGAGTTTTATAATGTATTTTGGCCATCGTAGCATCAGTCTCTCACCTCACACATTAGGGGGCATCTGTTACAACGTAATCTTCCACCTTGTGAGAATCAGTACTCTTTGGCCTAGAGGATCCATTTCACTGACTCAGATTCATTTTATATCCTTCAAACACTATTTTTCCCTATTTTCTCCCTTGTATGCTAGCTGCATCACTATAGCCAGTGTACCCGCGAGTTGCATCACTATATCCTACAGGTAGCATGTAAAATGGTAAAAATCACTAGTTTATTACTTTTTACTCCCCAAAAGCGGTCATTGGGTGACCTTTGACTCTCCATCTACCCAAGAAACGCCTTGATGTGTCCTTTCACTTACCTTTGAGAGGACTATATATTGAGCACATATGGCTTATGGACGGGAGGGGAAAGAAGAGCAAGAGAACTCTAGTGGATTTTTTACCTATCTTGAGTCTACACTCATTGATCCTTGTAGTTGTGAACCCCTTATGTTCACCTTCCAAACTCCTACCATAGTTTGAGTTTTCCATTCATGGAGGATTGAAGTGGTGGAGGCACAAGTAGATTGATCCAGATCTTGGTTCATATTGGTTTCCGGCAAGAGGTCGTATCACATTGTACTTCTTCTTGTTTATTAATAGAAATACTCATATTCTCGTCCATTAATGTTGTAAATGTTGTTTATCTTACATTGGGTTGCATTTACTTGTTATATCATGGGCCATTGCTATTGATGATCTTAATATCGTTTATATATTATATGTACTTGTTGTATATTGGACGTCAAGAATAATTTGTAGATTCAAATGCACGGATTGAAAGCTCCAATGGGGATCTACATCAAACATTTGGATCGAGGTTGGTTACATTCTCCATTATCTTAGCATTGTCATTTATAATAGCATAGTTATGAGAATTGAGTTAATTTCTGGTAGTCAGCTGTCTGCAGTGGTCCCCCAAGCCATAGTGAGTTTTCTCCAATACAATGGTTGTTCTTATCAATCATCTCCACGATGAACATATGTGGGATACTATGGTGTTGTCCCTAGTGCATAGAGAAAGCAATACCCAGACTTTTGTAAGCAAAAAATTCAGGTGGGATATTCTTATCATAAAAAATAGAATGGTTCCTTGTAGTCCATATGTGCCATATGATAATATATGGTAGAGCTAGCGTAGAAGTGGCATATGGAATCTCATGCCATGTCTTGAACGCATCTGACAGAGAAGGACCATGCCAGTGGTGGTGTTAAACAATGAGCAGAGAGATATTTTTCCAAATGCAAATAGAAAATTAGTAGTCAATCAATAAGTGAACAATGTTCTCGGTATTTCATTTGCACGGAGTGCACTAGGAAGGTCCCTCTAAGATATGATCTTGAAGATGAGACCATACCAGGATTCGGTCAAGTAGAGCAATCCAATAGAAGATCTTCATCTTCAATGGGAATTGGATTTTCCATATCATGTCGAACCACCATCTATGATCCGAAAACATTCATTTGCATTGATTTAACATACATTCCAAG
This sequence comes from Larix kaempferi, assembly GCA_027924585.1. NCBI lineage: Eukaryota > Viridiplantae > Streptophyta > Pinopsida > Pinales > Pinaceae > Larix > Larix kaempferi. Next base: position 2,529,216 of record BSBM01000455.1, read on the forward strand.
ATGAAAGAGGGAGGACACCCAAACGTATTACATGTAAAACAAATTAGAACACCCAAAAATATCACTTGTTAAATGAATTATGACGTGAAAGGTTGTGATATTGTTTGTAAAAAAGTTATGATAAAGAAAATGTGTATCATACATAAGATTTGAAAGTTTGTAATATGTGAAAATCTAACATGTATTCGTAGTAATTATAAATACATGTAAATTGAATTTTTTGTAAACTAAACTATGTTTTATTAACGATAAATTATTTTAGAGTCATTAGGTGGCAATGGTTTTTTTATTATGGTTAATAGGTTGTTTTGAAATTTAGAAATTATTATTGTAATACGAAAATTATTAAATAAAATTTTGAAAATAAAAAAGATGTATGATTACAATCATGATCTTGCAACCTACATTAATGTGTTCTAATGTGTTTTCATGTTAGTTAGTGATTTGAAATATTTGCACCACAGGATAAATTAACATTCTCTGATGTATATGAAAATCCACTAACTATGATATGCATTGTGAGGCTCACAATTCAAGTGAAGTTGTGTAACAATCATGCTTAAAGGAAAATTTAACAACCTTGACATAGTGGCATGTGTCTAGCCTTAAATTACATTGTTCTTTGGCTTAGAATAAGTTTGTTAAACATCCTTTTGTTTCTTCTAGTTCTATATTCAAGTGTTTGATTAAGGAATTCTCTTCTTCAATTAAAATTTTCATTTATCCACTTTGAAGTCATCTCAAATTTTTTATAATCATTCAAACATACAAAAGGAATTTGCTTCACTACTACATTTCGTGTACTAATTTAGCGCCTGCACCGACACTTAATAAAAAATAACTTTTCAACGTCGAATATAAGTTGAATGGGATGAAAAAATGAGAGAAAATTTGTAAATGCCTCCTTAAACGTTGCTTAAGCTACATCAGGATGAGTGATGTGGCTTAAGTCGCGTTAGGAAACATCACTAAGGGATGATCCAGAACATCACTTAAGGGACGCTCAAGAATGTCATCCATGTGGAGTTCAATAAATTTATTTATTACAAACCAAAAGAATTACACACTAGCCATTACATACTTGAAAACATAAAGCAATCTAGGAGAGGGGAAACTGATGAGGAGAAAGAAGGGAAAGAAAAAATGGAGTTTCAGAGCCCTCCAGACACTACCAGACAAAACCCTCCATGGAGAGCCAAAGCAGGATCCACGCATGCAACTCAGTCAACCAAAAAAAATCCCTAGAATTCAAATCTCTTGCCACCAACATAAAATCCTGCAAAAAAATAGAATAACACCCCCCATTGTCGTCTTGTGAAGACCTAATTTTGAACCCCACCAAAGTCCATGAAGAAAATGATACAAAATAGGAAAATTGTGTAGAGTCCTCTAATGAAAAAGGTTCAAACTAATGGAACTACACAGAGTCAGCTGAAGAAAGCGCTGCAAAATAGTCGAATTGTGTACAACTTGTTGAAGAAATTTGTGAAGAACCTGCAATAATTAATTAATGCAAATACACGAGATATCAGAAATAATAGAACTCATAATCACTTTTATATTGATCACGGGCCACTTCGAGGGGGAAACCTCCTTTGAGCAAGCTCAATACAATTAACTTCACGGTGCCTTCATAGGCCTCAACACACACTTATATACTAAGTCTAGGCACCAATACTATGACTCAAAACCATGGGCCAATACAAACTATGGATCAACAAAACTATGGGTGACTTACAAAGCATATGTGCCAACAACAATAACACAAACTATGGATCAACAAATTCTACGGGACGACTTACAAAGCATATGCGTCCAACAACAATATACTAACAAAGTAAAGACATGGGTTCCTAACATCCCCTCTCCCTTAGAAAAATATTTTCCTCAAAGCTTTAGATGTGGAAATTGATGCAGAATCTGAAGGAGTGGGTCCCCTGTAGCATCCTCGGGTTGCATTCCGGGCCACTAGTGTATTGGAGAAAACTCACTATGGCTTGGGAATACCACAACAAATAGATGACTACCAGAAATCAACTCAATTCTCAGAACAATGCTATTATAAATGAGAATGTTAAGATAATGGAGAAATATAGCCAACCTCGAGACAAACGTTTGATGTAGATCCCCGTTGGAGCTTTCAATCCATGCACTTGAAATCTGCAAATTAGTCTTGACAGCCAAGATCCAACAAGTACATATAATATATAAATGGCATTAACATTATCAATAACAATGGTCCATAATATCACAAGCAAATGTAACCCAATGTATAATAAATGACATTCACACCATGAATGGACGAGAATATGAGTATTTCTATTAATGAACAAGAAGAAGTACTAAGTGATACAACCTCTTGCCGACAACCAATCTGAACCAAGATCTAGATCAATCCACTTGTGCCTCCACCACTTCAATCCTCTATGAATGGCAAACTCAAACTAGATGGGAGTTTGCAAGGTGAACATAAATGGTTCACAACTACAAGGATCAATGAGTGCAGACTCAAGATAGGGCAAAAATCCACTAGAGTTCTCTTGCTATTCTCATCTTCCTCTCGTCCATAAGCCATATGTACTCAATATATAGTCCTCTCAAAGGTAGGTGAAAGGACACATCGAGGCGTTACTCGAGAAGATGGAGAGCCAAAGGTCACCCAATGACCGCTTTTTGGGAGTAAAAAGTAATTAATAGTGGTTTTTACCATTTCACATGCTACCCGCGGGCTATAGTGATGCAACTCGCGGGTACGCCTACTATAGTGATGCAACAAGCGGGTAGGAATAAAAATAAGGAAAACTGGTATCTCTGAAGGATATAAGTGGATCTGAGTCACTGAAATGGATCCTATAGGACAAACAATGCTGATTCTCACAGGGTGGAAGATTACGGTGTAACAGATGCCCCCTAATGTGTGAGGTTAGAGACTGAATGTGCTACAATGGCCGAAATACATTATAAAACTCAGAAGTGGAGTGATGGAGACACAAGTGGAAAGAACAGCTCACTCGTCATAATACAATAGTATCTCTGAATACATGTCGGTATAGTACAACAATCTGATACAATGGCCATGAATAGGCAGTACATAATGGATACATGTCATAAGTGATCATAGCCATGATCCCTCTACAGTAAGATACGATCTCCTGCTGAAAAGGAAACAACTGGTGCAAAACTGGAGGTACAAACTGTTGAAATATGAGAGGTGATATCTCAGATGTAAAGTCAAATTCATATGTAGCATACTGAATGCCACAATCGCCTGGGGTCTTCTACACAAGTCTTCAACGGTGCAAGTCCCATCAAGTGAATAAAGGAGTTGGGGTTGAACCTGATGAGACATCGTCTGATTACCAGCCAATGATGTATACCGTTAACAGATGCGAGATGACCCACCAATAATGAAAATGGGCATCAAGGCACAGAGCACAATCATCAGAGTGTGAATAAATGGGTTGAAGTCGAACACTAAGATGAATCCATTGATCAAGGGACATTGATGTATTCCCAAAACTGTTGATGGTGAGAGAACCTGCCACTAATGACTGCAAGCCTCAAGGTACTCAACTGAACTCTAAGCATCAAGTCCAAGAATAAATGGGATGAAGTCAATGGAATGAGACTCGCTGGAAGGAGGGCATTAAGGCATCCTCCATCAACCAGCACGAGGTACCAGCAATGCTAAAAGATTTGGAAGATCTCAAGTGAAATGGACTGACTCAATATGGATGGCCGACATGCAATCGTCAAGAGATATGAGGAGTGGCTGACACTGGTTTAAGGAATTCCTTTGAACAAGAGCATGAGTAGATGGATAGACTCAGACAGCATAGACTTGACATAAACTGTGCAATGCAGGAGGCATTGCAGAGGGATCCATAATGACTGGAAGCTTAACTAATCAGTGGCGAAAACTGAGAAATAAGTACAGCTCCTAAGGCCCAACTATAGTCCCGACTCATAATGTATGGAGTGGAATGAATGCTCTGTTCAAAGGTGACACAATAGCTTCCAACAAGAAATAGTGACCATAATCCCATCCGGCTTTTTGGAATATTTGATTTTTTTGGTCTTTTTCATATTTGGGAAAAGCTTGAAAAAGAATAAAATTGCTTATATTACAACAAGTGAGGGAACAAGTGTCAAATAGCTAGCAGAATAGTCCCAAGCAGTGGAACATACCTATGCTCAATGCAAGGAAGTGCGTGCAGGATGTGGACACTCAGGGATATGTTCCCTCAGGGTCAAAAGGTGATCAAATTATGAAGGGAAAATATAAGCTCTATAGGGCTCGACAGGGGAAAAGTGCTCAGGCACCAGGCTAACAATTGAGTAAGCGGGAGCTGGCACAAGGCTCAAGTGACAAGCAGGATGATGCAATGCAATCACAACATGATATAACTGAGGGGAGTCCTTAAGGGAGATGGCCAGCATAAGACAAAGTAGAGTATGAGTCTTTATCGCAACGTCATGGCATGACTACAAAGGAATCCCAATCCTAAGGACAAAGAACGGCATGGGCACCAGAATGCATAGAGGGGTTCTAACTAGGGTACCCATGTTCGAAAAATCCCTACCGCCACATAACGACACTTCTATAGTAGTGTGAAGGTTCCATGTCAGTTACGAAGCGGGGTCACACCTAGGGTTTATGAAAATGGTCAATAGGTCAAATGCATAATGCATGCGAAAATGGCATCTAACCTATATGCCAGGTGTGAAATGTACCTGTCGTAGGTGTGAAATGGTTCAGAACAACTCTCGTCAAGGAAATCTATTGAAAAAACACTACTCCATGACACGATATTAGTTCATAACGACTCAAAATGGCAAAAACTATAGAAAAGTGGGTCCAGAAAATTATAAATAGTAATAAAATTTTCCAAATTACAATTCATTTGCACTATTCACCAATTTGGAGTTATTTGGGTAGTTTTCACTTGAAACTTCAAACGCCGATCGTGGGAGCTACAAGTGACCGTTCAGTGAACCGTCCGGAGCAGGTTGGTGGTTACTCCCATACCTTTCATTTTAATGTTTTTATTTCAGTTTTGGTCAGTGGAATTTTTTGTTTGGCCAAGCCCTAGATGGCTTCGGCACTACTCGCGGGCTATAACTATGCGGGTGGCGGGTAGGGCACAAAACGCGCAGTCAAAAAATGGACTGCTCCCAGGTACCCGCCACTGTCTACAAATGTGAGCGCGGGTACGGCCGTGAAGAAATTTTTAATCATGAATTTGACCAAAATTTACTTGTTTTGCACTCCAGGATGGTTCTAGAGTGGAGGGAAAGAGAGCATGACTAGGTTGATGAGGCCGTGCACAATGATTTGCAAGCGCAACAAGCATTGCAAGCATGTGGTTTATATAAATACTAGAGTATACGGGGTTTAAGGGCCCAAAACCTATTACTCAGTCATTTGATAAACGACTGGGATGTGGATGCTCAACACTTCATCCTCAACGGGAAAACTCTGACACTAGAAGTAGAGGATATCTATTTCATTATCAGTTTGTCCCATAGAGGGGAGGTGGCTAGTCTTCGGTCTCGGACCGTGGGTGGTGGGATCACTGTGCAAGACTACATAGCGTGGTATTGTCCCGCCAACACATGAGCAGTGGGAAGCCAAGTGCCTTTCAACGCCATAATGGATCTAAGTACAAAGATCATTGTGGCTACCCTAGTACGGATCACGGGATCCAAAGCACTCCATCAGGCATACATACCGGTGATGTTCTACGCATCACAATGCATGCAACCTACTATATTCGACTGGTGTACTACTATGCCGGTGTCTATGAAGACACAACTGATGGAATGCAAAGAGGGGAAGGCCAAAAACTTTGGGTATGGTAGCATTCTATGCAGTTTCATCTTTGAGAGGGTTCCGGGGCTTAGCCCGAGGGTGGATGTCCCTCCTCACAGTCTCCGTGATCCAGCCCTGACCCGGTGGGCTGAGATCCTGACAAGACAGGGTGGTGGCCGTCTGGCATCACCATATACTGAGGAGTTCTTCCGTTGGTGGAACCGGTAGGTGATCAATATAGAGGACTATCCCTATGCGGGGATAGACTTCAGACAGGACTGTGACATGCTGCTCCCACCAGGCGCAGCTTTCAAAGACATCGGTGAGTACTCTTTTGGTTTTGTGTTTATTAATTTTTTATGGATTTTTTATTATAGTTGAAAATGCAAAAAATATTTTTGGTGGTAGTGTCATGTGATAATGGATGACTGTTTGCTCACAGATAAAGGCCCAGTGAGACCTGAGGGCTTCCTGAGACATGGTCGTCGGGGTAGAGATGAGGTGGCAGTAGATGCTGCAGCAGGGCACACACTTCAGACGTTGCGGTGCAACATATCATGGATGGTTTCCCGAGTACCACAGATAGAGGTAGCCCAACTACCTGAGGCCATGCAGCGCCAGGTAGTGGGTGTTCTTGGTGAGTGGGTGCGGCTACTGCAGCGGGTGGCCAATGCAGTACAGTACTTCTATGAGACACATCTCGTCGAGGCAGCAGCTAGACCTCCTCGGAGGGAATAGATATCCCAGGGTCTCATTATTTTTTGTATCGATATGTATATTTTTGAGGGCTACAGGCTCCAGTTTTGTATGACACTACCATTTTTTGACATATTTATATATATATACAACTTTGGTTCTCGGTTCTACTACATGTGTGTATGTACAAATGTATGAATGTCTTTGTATTTATGTACTTCATGATGAATGTGACAAATGCCAATCTAATACATAGTTAGCATATGCATTAGATATATAATTATGACTTCTCGGAATATGAATATATGTAATTGAAACAAAATGTCTCTCCAAGAGTTGTACCTTAAGGAATATCCGTAGTAAGGTAGGGTCTCATACACGGTACTGCCCATTCAGCTTAGACACAACTAGTTGTGAATCCAGGCGGACTTCTAAAGACTGGATGTCATGTGAAATAACGTCTTGAAGTAGCTCAATAACAGCACTATACTCAGCCACATTATTAGATGTAGGACCGAGACAAGCACCCCCTAAGGACACAACTAGGTGGTCAGGTGAGAAGATATCCCAGGAAGCAGAAGCAAGCTGCTGCATATGTCGGCTAGCACCATCCGTAAAACCTAAGAATGTAGGAGATTCCGTTGACATCTGTCAATCAAACATAGGCTAATCAGCAGACCCGACAACCAAAAGGCAATCTAAACTATGTACAGAAAATTATACAATGGTGTACAAAAGTATCAGCTCGAACCAAAGGTTCAAGCGTAATACCGCTTGAGGTAGATCCCATTTCTAGGCTCCTTCAAGGCAACTCCCTCATAGTCTTCTAACTCATAAGCTCCTTTTTCTAGGACACGCTTCACAATGTAAGGACCGTGCCACATGGGATTGAACTTGCCTACCCCCAGGGCTTCTTTAGCTTGGTCATACAAGAGTACCAAGTCACCTTCAGCATATTTCCAGGGATAGACAGACCTATCATATTGAACCTTGAGACAACGCTTGTTAACATCAATGGCCACAGCAGCATCTCGACGGTGCTCATCAAGTTGCTCGAGGTGTACTAAATGTTGCTCAATCTCTGTCGTATCAGGGAGGAGCTCTATGGCTAGCTTGAGCGAATGGATTTTGCATTCAATTGGTAAAAGTGACTCTACACCATGAACTAACTGGAATGGTGAGAACTTGGTGGCAATCTTAACTGCGGTTCTATATTCCCACAAAGCAGGATATAACATGATATGCCAATTAGTCTTGCTTTGTTGGATGGTACGTTGGAGAATGGTCTTCAAAGACTTATTTACCGCTTCAACCTGACCATTCGCTTGAGGATAGTAGGAAGATGAGTGTTCCTGACAAAACCCAAGCTTGAGAGACAAATCCTCCATCATCTTGTTTTGAAAGTGACTACCATGGTCAGTGACAATCTCTTTCGGGATACTGAACCGAGTGATAATCTGGTTGAACACGAAATGGGCTACAGTGGCATCGTCGGATTTTACAGTACGCATGGCCTCAGCCCACTTGGAAAAATAATCCATGGCCACGATAATATGGTGATGCCCCCCAGCCGAAGCTATTTTGCAATCCATGAAATCTACCCCCCACTTAGTGAAGGGACCGACAGTGACAACCAGATGGAGGGGCGTTGGATGCGAGTGTACATTCCGAGAAAACACCTGGCAAGGGTGACATCTCTTCACAGCGTTAATACAATCTTTAAAGATGGTAGGCCAAAAATAACCAGCTCGCATGATATACTGTGCTGTAGCAAGCCCGGATAAGTGACCGCCACACGCCCCCGCATGCAAATCATTAAGTACCTGTTCCGCTTCTTTGTGAGTCAAGCAACGACGGAGAATGGAATCCTTCCCTCGGCGATACAAAGTGTCACCGACGATAGTATAATCTTTAGCGTGATGTCTCACACGTCATCGCTCATCTCGTGAATAATGCGGAGGAAACTTCAAAGTTTGGAGATATACAATGACATCCCCATACCAAGGGTCCTTGGACGAAATAAGGAATAAGTGTTCATCCACAAAGGAATCTTCATGAATGACATCCTCATCAAGCTGTGGAAGGTCCGACATAAGTTCAGCAAACACCAATGATTTCACTGATTTTGCCGAAGCAAAATCAAGATCAAATTCCTGAAGGATCACAATCCATTTATTATACTTACCCCCCGATAAGGCGTCGTGATAGAACGAACTGAAATGGATTGATATGAGCTCCAACTGTGGTTGTTCGAAGCAAAATGTAATGCCGTAACTGTTGGACTGCATGAATAGTTGCAAGTTCCAGTTTTTCTACGTGGGTGTACCTTAGCTTAGCGTCTACTAAATTTCGACTAAGATAATAGATAACATGCTCGACGAGCGCATCATCTACTTGAACCAAGACCATGCCAATAGTCTCTTGAGACGTGGCCACATAAAGAATGAAATCTCGTGTAAAGTCTGGTAGACTAAGCACAAGGGCCGATACCAAATCTTTCTTAAGGGCATCGAAAGACTGTTGGGCTCGCTCATCCCAGATAAAAGGTGTGTCTTTCTTCAATCGGAGTGCGAAACCTTTAGTAATACTAGCATAATTAGCTATAAACTGATGTAGAAAAGTAGCTCTCCCTTGGAGGCTCTGAAGTTGTAACAAATTACGTGGAGGAGGCAACTGAAGTATTGCCTCAACTTTGAGAGGATCGACTCTAATACCCTCCCTCGAAACTATGAATCCTAGAAGGCGACTAGTCTTAACAACGAAGATGCATTTGTTTGGATTCAATCGAATTTTGTAATGGATACATCGTTCGAGAATCATACAGAGGTGTTTGGGGTTGTCCACTCTCTTGCGAGAATGAACAGCAAGATCTTCCAAGAAAACTTCCATAATCATCTTAAGATCGTGAAAGGCATAGGTCATGGCTCGCTGAAAAGTAGCTCTGGCGTTTTTAAGGACGAAGGGAATTTTCCGATATGCAAATGTTCCCCATGGACAAATAAATGTCGTCTTATGTTGGTCCGCGGATTTGATTTGAATCTGATTATAACCCAACAATCCATCCATGAATGAAAAAATCTCACTCCCCGCACAAGCATCCAATATTTGATCAATGAATGGTGTGGGGAAGTTGTCTTTCGGACATGCACAGTTCAAATATCTGAAATCAGTGCATACACGGATCGTTCCCTACTTCTTATCCACAGGAACGGGGTTTGACATCCATTCGGTAAGTGGAACAGGGTAGATGAAACCAGCTTTGAGCAGTTTCTCCACCTCTGCCTTAATAGCAGCTGCCTTCCTATGGTTCATAGCAAGTAAGCGTTGTCGAACAGGTTTAGCATTAGTATATGTTCTAATCTCGTGTTCAACAATGCGGGGGTCTATTCCTGGCATCTCCTCGTATGACCAGGCGAAAGTTTCCCGGAGTTCGGTAAACAAGTCAGTGTAAATGGCAATCTCCTCAGGAGTGCAATCGGCACAGACGTAAATGTTCTCAATCTTTTCGGGAATGCAGGAGATGTTGATTGAAGTGGTTGGGGAAATATTGGCCATATTCCCCTCTGCAAAAACATCATGCGACTCCAAAAGAGCCACAGGGTGACCAACCATCTCAACTAGAGTCATCCTAAACTCCTCCTGCTCAACGAGCTCGAGGTTGGGAAGGAAATAAGAGCGATGGTGCATATCTTCCCAAGGCCTCTCACTACCACACATGGCCTTGAGGATAGCTTCATCAGATGGTAAAGTATCATCAAGGCAATCATGAGAGCAAGATGAGTTGGCTGCCCAAACTGGCAGCATAACAGGATCTTCTTCAACTATCTGGGAAGAAGAGAGATCTGGATCTGCAGTGGTTTGTTGGATATGATCATAAGCGAGCTCCGCTATAGATAAAGGTATAGGCATCCCGACGTGCGCAATGTCTCCAGACGTGGAACTCATGGATGGTAAAGTCCATGAATCATTTAAATAGGAGGTCCGGAATAACATATTATTCGAAGGAGGAGACGCATTATCGGTAATGGTTCCAATAAAATTCACAGGTGAAGAAAGATTATAAGTTGCCATCAATGAAGGGTACATTCCAACACCTATGTTTCCAGTTTCCGACTGAGAATCGGAAACTTACGGGACTACAGATCTCGTGGATGCTGCGGAAGGAGTGCCAACAAAATCCAGCTGATCGATTGTCGCAATCTTTCCTTCATGGGGAAAGAAAATAACTCTAAATACGGTAGACGCGACAGCCTTCATAGTGTACATCCAGTTCCGACCCAGGAAAAGGTTGTAGTCGATGGGTGCATCAACCACTTCGACTTCAATAGGCACAGACTTACCTCCCAAGGAGACAACAAGGGAAGGGATAATTCCATGCGGTGTAAAATATCTACCGTCGAATGCAGTGAGTGTAGTTCTAGATGAGAGTAGAGGAGGAGAGCCAAGAGCTTTCCAACAAGCTAATGACATTACTGACGCAGAGGCACCTTCATCAACCATAGTACGTTTGACGAAGCTATTAAGGAAAACCACCTGGATTTGAAAAGCCACGTGATAAGGTAAGCGAGGCTAGACATCAGTAGTATCGAACTTGATAACACTAGGATTCCCCCCATCCTGAACTCCTAATGCACTCAAAAGGGCATGCTTCTGAGAAGGACAGGCTTGCAAAACTTCAAGAGCCGACATGGCACACGGAGTTTGGCCCAAATCTTCTACAATGGAGTAGTTCTGGGCGGCTCGAACATTAGGATTATGCGTGGAGCGCTTGAGAACACCTTTCGGTATCCACATCATAATGGAAGGCTTCTCGATATGCAAGGAATTGTTAGGAGGAGGGGGAGGCTCATTCCCCAAATTCGGTTGTGGTGCACCATAATCGCACTGACGAGTAGCAACACAAACCTCCGACTGAACCATATTCACACATCCATAGCCACTAGTATTGGAAGAAGTCGTTGTCATTTCATTAGTACCATAACCAGTGGTGGGAGCATGCGAAGCCATGTTTTGATGATGAGGAAGGGGATCCTTCAACACAGCTGGGCTCTGTGCCAAATGCTTCAATGCTTCTTCAATTCGAGGACATAAGTGAGTAAGATGATCCTCCCCACAAAGCTTGCAAGGGAATTTCACCTTACGCCTAGGTTTACGATCCTCGCCAGCATTACCGCCTTCCCGAGAAGGGTTGGCATTCTCTTTACGAGGAGTATTACAATTTCTATTGTTATTACTTCCATTGTTTCCACCCCTACGATTATTTCTCCCGTTTTTCTTACCACCAGGTTACTGGTTACCCGATGGTTTCGTTGATTGCACATTGTGTACATCAGACGACGGAGTGGAAGTGGACAAGGTGTGAAACTGTCCAGGAGCAGATTGGTTTAGCGACAAATTTTGCATTTGATTAGCTACCAAGTCTACAAGGCAAGTGCATGCGGACCCCATGATGCCATCGGCATGTGGTCCAGGAACTGACACAGGCTCACGTCTTGTTCTCGATGCATCAGTACCAATATCATAACAAACCGGTAACTGGAAATGGTCTAAGAAAACCAAAGCAATCTCTTTGAATCCCCTATAGGTGTTTCTGGGAAACTCCACATACCACTTCGCGGCTACCCCCATGAGGGTGCGTTGAAATAGTCGTAATCGAATGGAATCATGACTCAAAGAGTTGGAGGAGCACCAAAGGTGAAACGTCGTGACATGATCTCCCTGGTCCTCACCACCTTTCCCCTCAAACTTCGGAATGTCCGAAGGGAGCTTGGTAGGGACCAGGGGCCAAGTAGGGTCGTGACACACCGGATCATTCGTGAGCTTTGAAAGATCCAGGAGATTCAAGCGTGCAAGGAACGGGAGCTGAGGCTGGAAAGCTTGATTATAAGCTCCCATAAAAGGTTGGGTAAACGGAACTGTGTTATAAGATGGACCAAAATCTTGACCACGAGGATTAAACTGTTGATAATGAGAACCTGACGAACCGTAAGCTTTCCCATGGCCATAAGATTGATAACCTCCTCCTGCCTGACCCATTTGAGAGTAAGCAGGTATATGTGCGTTTTGGGCACCATATTGGGGTGCTGGGTGATACTGGTGTCCAGCACCGACTGTGTTGTAGTAAGGGTTTCCACCATGACTATAGGGCATGTATGTACTATTCATAGCGGGAACCGTGTTGTAATGACCATAATGGTATGGTATGTTCCCACCCCCAGCATTAGGATTAGCTTGAGCAGTCGCGTGGTGACCAGAAGCATGAGAAGCATTCCTGACTCCAATATTGGTGTGACTAGTAGCAGGGTTGGTGGTGTGATGTCCATGTGGATAGGAAATATTCCCACCCCCTACATTAGCATTACTAGTGGTGGAAGTGGACGCAAAAGTATGCGGTATGTGTCCACCCTCGTGGTTGGGAGGAATGGTATCATGTGAAAAAGTAGTCCTGGGTTGACGAGTAGTGGCACGTGTATTAGGTTCTGGATGGTGAGTCGTATTCCGAACAACATTTCAGTTAGGTTGGGTATTCCTAGGAGGTGTTCGTGTTCCAACATTAGCATTGTTAGGAATTTGACCAGTCCCCATACTATGTGAGTGGGTGGACAATGTAGTGCCCCTAGCAAGGGTAGTGCCCCCAGTGGGTATAGTATGGATAACACTTTGACTAGTTCTAACGTGACTACCAACCATAGTGGAAGGTTCGATAGTACTATGACTAGGCATACCAAAAGAGAGCGCAGTGGGGTTGACCATAGGGCTAGTATCATCACGTGTCTCAGACATCCCATATCTATAATTGTGTGGAAATGAAGGAACGAAAGGCTCATCCTGCTCTTCATCCTCGGGTAAGTCGGGCATTCCGTAAAGATAATTATCCATATTCGAAGGATCAAATGGATCCCGGTCAAGTGGATTAGGCCAAACAGAACTAGGTTGAGTCTCAGGTGGATCACCTCACCAATCCTCACGAGGAGTATGGGGATCGGAAGTATGGTCGACTCTTCCAGAAGGAGTCAAAGGTTTTTCCCCAATATCGGGATGTGCAACCATGTAGTCTTCAACGTAAGTCACATAAGAATCTGAAGACTCAGAGGGATCCCTCCAGCATCCTCTAGCAATACGGTGTGTAACCTCGGCTGGCTTTAAACCAGCCAACCGACGGGACCAACGGAGAGTAGGGCTCCACGCCACGATATCTCTAGAGAGAGTCAAAAAGTCACCTAAAGGCCAACTATCGATCAAAAACAGTAAATCAAAAGCACACACCTAGAGAAACTATATCCAAGAGCAGACAATCAAAGAGGCTAAATGAGCTCCCGACACTAGAGCCTGTATGTCTCGCCTAGGAGAGGCTTGAGACTCCCAAACTATAGCTGGAGGTAACAGAATGAGTTATAGAGACACCCAGGCTTCATTGCGTGTACAGGGTCAAGTCCACTGCACAAACACAACTGTGTTGTCCAATCCCTATCTGACTCAGGACACAAATAGCATAACCACTGCAAGTACCCTGTGCGATACCTAGGTAAGGTGACTATGGTCACCACAATATAACCAATGCTTAGGGGGACAGTCACAGGTGGGATTCGTCATATGGGTAGGGTAGCTAAGCCCGAAGCACAAGAGGATGAACCTCCAGTACCCCCAGATACGAACAAATCCTGGATATATCTCCCACGTTCAGCCGATATTAGAGAGATATCTCCTCAACCAACCTCCCGTGACATCGTGCTTAACTCTGGATTGAGTAGAGCTTCCTGAGAACACTGATCTAGACCATGGATTCCTCCATTCCCTGGTCAGACACCTAATGTTTCGTCTAGTAGTCTTGGATTGTTAACTCACAATGATCTATTCCAAGACTCTAAACCCATGCTAGTTGGTGTACCCTATAAATAAAATCAGTTTAATCAATTTTAATGATTAAGCATTAATTTTAGTGGTTGTGGTTACTCAAGGGATATGATCATGAAACTAGTGATTTGTAGACTCAATAGTATACAAAATCGTCCAATCCTAGACTCATCTATCCAATAAAACAATGTCACTAATATGCAAAATCAACCAACAATTCCAAAATAAAGATGCAATCTTTTATCTTTTCAATGCACAAGAAGAACCTAAAATGAAGGCAACAAGCACTCAATGCAAGATGCAGTACATGAAAGTAAAATATTTTTGTATTTTCGCTTATAAACAAGAAGGAAAATGCAAAAAACTAGATGTATATTTTTGTATTTTTTCAATATAAATGGAATGAAAAAATGCAAGCAAAATCCTACTATTCAATCACTAAAGTGCCAAGAAGACCACTAAGACAACCCAGCAGATCCTAAACAGCAAGACTCAGCTAAAGGAACGAGCTCAAAAGGAAAAAAAACCAAGAGGCTAAAACCAAAGATTGGTAAAAAACCAAGAAGGCTGAACCAAGAGAAACGAAAAGTTCTTGTCACAACCAAGGCATGAAACAGTCAAGAAAAGGTCACCAAAGCCAACCTAGCAACAACCAATAGCCATAAACCAACAAAAGCCGGAGTTACACGCTACTGTCGAAGAAATACCTGTGGGTACCCGCGAGCAGTAGAGTAAACAGAGGCGGGTAGACACGGGCAGAACTAAGCTAGCCCGCGGGTGAGGAAAGGAAAATGGGAAAATAAAGAGTCCAGAGCCTCAAAAAAAGCAAGTTTTCTATGGTGTATCTTAACGGCCAATCAGTGACACAGAGCTTCGACAAACAACAACTCTAATTAAGGACTAATGCTCAAAAAAATTCCCAAACATGGATGTTTTCCCCAGTGGAGTCACCATTTCTGTATTGGAGAAAACTCACTATGGCTTGGGAATACTACAACATACAGATGACTACCAAAAATCAACTCAATTCTCAGAACAATGCTATTATAAATGACAATGTTAAGATAATGGATAAATGTAACCAACATTGATCCAAACATTTGATGTAGATCCTCGTTGGATCTTTCAATCCATGCACTTGAAATCTGCAAATTAGTCTTGACATCCAATATCCAACAAGTACATATAATATATAAATGGCATTAACATTATCAATAACAATGGTCTATAATATCACAAGCAAATGTAACCCAATGTATAATAAATGACATTCACACCATGAATGGATGAGAATATGAGTATTTCTATTATGAACAAGAAGAAGTACAAAGTGATACGACCTCTTGCCGGCAACCAATCTGAACCAAGATCTAAATCAATCCACTTGTGCCTCCACCACTTCAATCCTCCACGAATAGCAAACTCAAACTAGATGGGAGTTTGCAAGGTGTACATAAATGGTTCACAACTACAAGGATCAATGAGTGCAGAGTCAAGATAGGGAAAAAATCCACTAGAGTTCTCTTGCTATTCTCAACTTCCTCCCGTCCATAAGCCATATGTGCTCAATATATAGTCCTCTCAAAGGTAGGTGAAAGGACACATCGAGGCATTACTCGGGCAGATGGAGAGCCAAAGGTCACCCAATGACCACTTTTTGGGAGTAAAAAGTAATTAATATTGGCTTTTACCATTTCACATGCTACCCGCGGGCTATAGTGATGCAACTTGCGGATACGCCTGCTATAAGGATGCAATAGGCGAGTAGGAATAAAAATAAGGAAAACTAGTATCTCTAAAGGATATAAGTGGATTTGAGTCACTGAAATGGATCCTACAGGACAAACAATGCTGATGCTCATAGGGTGGAAGATTACGGTGTAACAACTGGCGCCTTTTGAGTTTCATGGAGGATTGCGTGGAAGGCAGTAGACGAAGAAGAACCTTATCAGCGACATGAAAAGTACGCCCAGAACGGTGCTGATCGACTTGTTGTTTCAGTCGAATTCTTTCCATGTGAATATTGTCCTGCAGAATGAGAAGAAGCTGATCGCGGGTTCGAAGAATTGAGTCAATTTCCTGAACTGGGGAGCTGCTAACGGTGTAGGGAAGAATCACTATCGGTGCCTATCCAGAGACTGCTTCATATGGTGTCCTTTTAGATGTGGTACTATACCAGTGGAGTGCTTCTAGGAAATCCATAGAAATAGTTGTCCAAATCTATGTAGGGAGGGGCAAGGGTTCGAGCAATCCCGAAAGGAGTGTTGTTTCACCCTTGTTGACCTGGAAAGTATCACAGTCAACCACCATCCGTTGAATTGTCATTTTCAATCCCTGCCAAAAGAAGTTACATTGTTCCTGGTCATACGTTTTGAGCAAGGATAATTTTACGGGCGAAATTTAGCCCATGGGCTATTTTCCATGTTTTTTTTCCAAAAATTGATTTGCCAACTTGCATTTTTTGAAGCCCCATTTCGCCCAATTTTGATGGGGTAAACTTTTTTCACTCTAAAAATCGCAAAATTATTATATAAACTATATAAAATCCTTATAAATTGAAATAATTTTAGAAAAATATCGCCAAATATTTCATAGTTGTCATTTTAATAATTGGTAAGATTCGCCAAGGTTTATACACTTTTAAATAAGTATGGGTCCTTAAAATTATCCCTAGTTTTGAGGAACCCAGAGTGCCCTGTTGATGAAGAATCATGGAGTTCATAGAAGAGATAGCCCCATTGAACAGATTGCAACCAATTTGGAACAAGCAGAGAAATAGCTGTAAAAGAAACTAGGTCATCAAATGTGCGAGAAGGAGCATCTGCCACCATATTGTCCTTACCCTTTTGGTAAGTGGTCGCATAGTCATAACCCATGAGTTGGATAACCCATTTCAGGTGTGTTGGGGAGGAGACCTGTTGTTCCAGGAAATTTTCCAAACTATGGAGATCAATCTTGATGCATAAATAATTCCCCAATAGGGATGGCTACCACTTCTGTACTGCATGCAAAATAGCCATCATGTCTGGCTGAGATGTAGATGCGGCTAAATGCTTACTGGAAAGGTCTCATGAAGGCGGCAAGTCCACTGGTGCAACAAAGACACCTGCATATCTATCCAAGGAAGTAGTGGAGACTGTTGGTGGGTGCATCTGAAGGGAATGGAGCTGAGAAATGACACCATGTGAATTTTTCTTAAGGATCTTTTCCAGGCAATGTGAACTGATGATGTGGAGAGACCCTGGTTGTAAGCCCATAAATTTGTGTTGTGTCCCATTAACTGAAAAATGCATCCAAAGTTCAGCAAAATCCCATAAGATGGGGCCAAGTGTGCATAACCATTGAATGCCCAAAACCACATCACATCCGCCTAAGGACAAGACAAACATGTCAGAGCGCAGGTTATAATCTTCCATAGAGATACGCACATTGTGACACTTCCCCTTGCAAGGTAAGGTGCCCCCATTGGCAACAATGACTTCAAAGTTGGAGCAAGGATGGACAAAACAATCATCCTGTTTGGCAATCCGAAGGTCAATGAAGTTATGAGTGCTACCAGAACCAATGAGTATGGTAAGAGGGAGTTGCTTGAAGTATCCTCT
Organism: Larix kaempferi; assembly: GCA_027924585.1. Classification (NCBI taxonomy): domain Eukaryota; kingdom Viridiplantae; phylum Streptophyta; class Pinopsida; order Pinales; family Pinaceae; genus Larix; species Larix kaempferi. Next base: position 2,547,180 of record BSBM01000455.1, read on the forward strand.
GACCCACATTGTTTGTGGGGTGGTGACGCCTGTTACAGCATGGAGAGAGATCTCGGGTGGGTCGTCCTGAGATGGGGTGTCAACAGGTAGGTGTTGAATGTCGACCTGATCATCGACTATATCTAGGGCTTCTTCACCAAGTTCAGAGGCAGGCGGAGAATCCACATCCTAGAGATAGAGCTTTTGTTGAACACATCTATGTCCCCGAGTGAATTTCTCATCACAATTATAACAAAGCCCTTTTTCTCAGCGTGCCTGCATCTCTGTTTCAGACAAATGCTTGATAGGAGTTGGTCGAGGAACAGGTGTGATGGGAGGTCGTTGGGAACCCATATTTCTGAAGGGAACAAAGGTGGGTTTGGAGCATTGTTGAGCTGTGATATTGTCCTCTGCCAACTTAGCCAACCCTAGGACTTCCATCATTGTGTTGGGACAAAACATTTTGACCTCTGAGTGGATTTCATCCTTGAGACCACTGATAAAACAACTCATGTAGAATTCATCAGACAATCCTTCCGTGTGATTGGCTAGTTTCTCAAATTCTGTCTAATACTCTCTCACAGTGCCAATTTGGTGAAGTTTAGTGAGTGCTCCCATGAAGTCATCAAAAGCACTAGGACCAAATCGTGGCAAAAGGAGTTGGCAAAAATCTATCCAGTTTGGCTCGGGATAAGCTTTGATGTACCAATGGTACCATTGAAGGGCTTCTTGTTCCAAATGAAAGGATGCAAGTGGAACTTTCTGGACGTCAAAAGTATTATGCAGAATGAAATATTGTTCTGCTCGGTATATCCATCCAATCGAATCAGTACCATTGAAGTGAGGAAAATCAAGCTTCGTCCCACAAAAATTACTAGAAGAAGAGAACCCGGTGGCTGCAAAAGATTCTGGCTGTCGGTTATTGTTCATGGCTGAATGCTGAAGATGGAGGCTGAGAAATTTTTCATCCAGATCTTGAAGTTTGGTTTGGATGGCTGCAAGTGCTTCCTCCATGGTGTGTGCTCCTGCACGGGTGACAACCATAACCATGTTTTTTTTTTTGTGGAATGGGTAGAAAAACACAAACAGAAGCTGATTTAGTAAAGGAAAATTTGGATTGGGGAAACAATCTGATGGGTAATTGGGGTTTGACTAGATTTTGGACACTGTCAAAAGGACAGGAAAGCAAAAAAGGGGGATTTCAAAAGCGGGGTGATAGAATGAGAAAATTTGGCAGAGAGGGACAAAGAAGCAGAATTAGAAAATGAACTATGTGGTAAAATTTGAAGGTGAACGGGGGAAAATCGAAGAAGTTATGGCAAACCCTACAAATAGACAAATGTGAGATTTCGGGTGTTGGGAAGTGGAGTTTGGGATAGGGTCCTTGGGAATGAAATATGCAGAATGGGATTGCAGGGGTGTCAGAGAAGTTTCAAGGGAAACGAAGTTAAAACAAGGGAGATATGGTGGAAAAACAGAATTTTATACTCTAAAAAAAAAAAAAAGGATCTGCAACAACGTTGAAGGGATCGGCAACAGATGGATCTAAAACGGCACCGAATGGACTGAAAACGGTTAGATCTGGAACGACTGTCAGAATACATCTGGAACGACTTTCAGAATGGATCTGAAACAGCACGGAAGTGATCGGCAATAGTTCAGCTAAAAATAGATATGGACCCCAAGTATGTTCAGCTTCCTAACAATTTAGGTGTTTCAATCGGCCACCAATGTTGTCTGACAGCTTGCATATTGGGGCAGTAGCCCTCACTCCACGGCTCAGGTAAAAATGATAACCGCTTTGCCACAAACGACAGCTCTTGGTTTACCTCACGGGTGGGAACTAGTCAATCAGGTAGGGGTCGTTGCCTTTTTCGCTGGCAGGTCCTCTCAATGGGCCAACTACTTTGGGGTTCCTGTGGTACTCCTCACAATTAGTTTTAGGGATTATGCCCAAGTACTTCCCACAGTTAAGCATATAGGGATTATTCCCAGATATGAAGCTGTGATAGATGCGAAAAAAAATTTGACAGAAATTTCACCCAGCGAGCCCAAGAAAGTGCTCTGATACCAGATGTGAAGAACCTGCAATAATTAATTAATGCAAATACACGAGATATCAAAAATAATAGAACTCGGAATCACTTTTATATTGATCACAGGACACTTCAAGGGGGCAACCTCCTTTGAGCAAGCTCAATACAATTAACTTCACAGTGCCTTCATAGGCCTCAACACACACTTATATACTAAGTCTAGGTGCCAATACTGTGACTCAAAACCATGGGCCAATACAAACTCTGGATCAACAAAACTATGGGTGACTTACAAAGCATATGCGCCAACAACAATAACACAAACTATGGATCAACAAATACTACGGGACGACTTACAAAGCATATGCGTCCAACAACAATATACTAACAAAGTAAAGACATGGGTTCCTAACAAAATTGTTGGGAAAGAACCCTATGAAGAAAATGTTTCAATAGAAGAAATATTGGAAAGAAATTTCGATTATCAGTGCCCTATAATTAACAACACCAATGAGGAAAATAGTCTTCAATTTTTTATTCGTATTCAGCTCGCTAAGTTGAAGGAAGTGAGGAGATCCTCCATTGGAATTCTAAATGGCTCTCGTAAAAAACACAATCCCAAGATTCTATACCGAGAAGAGGAGCAATACATTTGTTTGCAAGTCAATGATCGCCACTCCATCACTCTTGAGCCCCCTCCCTCATTGGTGGAGTCCAAGAGAGCCAAAACTAAGATTTACAATGGAGTTTACCATGCCTTCCTTCCATAATCCTCCCAAGTATGTGATTGTTTATTCCTTCCACCGCTTTTTAAGTTTCTTCAAGAAACACACTTATGATCGAGGGATTCCCTTCGTAACATAGTATTCCTTAGGCTTAGATGGTAGGTGGGATGGATAATATTCATTCCTTTGTAATACATGTAATTTGGGTGGGGCAGTCCACAACAAGAATGGAGCCCTAATGGATGACATAATATTATGTCTATGTCATTGGTAAACCAAAGCCCCATTGGGATCCCCTTAAATTTTATAGCATGCAAACAAAGAAATTTGATGTTTTGATTCTTTAGACTGCAAACTCAAGAAATTTATAAGAAAATGAGCCTATTTTACACATTGACATAAGGAATATATTCACTGGAATATGAGATGAAGGAAAAATACTATCTCTTTTTGTCTTATTGCATAACTCATTCCAGGGTTGTATAGCCAGACCTCAGCCCTAGGAACTCCGGATGATATCATCGGGCTTGGCATTAATCTCTCTGAACTATTTTATTAGGATATGGACTCTTTTCCCTCCTCTTCTTTCACTTTTATTTTCACTTATGATGTTGATATGGAGCAAGGGCCTTACCCTTCATATAGTTTGGATAGCTCTGGTTCTTCTCTTTTTTCAATTGTCATTTATATATCTTGTATTTTTGTTCCATGATTGTTTTAGACACTTATGCTATTTAGTTGCCACTTATTATAATTTCTAGTTTTATTGACATATCACTTGGTCATTTGTGGACATTAATAAAATTATCTTATCTTATGTTGTCTATGTTAAGTATTTATATCTGTAATGTCACATGAACATGTTTAATCTCTCTCTCTCTATATATATATATATGTGTGTGTGTGTGTGTGTGCGTGTGAAGATGCTTCGAGAAAAACATCACATGGTTTGGGCAACAAGGGGTGCCTATTCCACAAAAACTTGCTAGGACTTGTACCCAACCTCTTCCCTATTAATACATGTTATTTACATGGGGCAGACCATACTGAGAATGGAATCCAAGTGGGAATCTTGGTATTTAGTTGACCTCACCAATGAACCAAGGTCCCATTGGTATCCCCTTAAATGTTTTACCTCATTAACTAAATTATTTTGATGTTTAGACTATAAACTAAAGAAATGCATTAAAAAAGGATCCTATATTACAAATGCAAATAACCTTCACTAGGGTTTGAAACTATGTAACATATGATAAAACCCCTATCTAGGGTCTTGACCAATATGTTCCCCAAATATTTTACAAGCATGCCGCAAGATCGGGGCTGCACCACATAGCATAGTCTTTCTTCATCTTAGGTACCTAGCCTAAAGGTACTATTCTACCAAATTTCCTAGGATATGCACTCAATCTCCTCCCCTTTTAAGATATTTCATTTTGATGGGGAATATAACTGCAAGAATGGAACCATCAAGGATCACTTAACATTATTTTAACCTCACCATTGAATCAAGGCCCCATTGGAATCTCCTCATTTTTTAACCACGTGAACTATAGAAATATGATATCTAGACTGTAAACTGAAGGAATGAATAATAAAATGATCTTATACTACCCATTGAAATAAACAAATCCTTCACTAGGATCTAAAAGGAAGAAACAAATGATGAAAAACCCTCCTAAGGTCTCAACCAAAATGTCTTCCAAAGATCTTACACCTTATCTACGTTAGGGGTTTGAAACTGTAGTGGCATATGAGCATGTATATGCTTCAATATTATCTTTCATCTGTGGGTTGTTATTTGAATCTTGGGACATGAAATTTGAGACTGCTTGCAACATGTGGGAAATGAACTAATATACTAATAGTTTCTACACTCTATATGATGCACTAGACCCCTTTTAAACCACTCAATATTTCCAAACAACTCATATTGTGTAATTTCTTTCATTCTAAATTAAACTAAATTATGGTAATATGAACCTAACTTCATTGGCTCAACCTTATTTGATTTATTGTGACAAGATTCCTCAAAATATTGCAGCAAAAAAAACCCAACTATATGTTATTTGCTAAGATAATTTAGCATGATTAACCTATGATTGAGAAGGAGATCTTATTCTGATCAAATTGATGATGAATATATGTCAAACCAAACCGTTGCAGTGGAGTAGCTAAACTACCTCTGTTGGAAATTTCCAAAGTCAATATTTCCTAATTCAAATTTAAGCTTGACTTGTCCTTTTGTTACAAGCAACATCTTGTCCCATGCTTAACCACTTAAGCGAGAATCAGATTGTTGGCACTTTTCCACCCTTAATCATCCCACAAAGGTAAACATGTCATCAAGTGGGATTTGAACCTAGGTGGGGTGTTACGCCAAAATTTTCCTAGGCATAACTTGAGTTATTTTTGCTTTCCCTATTCCAGCTTCCTGATATATTACAGATATTTCAACCCATTTATTATTGCTCGATGGGATGAATTATCTTGACGGTACATGTTTTTACTATTGTTATTTCCATAATTCTACTTCTATAACATGTAACTTGATGATGATACAATGATTGTGATGCCTTACGATGTTGATCACTACTACACCTTGCTTATATCATGATGTATGTGTACCATATTGTTATGATGAGTATGACTAGTTGTACCTTGCATATTTTTCCGAGGGTGAGGGGTTAGTAATTTGGTAGTCTTACATCCATAGAGTTAAATTCTATGCTCACAAATCATTATGGTCAAAGATTTACAAAAGTCCCAATCACTTTATGGTGGAAAATAAAAATAGGCAAATATGTGAAGTACCTCTCACAAAAGGGTGTTATTTATTTTTTTAAATGCTTCATATATTGCTTCAGAGTAGAAATAAGTACATCAATATTGAAGGTGGTTACAACTTACAAATTAGAACAATAGGGTTGTGTAACAAATAAAATATTAAAATAATATGAATAATATATATAATAATAAAAATAATAAAATAAAACATAATGTTAATTATATTTAACTAAGAGACATAACCTTTGGTGAATAGTCAACATATAAGTTACAAAGAAAAAAAGTGAAACCATACATGGTTTCTTAATAAGTGGGTTTGGTTTTATTCTCCAACAACAAACAAAAAGTGAGATTTGAACCTGGGTGGGGAAGGTAACAATCATTCCGCCCAACCACCCAACATACACCATTTTACATATATTAAGGGGAAAATAATATTAGAAGAAGAATCATATTGAATATTGTTTATTATAAAAAAATGAGATATTGAATAAATTTCAAACAAAACTCAAAAAGATGGGTTTTAATGTTGAAAAGAAGGGAAGGTTTCCTAGCACCTCACAGATGAATGTCTCAATACTATTTAGAGTTAAAGGGACACTTGCAGATGAGGATGTCACCATTTCTATTGCCCCTAGTGAAAGAAATAATTATATTAGTGCTGAATTTGCTAACCATTTAGTGATTCCTGAATGAAATATAGGTGAAAGGCTAGACCTTTGAAATAGGAAGCAATTTCAAATAAGTGGATTAGAATTGAATGTTGGAGATTATATGGTCATATCTCAATTCATTTTTAGTTCCTTATGGATTTTTGATGGCGACATAGTTTTGGGGTTACCTTGGATTAAAACATTGGGGACCTTCATTTTAAATGCTGAAAAGAAGTTTTTGACTTTTTCCTATAAGCAGAAGAGAATCACATTTCAAGATATTACAATGAATTCTAATGTAGAAGATCCAACATATGAAGACTTCAAGGATATATCAAATATGATTTCACAGGGTAATCAGAAGTCAGAACAAAAGAAGCAGAAATAAATTGAAAAGATTGTCATGGACAAAGAGGAAGAGATCTTCTGTTTAAGAGATCATAATCAGAAATTGTTTCTTCAAATAAAAATGACGAAGGATAAATCACAACAGAATCAAAATATAGAAGAGGAGAATCGAGATCTTCAGAAGAAACTATTAGAAAACATTGACGAAAATAGTCACCTCAAGAAGCACAAACAAGATCTAATGGATCAAATTCAAAAGCTTAAAGATGATAAGAAAGCGCAAGACGAAATGACCCAAAATATTAAAAAAAAAAGACTCGTTAGACAATAAATTGGAGTGAATTCAAAAGAGGACATTAAAGCCCTTGGACTCAAATATCCACGTTGAGAAAAAAGAAGCAAATACAAATTCAGTCCTCGTCACAGTTCAGAAAGAAATCAATCTGGTAAAAAAACAAACAACAATAACTCCTTATCAACACCCGAACCATATAAACCAGTATCCTGAAAAGTGGGAATTGTCGAAAGATAATGGTACTAATGTGCTCAAAGCTCTTGATGACAGATTAGTAGGGAATCCCAACAGTCAACAACAAATAAATTTTGGATGGATTGATCCATCAACATATCGGAAGTTATGCTTTACACTTAGAAGTTTGTATCGACATGTTTCATCAGCTACGATGTCACAAGGAATGGTGCGACAACATTATAAGGCTTTGAGTACAAAGCCTTTCTAAGAGAGAGGCAATGTAACAAATAAAATATTAAAATAATATGAATAATATATATAATAATAAAAATAATAAAATAAAACATAATGTTAATTATATTTAACTAAGAGACATAACCTTTGGTGAATAGTCACAATATAATCCCTATATATGAGGCTATATCCTCCTTGTAAAATAATCATTATTTTTCTTATCAATTATATATTCGATTATTTGACCATTTATGGATCCTTTGTGTTATTTACATTGGTTATTTGTATAAGAAACGATTTTATCGTTTCAGGTTGCTAGGAAAGGCACAGAAAACTCCTGGTCCACTAAAGCTAAAAAAGATAGCATTTGATCTTGAGCACCCTAGTTTGGGACTCAACGTCATGACATAATGCAATAAAGGTAACTCATAGAAGAAAGAAAAACCAAATTTTGTGTAAAAATACTAAAATCCCACAAATTAAGGGGATGGGGATCCTCATTGAATGTTACTTTACGTTGATGTTTCAATAGAAAGGTGATTACAACCATACAAACTAAATGACAAAGCAATTTGTAGTTTACCTTAACCATCCAAGTGTCCCCTAGGTGCGTCGCCTTTCATGAGACCAAGGATAGAAAAAGAAATGAAATTAAGCTTGTAACCAAGCCATAAAATAATTCAGGATGAGCTAGGATAAGAATGAACAAGTTGAGCTAAAATAAGAATGAACCATTGGGAGAACCCAAATTAGCATCCACTAAGTAGTATTAAAATCGGGATTAGACTTTATCAACTAGATAAGAGAGCCGGTATTCAAATTTATTTAACAAGTTTGATAACAACCCAAGTGATAGATAATCATCTGATAAAATCCACCCTTTCCAAACAATAAAATGTAAATGAGCATGAATTGGAAATCATTGTTTTCAATGACAGGTATTCAATTCTTCGAGTAGCATATGTAGTGTTAGTGACTTGGATTACAATACCAATAGCATACTGACTCCAAACAAATCAATCCCAAACCAAAAATTGATTGCTTCCCCCCTAGTGGCTTAGATAGATTCCAAAATCTAGATATTAGTCTTTTCCACTTTGAATAGAATAGTAACATAACTGAGGACAAAGTGACAAATGAAAAGGTAACATCAAGTATCATTTACTACCACTCATCATAAAGAACTACTTCTTGTGTGATAAATAAATTCAAAGCTAAAATATCATTCGCTGAGAGCAATAAAATCAATGAAGAGAAAAAAGTTTTTTATATGTGCTTCATAAGGAAAGCCTAATTAACCTTTTATGATAGTTTTTTAAGAAGATAATATTTATATATTCAATGAGAAAGATAAATCTTGATTGCTAACCACTCCCATTTAGTTATGATAAATAGTAAATGAGGAATAAGTGACCTTCTAGAGCTACATAATATAGATAATAGTTTAGAATGCAAATGTTGTTTAAGATTTGGAAAGCAGAACAATAGTAATATATGCATGTAGTTTTAAGGGATGATATTCTTTAAGGTGGAAACAAAGTATGAGAAAATAAAAATATGCAATGATTAGATCACTTTTTTATACATCCCATGATAGACTTAGACTTTGATTTGTTGCATAAGATGAAATTTTCAAATTTGAGACATAAAACATAGTACTAGGTTCCCTAATATTCCATTCTCAACCAACCTTCAAAATGTGACTCTTAAGATGCAATACCCTTATTTTGACCCTTAGGGTTTATTGGATTCAATGTAAATATTGTATAAATTCAATTTGTGTTTTCCCTAGTGTGGAGCTCAAGGCCAAGGCCCCACTAGTGGATGCTTAGGTTTATTTGCATAGGAAAGTATTTGACATTTTGATTATCCATGTGCTATTAATCCATGAGGGTTTGTAAATGATGTATATATTTAATATTTCAATAAAATACCAAGAAAACTGGACAAGGAGGAAACCAACAAGAAGGGGCCATGTGTATCCACTAGGGAGAGGTGAGGGGGTTGTGGGATGGGTACCCATGCTGTCGCATGTCAATTTGTGAACCCATTTGACTCTCATGCTGACATTTAATCTTGTTGTAAGAGGGTGGTTGAGAAAACCAGTCCATGAAGTCAATTGAGTATGGAGCAGCCCTGCAAATCCGTATGGCATGGTATGGATCTATTTTACTTGTCCCTTAATCCACTCTACACCTGGGAATTCTCTCACCCTAATCCCTAATCCCATTATGTATGAACAATATCATCTCTCACGCATTTGTCAGCCATGAATCATGGTATTTTTTAAGGATTCTAATATTACACTTAAGTATGGTATTCTAGGTGATTATTTTGGATTGAAAAAAACATAGACATAGATAGGTAGGTGAATATTAAATATGAAACCTACAAGTTACTACTGAAACATGTAAAAATTGGCGAAAATTATGATTAAAAAACATATGTTATGTAAATATTGGCGATATTAGAGACTAAAAATGACCAAATAACGAATTTAAAAAAAAAAAAAAAACACAAAAAATAGCCAATTGGTGAAATTTCACCCATAAAAATTACCCTACCATGAAGAAAACAAAAGAAATTGTGATTTTGTGTCAGCCGAATTTGCAGAGCCAAGGACACAACGAAAAACCATGCGTAGGAAGCAAAACGAGGTGGTTATCCCTGGATTTGATTCTGTGGATGAATTACAGAGTGTGAATCCTAGTGAAGTCATGAGAAAACTTAGATCTGTTTGCAGAGGACCAAGTTATGAGAAGAGTTTAGGCTGTAACCCTAAGAAGAGCCCAGCTTGAATAACAGAGAAGAAGGTCAAACATAGGGTTGGATCTGCTTGATAAATCAATGAAGGCTATAGTCTCATGAAAGAAACAATTTGGACCTTTCTATGCCCACCTTGAAGAGCACTGAAAGGAAGGGGCCTTGAGAGACTTTGCAACAGAGAAAAGGGCCTTCCTTGTGTTTAGTGAGGTAGGTAATGTGGGTTCCATGTTTGTTGAGTGATCTGAGATTCCTGTAGCTCTGTGGTTTAGCTCACTAGCTTAGCAACATCCTCCATGTTCCCTTGTATGCTTGTTAAACCCAACTCTATGTTGGCTTAGCATTGGGATGGAACCTTGACTGTGAGGGAACCCATTAGCCCTCCTTAGAGGATACACAGCCCATATCGGGGGTGGTCTTTTAGCTGAAAGAGTATAATCAAAACATAGACCTAAGGTTGGGTGGAAAGTTGCTCTCACTTAGCTAGTTACTTGGGAAACTTCCTTCCAAAGATAAGTGCTCTTGTGGTGTTAAATGATGTTATTGCATATGTTATGTTATGCTTGTTATGTCCAATTTATTAATTGAATGATTACATGAAAGTGATCAATAGGGAACTATGTATAAGCCTGAGTATGAGGCTGAGTTCATGTTTGAGTGCTTCATCATTTGCTTGAGTTAATATGCTGCTAACCTTGGAGGTTATAGATGCATTGAATAGCTTTGGTTCCATAATGTTGTTTAGTTATGCATTGCATTCACCTTTATGAGGGACTACTTGACTTCATCTGGAATTGGGTAAGGAAGTATACAACACCCTATTGTGTTTAATGACCCTCTGTGGGTCAGGAGAAGGGAGAATCTGTGGCAGAGGACAAACAAATCTTCTTGAAGAAGGTTAAGGAAGCATTGGAGGGAGTTTAGGCAAGAATTCAGTTGGATAAATGACAAGGTTAGAGTGCTGATATGGGGTGGGGATCACACGAGTGGATAGACATATCTAAGAGGTTTCCAACAATACTGGCCCATCCGATTTGGCCTAAGGATGAAGGAGATATCACCCTCAGAAGTTTGCAAGTGCAGGGGGAATGTGGTCCCGACCTTCCACATCCACAATGCGGATTGCAGATTATGGAGGTCGGGGACCAACCGTCAGAATTGCGTGGTTGGAATTCCTCATTTCTGCATCCGCAAAGTGGATTATGGGTTGTGGAAGTTGGAAGGGAGGATTCCACGGTATCAGCGTGTTGGAATCCTGAATTTTCACATCCGCAAAGTGGACTGCGGATTGTGGGAATCAGGAGGTGATTTCCATGGGGATTGTCATGTTGGACTTTCGACTTTCCGCTGTGGATTGCGGTATTCAGACGACGGTTTTTCCCTGGGATACGAAATAAGGTTCTGATTGCCAACACCTACAACGTGGGTTGCAAAATTGTGGAGGAGGAAATTTTCTTGGACGATGATTGGACTTCCGGATTCCGACTTCTGCATTGTGGATTGCGGAAGTCGGGAGCACAATCTCGTTGGAGAGGCAGATTTGGAAATCTTACTTCTGAATTTCGACTGTGGATTGTGGGAAGGAGATTGTAGATTGCAGATCGAAGGCCATTACGGTTGTGTGTAAAATCCGGAGTTAATTGTTGAAAAAAAAATGTAACAGTGGGTCTCCCATCGCCTCTGAAGGGCACTAGGGAGACCGGGGACATGACAAGAGTGGTATCAGATCTCAAGTTGCAGCACTGTGGAATATTAGGCCGATGAACGAATGAGATTGTAGGTGGAATGGCACCAAGGGCGTGGTTCTAACAAAAAAATAATTGTTGTTGTTGTCCAATGTTTAAATTCTAGACTTGTATGGATTTTTTATGTTTCTTATGCATGCTTATGATGTCTAATAAATACCTCTGTGATGCACAGTGATTAGAGCAGTGGTATTTGAATCGTAGAGTAGGGCAGCGTATAGGGAAAGCGGGAAAATGGTGACCATTAACGATGCCCAAGACCCGTTTGAGCAGGAGGACGACGTGCTAGGAGATAATGTGCAAGAAGCACAATATGAAACTGAATCCAATGGAAGAAGGGAGCAAGTAACGCCCCCAAACTTGGCCGAGACCATGGTGAGCTTCAACGAGAGACTAATGAAGGAGCAGGAACAGAAACACCAACTCAATGCCTCCATCTTGCAGAGCCTCATGGATATGCATCAAAGGATAGATCTTGGGTATAACCCAAGCAATGTGGGCAGAGAAGAAAGAGATGTAGTAAGTCGCTCTAGAGGTCGTTCTAGGAAGCGAACTCCAAGCCCTATAAGGAATTCTGTGAGTAAAAAGCACAGAATTCCCTCTCCATGATCTTTGTCCATCCGGTCATGTGACTCAAGAGATTCTCAAAGAATCCCGAGACACACTTCCAACAGGTTTGAATGAAGAAAGAAATTCAGAGGGATCCCACATGGATAATTTAGGAAGGCAAGGCCTCCCACCTTGGATGGAGAAAGAAAATAGGTCAAGAGGAAGAGGCATCAATTCTTGGAATGAAGAAGTATTTCAGAATGCATGATTATTCTGAAAATGAAAAGGCCATAGTTTCCATTTATAATATAGGTGGCAGCGCTTCAATTTGGTGGGAACACCTCATGCAAGTGAATAAGGTCAGTGAAAGAAGAATCAGCTGGAAGCGGTTTAAAAGGTAATTCAAGAAGAAATACCTATCAACTAGGTATTATGATAACAAGATAAAAGAGTTCAATGAACTTAGGTTAGGGCAGAATTATATGGATGAGCATTTCCACAAGTTTTTGGAGTTATTGAGGTATGCATATTACATCAAGGATGAAAGAGTAAAGATCCAATGTTTCCTTGGTAGTCTACCCCAAATTTTCAAAGATAGGATTGAGTTGTCAATCCACCAAGTTTGAATGAATCCATTAGGATGGAAATGCATTGCTATGAGCAGGGTAAAGGTAAAATAGAGGTTCAACCAAAATGGAATGGAAATCCCAGAGGAAGGTTTGAGCAAAGGAAAAATGGATTCAAACCACCATTTAGAAATCATCCCATAAATTTTCCATAGGGCCAGCAAGCACAAAGAGGATTCAAGCCAATTGTAGCACCATAAAAGGCACCAAAAGTGCCACTTCAATGTTGGGGATGCACTAGTACAATATGAGAGATTAGTGACGAGGTGACCAAAAAATTTGGTCACCAAATTTTTTTGAAGGGAAAAATGACCAAAATTTGGTAATTAGATTTCTATCTTATAATTGGTTAATGCGTATGATGTAATTGATTTTATCTAGTTTTGAAGAGAATTGTTAAAAAAATAAAAATAAACAAAAAATATAAAAATATATCATTACCATCTGTCCTCATAATTAATTATCCAAAATTATAATATTCAATTACTAAAGCTATTATTTCCTTATGTCCCACTAAATTATTTATCTTTCAATATTCAATATAAGATATGATGTACCCCCGGATGCGAGTGAGACTAGGAAAAGGTGAGACGTGGAACCCCAGACACATGCAAGTCATACTTGATGCTTGCCACAAGTGTGAATTAATGAATGCATGTGGATGGACCAGATATCTGGCATGTTTGAGCATGTGAGTGATATCCTATGTACTGAGAAGTATGGTCAAGCAACATAGGGTGGTGATGGCAGACGAAGGCGGTATGAGGATCGGGTGGTCATAGTTGGATGCAATAATGGAAATTGGTGGGATTTTCACCATATTTGAGGGCGGAAATGAGAAGGTCTTGTATCCATTTATACCAATTTCCTCCCGCATCCCTCTCATTTCTATAAGTTGGTGCGAGCTTGTTTTTAACAGTCGCAGTGGGGGATCAATCGACCCTGAGAATGGAGGCATGAGTTTGGGTGATAAAAATATGGAAGGTGGTGGAGTATTCGGTGATAGGTTTCTCTGTGTGTTTGTTGATATCATCATAGATCCCATGCGGACATCAGGGAACTAGGAGAACCAGAGGAAACGAAGGGCGAGTCGTGAGCAAAATCAGGTGACACAAGAAGTACGACACTACCGAGCATCAATTCTTCCGTCTATCATAGCATATTTGGAAATGATGGAGAATAGGGTATGGCATGAGGTCCTGGGAAACTTGCCGATGCTGGACGAGGTGGTGTTGGAAAGATGGACTCAGGACCTAGGCTCGTTAAGGGCTCGCCAGGGAATGTATGAGAAAACTATAATGCTTTACTAGGTCATTAAAGGCCATTTGAGTCGAGTGCTCTTAGAACATGAGGAGAAGCTGGCATTAGGGGAGTTTTGAGGTAAAAAATGGGTCTAAAAAGAAGTAATGTACCATAAAATTTCACTTTATAAGAACCAATAGGATTCAAGATGATGATGTCAACCATAAGGGTAAAATTTGTAAGACAAATTGGAGGGAAAAAAGAAAAAAACTATTTTTTCTTATCGTATTTTTGGCATAACTCCTTAACAGTTTACCTAGATTTCAAGTTTGGGCACTCGTTGGATGCGTATTTTAATTTCACATCCAACCCATACCCACACTACATACTTTTGAGGCACCCACGATATTAAAATACTTTTTTAATTAAAATTTTCATTTTTTCATGTCATGGGTGCCTCAGAAGTATGTAGTGTGGGTATGGTTTGGATGCGGAATTAAAATCCGCATCCAACGAGTTCCCAAACTTGAAATATGGGTAAACCATTAAGGAGTTATGCCAAAAATATGATAAGAAAAAGTACTTTTTCTTTTCTCCTCTCTAAAATTTAGAACTCTTATTTTATTATTATAACTCTTATTTTATTATTTCCCTTAGGAGGCCCATTTTAGACCTCAAAACTCCCCAAATGGTGGGGATGCCATCACTTTGGCCTTCTGGAAGGAATTATATGTTGATACACATCTCCTCCACATGAAATTTGATGCAATTGGGAAAAAATTGGGTGTCTCGTATCTTCCAAAGATGGGGATTTTTGCTTTTTTCTTGACAATGGACTTGTAGGATGGTGGGAACGATGGTGGAGAAGAAGGAAAAATTGGTGGTGGAGCGGAAGGCGAGGAGGGAAATCCTCTGTCTGTCAAGAACCAACAGCCATAACACTCAGGCTCTGGTAGGTTTCTGTTGCAAGTTTATTTTTGTTACCTTGTTATATCTCTAGGGAGGGTTCGTGCTTTATACGAACCATGGAGTCTAGTAATGGCTCACCGATGTAGAGACGAATAACCATGTTAAGTCTCCAGGCTTTGTTTTGTTTTGTTTATGTTCCTGAGATTTTGAGAAGTAGATGGCTAAATGTATGTCCTGTTTTCTCCTTCGAGGGAGGGACCCTAGGGATGATGCTATGTAGACTTTTGTAATGCACCAAGAATTAATAATTTATTTTTAATTATGCTGAGAAAAATACTTTAAACTACTATTTTTATTATTTTATTATTTTTGTCAGAAAGTAAAAAATAAAACAATTTGTAATAAATCATTTTTATTTAATAAAATATGTTGAAAAGGGGACATAAGAGTAGTTGTTGAAGATTTTTTGTTGAACCACAAGAGGAAAAGACAAGTGCCTGGAGCCACTGAGTGAGAACTCAAGATACAGGAGGCATCATCCCTAAAAATTAGGTCACAACTCTTAGTTGCGTGCTTAAGAGAAGGAGGCTAAAAAATGACCAAGTTTTAGGAAAAATACTATATATTAGTATGTCCATGAGCAGTAGGACGCTAGCATTAGACATGGATTGAATCTGAGAATGCAAGAGATGGTGCAGTGAAGGATTTTTCTCTTGTGGTTCAGCTAACAAGCTCGGGGGTTCTGGAGCAAGTAACTTGGCTGCTATGGAACTTGGTTGGGAGGAACAACTCTTCCATTTTTGTTTTCCCGACAATAGTGCCAGGTTCCTTATTCAGTTTTTTTATTGTTAAATTTCTTACTGTAGGAATGCTATAATCTATTTTCCGCAATTAACCCATGGTAATATTTTATTCTACATCTGAAACATTGTTTATACGTTGTACGGAAATATATATACTGCTATGATCTGAAATTTTATACACTATCATTTGACTTTTAAATTCAAAGGATAATGATTATAGCTAAAACTTCATTATAGTCTAATGTTTCTATCATATGATATTCCTTTTTACAAGTTAGAATAATTTTTAGCATTTTTTCTTGTTTATCAAATAAACTCTGTTTCTGACTTATTATATATTTTTTACAATCTGAGGTTAATCTTAGCTTAAAGCATCGAAGTCTTTACCTACCAAGATTTATTGCAAAACACGCCTTCTATCTTACTGTAGAATGTCCTGAATCTTCTTAGGTAAATTTTTCTTTTCTGATTATTTTCTAACAGATCGTTTAAAAACAGATCTGGAAACCAAACGTTTCCTTTTTTTTAAATAGATCGAACTGGTTAGATCGAGAACCAATTTTTTTTAACAAATCAATTACTTAATACGAGTTTTATCATTTTAAAACCGTAATCCTGTGTATTACAAACCAGTGCAGTTCGAAGTATTCATTTTCAAAATATAAAACTTACAGTTAATAATTAGGGTAACTAATAGTTAAAAGAATTTTAAGCCAAGATGGATCGCTAAGTTAGATCTTGTAACTAATACATTTGAAAACCCTAAATTCTTTTAGCACCCAATAAACCTTCATCATCAAAATAGAGATTACACCTTTCTCTAACTAGAGTTGTCTAAAAGGAAGGTTTACGATTATTTCATCTAGTGAAATTATATCCCTGAACCATTAACGACCCTGTGGGTCACCTAAAGGTTAAACATTTATACAACGTAGTCATTTGGACAAATACAATTTTTCCACCTCCTTTAAAATAAATCTCATAAACAGAAAACTAATTATGACCGCGTGGACTGGTTATCACCATCACACATAGGTCAAAGTTGAAAGGAAACTACAACCACCAGCATAAACTAGAGAATTGGCATTTGCTGCTGGTATAGTTTAAAACCCTACTCTACGAATATTTATACATGGGATAAGACTCTGCGAAGGAATTATACAATTAAAAAGTTAAAAAAAAACAACTAATGTTGGAACCGAGATTTCAAGGTCCATAGCGGTTAGATATTAAACCCTTTTTGGGTGATCCTGGTAACTTATCTCTAAAAGAAGTCGAGACTGAAAATACTTTGTTGCCTAGAATTCCTGTCACAATTACTTGCACACAACAACAGTTTTAGAATTACAAGTAATACACACTGTATTGTTTTTATAAGTATATAACATTTTCTTATTACAGTAAGGGATGTTTTACCTGGGCGTATTACGAGGCAGGAATTGGAGGTGATGACCCTAATGTCGACCCAGCCAACGCTTTCCTTCTGCAAACAAAAAAAAGAAATAATAAATAAATGAAAAAGGAAATATATATATATATATATATATTTAAAAAGTAGAAGCAACCTACAGAAAACTGGAGATGATGATAAAATGTTGCAGAATGGTTCGGGCAGGTAAAATTACCTATTATGTGGTTAGTACAGGCCTGAGGTCATCTCCTCGTCTTTAAACCTTATCACTCCCAGTCACCTGCAAGGAGGA
The DNA here is from genome assembly GCA_027924585.1 of Larix kaempferi. Classification (NCBI taxonomy): domain Eukaryota; kingdom Viridiplantae; phylum Streptophyta; class Pinopsida; order Pinales; family Pinaceae; genus Larix; species Larix kaempferi. The sequence goes on from BSBM01000455.1 coordinate 2,564,754, forward strand.
GATTCATGTTAAACTTTGGTCTTCAAAGAAAAAACAAAAAAAGATGAAGAAAAATAAAATGTATTCGAATGTCGAGGATGTGGGAATTCTTACCTTGTTAAGGGTGGCTCAAGGCAACCAAAAAATTTGCATTAAGTCGCAGCTATAGGCTGGGGAATGGTGGTAGCCTCCCACTCCTTCTTTTTTTTTACCTCGAGGAACAACCAAAAACAAACAAAAGGATCATCATTTTCGCAGCATAGTTCCACAGGGTTCTGCAAACCACCATGAAAAATACAAAGCCTCTTCACACATAGCTCACTGACCAAAAACTTACAATAAAGGAGGTTAAGACATCCAAAAAAGACATTTAACTCATTCTGAAACCCTTCTTCATCCTACTGTCCAAGTGGATGCTGGAGATCATCTCTCAACTCGGGCCGTAAAGCCTGGTTGCAATGTCGACTCTCAGCCAGGATGGATTTTAATACTCACCATTAAAAACAAGTACAGGCTTTTAATTTCATCAACCACCATTGTTAAACGATTACGAATTGCATCCTCTTATCTTTGGTATAAGACCTTTAACCATATTTTTTTCATATTAAAACCTTGTATCACCACATTCACATTCATGTTAACATTTTATTAGCCTAGGATTTGATTCATGTGCATGGCCCTTCTAGTGTTATAAATGTTTTCCTAAGGACCAAAAAACTTTAACCAATGTCCCCCTTTTAATACTTACTTTGCATCTTAGTTAGGGGTCAAAGATCTAAAAAAAAAACAATGTATAGCTTTGAAAACATCACCTTTGGTTAGTTTGGAAAAATTCCATTTAAGTGTTAAGTTTTCTCCACCTCTTGGGAAACCTGTCATTTGAAATGATTTAATTAACATTAATTACCAACTTAATAAATCTTAAGAATAGAGATAAATTGTGTGGAACATCCTTATAATGATTTAAGATATACATGTGTAAATTTTTGTATTATTATTATGGTTTTTGAGGTTCATTACATTATGGTATCAGAGCACAGTTACAACACTTGGCCTAAACCAGCCCAATAATTAAAACATCTGATAAAAACAGAAAGCTAATGTTGTTATTTTATTTTCTGGTTTGACTCTCTTACTAAACAAGAAGAAGAAGAAAACTGTATTTTGCAGGAAAATCATGGCAGAGTTCGGAATGCCAGAAGGAGAAGAATCACCCCCTCGAATACCGACAAATACTTGAAGGAGGTGAAATTTGGGTAAACTTAAATGAAAGTAGAAATGACAACCCGTCAGAATTACAATAGACTATGAAAGAATTAAGGTCAGAATTAAAAAGAGTTAGGGACGAAAATGAATGAATTATGAAATCCCAAGAAGAGCTAAATAATATTCTGCTAGCTAAAATACACAGTGATGAAAAGGATAAACATAAAGAAACTAAAGAAGATAAGGAAAAAGCTATGCATTATAAACGTAAGGGAAGAAAGCTAAAATTTTCCATCCATGGGGTTGAAACTTCCAACGATGAATGACAAAAACAAGAAAATCAAGATTCAAGTGAAAGTAGCAAAAATCATAAGGATAAAAAGAAGTACAAACCCTATGAAGAAATCTTAGGATAATTCAAAAAAATTAAACCCCCAATGTTTAAGGGTGAAATTGAGAAAGGAGAAGAGGCATAAGCCTGGTTTTCTAGAATGAAAAAATATTTCCATATTTATAATTATTCATATGAACTAAAGGCGAAAATGGCCATTTATAACTTAAGCGGAAAAGCAGATATCTGGTGGCAAGATATAAAGAAGGTAAAAGGTATAAAAGAACGACAAGTAACCTGGAAACCTTTAAAAAAATATTTAAAGAAAAATATATTTCGGAACAATACTATGAAGAGAAAGAAAAAGAGTTCTACGAATTAAGGTTGGGTGCTTTAACCATGAAAGAACTTTGCGGTAAATTCCTAAGTCTGCTTCGTTATGTACCTTATATAATAGATGAAAAACCAAAAATACAGCGTTTTCTTAGCTGCTTGCCTACTCCATATAAGGAACGGATTGAGTGTGACAACTCAAAAATGCTAGAAGAGGCAATGCGGAAAGCGAATTACTGTTACGAACAGAATAAAAATAAAAGAGAAAACATGCCTAATTGGAACAGTAAGAGGTGAGATAATTTTAAAAATAGTAACAATAGATTTCATAAAAATTCTGGGAATAATAACAAAGGGTATCACGGTAGCAACTACAAAACTTTTAAACCACAACACCCTACAGCAAGAGAAAGAGAGCCCTCACATAATTTTAAAAACATTGCTCAGAAAGAAACATTAAAATGTTGGGAATGCGGCGAACCGCATTATTTCAAAGACTGCCCTAAAAGAAATAAAACCGTTAATAAAGTCCACTCCATTCAAGAAGCTGTTACAGTTGGAGATATGGCAAGGAGTATGCCTCAAAACAATGCAGCACTGGAAAATCGACAAGCAGACCATCAAGCTTCAATGGTCGAAATCGAAGGTATGATAAAAAGCCAACCTATTTCCATATTAATTGATCCAGGTGCAAGTTTAAGCTATGTATCACCTAGGATTATTGAATTATGTAAATTAGTATCTGAAAAGTTTGAAAAATCTTGGCCGGTACAGTTCGCTATAGGTACTAAGCATAAGGTCACTAGTTGTGTGAAGAATTGTGAACTACTGATGAATGAATTTAATATGCATGCTAATTTAAATATTTTTCCGTTAGGTTCTTATGATATGCTGATTGGAATGGATTGGTTGGAGAAACATAAAGTTATGCTGAATTGTTTTGACAAAACCTTTACATGCATAGATAACACTGGAAATACAATTAAAGTAACATGAATTCCTAGAAAAACAACCATCAGGAAAATCTTAGCCCTACAAATGAAAAGATCGGTACGTAAGGGGTGTAACTTTTTTGCTGTGTATGTAATAGATAATAAGGATCAAGATAACAAACTTAACGTAGATGATATACCTATCTTAAAATATTTTAAAGATATCTTTCCAAAAGAAGTCCCTGGACTACCTCCGAAAAGGGACATAGACTTTACGATTGATCTGGTACTAGGAGCGGTACCAACATCAACAGCTCCATATAGGATGAATATAATAGAACTTACTGAACTTAAATCAAAGTTACAAGAATTAGTTGAAAAAAATTACATTCGACCTAGTGTTTCCCCTTGGGGAGCACCGATCTTCTTCTTGAAGAAGAAGGACAGAACCTTAAGAATATGCATAGATTATCGACAATTAAATAAAATGACTATTAAAAATCGATATCCTTTACGTTGGATAGACGATCTATTTGATCAGTTCCAAGGGGCAACAATATTTTAAAAAATAGATTTAAGGACCGGCTACCATCAGGTACGAATCAAGGACAAAGACATATTTAAACTTCCTTAAGAACTCGTTATGGACATTACGAGTTCATCGTAATTCCTTTTGGTTTAGCAAACACACCTACAACTTTTATGTGTTTAATGAATAGTATTTTTAGCAACTACTTAGATAAATTCATAGTTGTCTTCATCGACGACATATTGATTTATTCAAAGAACGAACAAGAACATGAAGAACACTTAAAACTAGTCCTGAAAATTCTAAGAGAACAACAATTTCTTGCTAAGTTCAGTAAGTGTGATTTCTATAAAGACATAATTCAATATTTGGGACACGTAGTGTCTAAAGATGGAATATCTTTCGACCCTGAAAAGATTAAAGCTATCACTGAATGGCCATTTCCTAAAAATGTAACTGACATAAGATCATTTATGGGGATTACGGGTTATTATCGAAAATTCATTGAAGGGTTTTCAAAAATAGCTTACCCCATAACCTCACTACAAAAGAAAGGTAAAAATTTTGACTGGAATGAAAAATGTATGGAAAGCTTCAATAAACTAAAACATCTTTTAACCACAACTCCCATATTGAAAATTGTTGATCCTTTTAAAGATTTCATAGTATGCACCGACGCATGTAATGAAGGATTAGGTGGAGTACTAATTCAGGAAAACCATGTCGTAGCTTATGAATCCTGAAAATTAACAAAACATGAAAAAAATTATGCTACGCATGATTTGGAACTCGCTGCAATTATACATGCATTAAAGATGTGGCGACACTACTTAATCGGAAGATTTTTTTTGCTAATATCAGATAACATAGGCCTAAAATACTTGTTTGATCCACAAAATTTAAACGCTAGACAAGCAAGGTGCTTGTCCTTTTCAAGCGAATATGACTTTGAGATAAAACATATAAAAGGTAAAGAAAACAAAGTTCCAGACTCTTTAAGCCATCATGCAAATTTATTATTTGCAAGCAGCAATTACGAATCTGATTTGGAAAATCATATTTTAAATACAGAAAATTTTGAGAAAGAATACCAAATTTTAAAGAAGAAAACTGCCGAAAATAAGAATAATCGGTTAAAAATAGATCTCTGTATAAATGAAGGAGGAATATTGCTGCATAAAGGAATACTGTAGATACCAAATTCTGCAGAAGTCAAGTTAACTATTATGAATGAATTACACAAGCGACCCTATTCAGGACACCCAAGATATGAAAAGATGATCACCATGATCAGGAATGATTTATTTTGGCCAAACATGAAGAAAGAGGTAAAAGAATACTTAGCCCACTGCATAGAATGCCAGCAAGTCAAGGATGAACATCAACATCCAGCAAGACTATTGCAATCGCTATCCGTTCTGGAATGGAAATGGGAAACTATCAGTATGGATTTTATAATTGTCTTACCAAAGAATTTCAAACAACATGATTCAATCATGGTTGTAGTTGATAAGTTAAGTAAAGTTGCTCATTTTATTCTTGTGAAATCGACCTATAAAGCTGTTAACATTGCATATATTTTCATGAAAGAAATATTCAGGTTACTCGGTGTACCAAAAGTAATAGTTTCGGATAGAGACACAAAATTTACAAGTAACTTTTGGAAAGCTTTGTTTAAAGGTTTGGGAACACAGTTGAATTTCAGTACTCCATATCATCCACAAACAGATGGGCAGACTAAAAGGGTAAATCAAGTCTTAGAGTAAATGCTAAGGATGTATGTCATGGACAAACCAAGTAAGTGGAAGACTACCTACACTTAGTAGAATTTGCATATAATAATAATTTTCAGGTTTCTACAGGAATGAGTCCCTTTGAAATATTATACAAACGTAAGTGTAATACTCCAATATCATGGAGCAGTCCATTTGATATATTAATGTTAGGACCTAATTTATTAAAAGAAATGGAACTAACCATGAAACAGGTACAAAAAAATTTGAAGGCTTCCCAAGACAGGCAGAAAAGTTACGCTGACCTAAAAAGAACTCATCGAGAGTTCCGGGTAGGTGAGCATGTATTCATAAAGGTAAGACCCAAGAAAATTTCCTTAAGGTTGGGAAAGTACTCCAAGTTGGCAGCTAGATATTGTGGGCCATTCGAAATTTTGGCTAAAGTAGGGCCGGTAGCATATCAGTTAGCCCTACCACCTAATATTAAAGTACATGATGTTTTTCACGTTTTTATTTTAAAAAAGTATGTTCATGACACTACTCATGTGATTGATTGGGATGTTATACAGGTGGAACCCGAAAGAGAGTTCCAGGTGGTACCAGAGCATATCCTCAACAGAAGAGAACTCATACTTCAGAACCGTACCATCGGGAAAGTCAAGGTGAAATGGAAGCACCTTAGTCCGGAAGAGTCCACTTGGGAATTGGAAAGTGATATGCGGGAGGCATATCCAATCCTATTCCAGGACGAAGAAATGGAAGAATAAAGACAGAAAAAAATAACACTGAGGATAGTGTTATCCTCTAAGAGGAGGTGTAAGTAATGCACCAAGAATTAATAATTTATTTTTAATTATGTTGAGAAAAATACTTTAAACTACGATTTTTATTATTTTATTATTTTTGGCAAAAAGTAAAAAATAAAACAATTTGTAATAAATCATTTTTATTTAATTAAATATGTTGAAAAGGGGATAGAAGTGGAAATAGTTGTTGAAGAGTGTTTGTTGACCCACAAGAGGAAAAGACAAGTGGCTGAAGCCACTGAGTGAGAACTCAAGATGTAGGAGGAATCATCCCTAAAAATCAGGTGACAACTCTTAGTTGAGTGCTTAAGAGCAGGAGGCTCATACATGACCAAGTCCTAGGAAAAATACTATATATTAGTATGTCCATGAGCAGCAGGAGGCTAGCATTGGATGGGGATTGAATCTGAGAATGCAAGAGATGGCACATTCAAGGATTTTTCTCTTGTGGTTCAATGAACAGGCTCGTGGATTCTGGAGCAAGTAAATTGGCTGCCCTAGAAGTTGGTTGGGAGGAACAACTCTTCCATTTCTGTTTTCCCGATAATAGTGCCAGGTTCCTTATTCAATTTTTCTATTGTTAATTTCTTACTGTACGAATGTTCTAATCTATTTTCCACAATTAACCCGTGCCAATATTAAATTCTGCATCTGAAACATTGTTTATACGCTGTACGGAAATATATATACTGCTATGATCTAAAATTCTATATACTATCATTCGACTTTTAAATTCAAAGGATAATGATTATAGTTGAAACTTCATTATAGTCTAATGTTTCAATCATACGATATTCCTTTTTACAAATTTTTAGCATTTTTTCTCGTTTATCAAATAAACTCTATTTCTGACTTATTATATTTTTTACACAATCTCAGGTTAATCTTAGCTTAAAGCATTGAAGTCTTTACCTACCAAGATTTATTGCAAAACACGCCTTCTATCTTACTGTAGACTGTACCAAATCTTCTTAGGTAAACTTTTCTTTTCCAATTATTTTCTAATAGATCTGGAAACCAAACGTTTCCTTTTTTTTAAATAGGTCGAACTGGTTAGATTGAGAACCAAAACTTTTTAACAAATCAATTACTTAATATGAGTTTTATCATTTTAAAACCCTAATCCCGTGTATTACAAACCGATGCAATTCAAAGTATTCATTTTCAAAATCTAAAACTAATAGTTAATAATTAGGGTAACTAATAGTTAAAAGAATTAAACCAAGATGGACCGGTGAGTTATATCTTGTAACTCATACATTAGAAAACCCTAAATTATTTTAGCACCCAGTAACCCTTCATCATCAAAATAATGATTACACCTTGCTCTAACTAGGGTTCTCTAAAAGGAAGGTTTACGATTATTTCATCTAGTGAAATTATATCCCCGAACCATTAACGACCCTGTTGGTCACCTAAAGGTTAAACATTTATACAACGCAGTCATTTGGAGAAATACGATTTTTCCACCTCCTTTAAAATAACTCTCATAAACAGAAAACTAATTATGACCGCGTGGAATGGTTATCACCATCACGCATAGGTCAGAGTTGAAAGGAAACTACAACCACCAACATAAACCAGAGAATTGGCATTTGCTGTCGTTATAGTTTAAAACCCTACTCTACAAAGATTTATACATGTGATAATCCTCTGCAAAGGCATTATACAATTAAAAAGTTTAAACAAAAACAACTAATGTTGGAACCGAGATTTCAAGGTCCATAGCGGTTAGACATTAAACCCTTTTTGGGTAAGCCTGGTAACTTATCTCTAAAAGAAGCCGAGACTAAAAATACTTTGTTTCCTAGAACTCCTGTCACAATTACATGCACACAACAGAAGTTTTCAAATTACAACTAATACACATTGTATTTTTTTTATAAGTATATAACTTTTTCTTATTACAATAAGGGATGTTTTACCTGGGTGTATTACGATGTGGGCATCGGAGGTGATGACCCTAATCTCGACCCAACCAATGCTTTCCTTCTGTAAACAAAAAAGGAAATATATATATTTACAAACTTAGAAGCAACCTACAGAAAACTGGAGATGATGATAAAATGTTGCAGAATGGTTCGGGCAGGTAACTTACCTATTATGTGGTTAGTACAGGCCTGAGGCCATCTCCTCCTCTTTAACCCTTATCACTCCCAGTCATGTGCAAAGAGGAGCTTCACGTTAAACTTTGGTCTTCAAATAAAAAAAAATTAAAACAAAGAAAATTAAAATGTATTCGAATGCCGAGGATGTGGGAATTCTTACCTTGTTAAGGGTGGCTCGAGGAAACCAGAGAATTTGCACTGAGTTGCAGCTACAGGCCAAGGCATGGTGGCAGCCTCCCACTCCTTATTTTCTTTACCTTGAGGAACAACCAAAAACGAACAAAAGGATCGGCATTTTCGCAGCATAATTCCATAGGGTTCTACAAACCACCGTGACGGATACAGAGCCTCTTCACACAGAGCTCACCGACCAAAAACATACAATAAAGGAGGTTAAGACATCCAAAAAAGACATTTAACTCATTCTGAAACCCTTCTTCATCCTACTATCCAAGTGGACACTGGAGATCATCTCTCAACTCGGGCCATAAATCCTGGTTTCCCTGTCAACTCGTAGCTAGGATGGCTTTTAATACTCACCATTAAAAACAAGTACGAGATTTTAATTTCATCAACCACCATTGTTAAACAATTAAGAATTCCATCCTCTTATCTTTGGTATAAGACTTTTGACCCTATTTTTTCATATTAAAACCTTGTATCACCACGTTCACGTTCATGTTAACATTTTATGAGCCTAGGGTTTGATTCATGCGCATGGCCCTTCTAGTGTTATAAATGTTTTCCTAAGGACCAAAAAACTTTAACCAAGTTCCCCCTTTTAAGACTTACTTTGCATCTTAGATATGGGTCAAAGATCTAAAAACAAAACAATGTCTAGCTTTGAAAACATCACCTTTGGTTGGTTTGGCAAAATGTCATTTTAGTGTTAAGTTTTCTCCACCTCTTGGGTAACTTGTCATTTGAAATGATTTAATTAGCATTAATTACCAACTTGATAAATCTTAAGAATAGAGATAAATTGTGTGGAACATCCTTATAATGATTTAAGATATACATGTGTAATTTTTTTATTATTATTAGTATGGTTTTTGAGGTTCATTACAACTTTTCAGACTGCTTAAATGCTATTTTTTATATACCATGTTAATATAAAGTTTACTTATTTAAAAAAAAAAAACATACAAGATATAATGCAAATAAATTTTAAAAAATGTTTTTTACCAAAAACAATGATTTAAAAAAAAGCATATTTTTTATTATTACCATGATTGACCACGTATCAAAGTTTTGAGATATAATGCAAATAAATTTTAAAAAATGTTTTTTACCAAAAACATTGACTTAAAAAAAACATATTTTTTTATTATTCTCATGATTGACCGCACATCAAAGTTTTGGTTAGGTGAAAAAATATGTATTTTTTAATATTATAAAAAATTTAAATGATCACAATCGTTCGTCAAACTATATAATTTAACATATAATTATAAATATTTTACATTATTATTTTTATTACTTTCTTAAATAAAATTAAAAAAACTAAACTTTATTAATTTAAGTTTTGAATAACAAAGTTTTAATATTTTTTTTCCCTAAATATAATTTTAAAAATTAAACATTATTAATCTAAATTTTGAAACAAAGTTTTAATGCATATAATGCTAATGCTAAAGGTAATGAGATATTTACATTATTAATAAAATAATGGAATTCAATTTTCAATAAATCTCTTTATTGGATAGGTTCTCTGCTAAGACTTTGAAATTGCATATTATATTTGAAGAAATTATAATATTGAGTTTTTCATATGCACATAAAAATTTCAGAAACTAATTTTATGTTAAAATAATATTTTATTATTAAAATCTAAAAATTTCATTATTAAATTATAAAAAAAATGATTTATTAAAAAATTAAGAATAAGTTAAAAAATTAAATATATGTTGATCCTAGTACAATCATTTAATTTGTCGTTGGTGAATACCATTAGGTCATAAGTTAAGTGTTATGAGCAAATTAAATTTATTACTTGTTCTTCATGTTTAATTGTAATCATATTAACACCTATCAGTGTCAAAATTTGTATTCTAAAATATACACATAAATAATTTATTAAAAATAAACACTAAATTTATTGTCTATTTTTAAAGATAAGGATCACATACATATAAGGGTGATTTGAACTTGTAACTTCCATTTACAACATATCCTTCATATCAAGTTAATTTCACGCAATGTAATAAAATATTTAAAAACAAATACATATAAGAGTAATTTGAACTTATAACTTCCATTTACAACATATCTTTCATATCAAGCTAATCTCAAGCAATATAATAAAACATTTAAATACTAATATATTTACATAATCTTTTATATCGGTAACACGTAATAAACAACCCTGTTGCCTATTTCACTTATTATATTGGTGAAGAGAATATATATTGAGTGTGATATAATTTCTTTCATAATTAATCCACATAATTTAAAAAGATACCATATATGCTTTTGTTAGATGTCGACATAAGGTAAGGTAATGATTTATTTTATTTTATTTTATTTCATTGTGTCATTGGAATTTATTTTTCTTAATCACTAGTATCAGTTAAGAGAATATATATTATGAATTCAAAGTGGGCGCTGATGTGGATTCCTTGATGGGCAATACAATGTACCTCCCTCTATTATTATTATTTTTAGAAATCGGTATAATTCATTCCATTTGGGAGTTGGGATGCTGAACCATGGTAGCAAGTTGAGTTAACAAAGATTCTTTTCATAGAATGACGTTAAATACGCGGAAATCTCTCTAATTCCATTCACGTGGGCCCAGCCCATGTGCTATCAACCTTGGAGTTGATTAGACTGGACAGGTCATCAATTTTGTTGGTATGTGGCACGCATGCAATAAGAGCCAATACCATCACGCTATTGTGTTCCCTCCACAGGCTTAAGTAGGAATTACTTTTCAATTTGCATGACAATAATAATTGATACAATCTCATAGGCTTACGTCTTCAGATTCTTGCTAACGTCATATGCTAGCGCAAAATTCCGGATAAGACAAAAAAACGTCACTGTCACAGTCGGCAACTTCGTCTTTTCTATTCAGTTGCAGGCTTTCAAATACATCACTCATTTGACAGTTTGCAGAATGGTTGCTCCTTTTACAACAGCATCCATCGCTCTATATTTCTTTCTGCCAGCTCTTCGTTTCACAGACATCGCTGCTTCCAGATGCCATTTACTCCATCATCTCATACAATGCAAAATCTGGGAAGTTCAGTCGAGTCTTAGAAACGTCCATAGCCGTGCCCATATTTGCAGATAGTATAATTCATTAGATTTATCTGAATGGAAGTTACTGCAAAGGAGGCCGGAGATAAGAGCGCCGCCATGAATGTTTCCGCAGCAGGATCTGTGGGTACCTGTGTTAAGCCATGGCTGATGCAGCAGCAGCAAAATGTTTGGAATAATTCAGAGAATATTAGGGTTGACTCCAGATCCCCATCAGACTCCAGTGGACAGCTTCTGCCCGAAGACACAATTCGGACTGTTATGTTCTTGAACTGTTGGTGTCCCTCATGAATCGATTCCATTTTGTAATTTCTGGAGAGTTATGAATCGATCTAATTGCTCTGCAGAGATGTTTGGTTTATAGTAGGATGGCTGATTCGTTGGTTACTATGCAGCCCAATAAACTTTTTTATGGAGTTCTTATCGCTACAAATGCTACAAAGGTGAGGTTTTTAAACTTATTTGGGTATGCTCGGTTTAATTATTTTTATACATTTTGGTTTTGTAACTTATTTGGGTATGCTCGGTTTAATTATTTTTATAAGTTTCATTGCTTCTTTTAAAAAGATCATTTTACAATTTAATAGGGGAAATATTCATTTTATAGTTATCATTTATTTTTATTTTTAAATAAAAAAATATTATAAAAAATAACATGTAAGACTTGCCTAACCATTTTCTTAACGTAACGTTTTAAATAAAGACTATTCTCTCTATATGCCCTCAGTTAAAATCTTGAAACAAGAAAATCAATACTTTACAAGTTAGAAAAGGCACGAAAAAGGATTAATACCGTCTTGCTTATGGAATCAACAATTCAATTTACATGCCAGTTCTGCTATACCAGCTGTATTTATTATTCTAGAAGTGGAATTCCCGAAGCTACTGAGCATAGAACCATATTCCTTACATATAATGTCGGTAACTTCTTTGCTCTAATTCATACCCATTGAGTAGAATGTTGACTGTCCGTCCTTTAAGCAGCATTTGCTTCAGCGTTTCATGTTTCATGTTTCAGTTTTTCATTTATCTCTAACCTCAGTTGGATGTTTATCAAAAGTAAGCTTGTTCAATGTTAATGTTTATGTCATCACATCACAAAATGGAATGGACAGAAGGTGTATTCCAGCCATTTAGTAAATAGCACTCCTGTTGTTTTAGTAATATTGTTTTGTTAAAATATAAGAAATTAGTATAATTATTTTTGTGGTTGGTGGATAGTTATAGGCTATAAGTTATGTGTTATTGAATAATTATATACAAATTATTCATGTATCAACAACTACTTATCCATGTATAGGTATCAATTTTTTATATATATATTTTTTCTTTTTATAATTGTGTAGTTCTTTAACTCTATCTTTAAAAGTTCAAAGCAGTAGAGATACTTAAATACATAAAATAAATTAGAACAATATAAATGGAGTTCTTTGATATAATAGAAGTAGTGTTATTTGAATTTCAATCAATCTTGTGGAAGTAGTCCAATGTGATTGTTTTCCTAAAACTATATTAGCACAACCACTTAATTGATAGGTCACAAGTTAATTGTTATACAAAATACATACTTTTTTTTGTGAATTACCCTTCCAAATCTAAATCTAAAAGGACTCTACACCTTGTGAATTCAAAACCTCCACACAAATCAAATTTGAACAACAATTCAACAAAGGAAAAATCATGAATTTCCTAATTTTTAAATTTTAAGTAAAGTGAATGAAAACAAGCATGTAAGACTGGAACTGCAAGCATTACGCTAAACAATGAACTTGTGTTTGGATCTAATTATGTCAATGAAATCTCTTTTCCATATTGTTATTTTAATTTAAATTATTGACAACACTGATAGTGCACATATTTGCCTTATAGGGGTAGATTCTTAGTCTAGATGTTTTGAACTCATAATTTCTATTTACAACATGTCATGTCATTTCACTTCATTTACTAGTTAATACATCCATATAAACAACTAATTCTATAATATAATTAAAATAAATAATTATTATTAATAATCAAAATTATTAAATTTTATTTTTAATTAATCATTCATTTTACAATACTATTTAAAAAAACCAATTTTACTCATCTGCCAAAGCAATTGCGATCACTCGACTTTAAAAACCACAATTTTTTTTTAACTACGCAACATTTAAGACTCCCAAAATTTAATCCATGAAATATTCACAAAAGACATTATCTAAAAAAGCATTCTAGTAGTTACCATCATCTGATGTAATAACCATCGAATTTATGAAATATATATAAAATGGAATTAATTTCTTTTAACAAATATATCAATTAAATATTATTATTTATACCATTACACGTAAGAAATAATATTATTTCTATCATATAAACAAATTTTTTTAAATAAAATTAATTTAATCATTTTTAATTAATTGTTTTTATATATGGGTTGATGCAAGGTAATGAGACCCACTTATGACATGTTAGTTGCAATGATATGCTCAAAAATAGAAATCTAATCATTAAAATGAATTATTAGAGGTAGTTTCAAAACTTTTTAGAATTAGGTGTAAAAAGATGAAACATAGAAAATCCAATCACCTTCCCCAATATATAAATTTTATTTATGGAAAAGTGGTATAACCACCCCTAAATTCATTATTCTAATATTGGTATGTTATTTTTTCTCTAAAACATAATGCATATGTTCGGCGCTAATCCACCGGTTTGTTATGTAAATCGTCAAACTACGAGGAAAAAAATATGTAGAGGAATAGGCAACAAATGGATCTTCTGCAGGGCTATTTTTCCAAAATTTTAAAAGTTAATTTTATGTTTTTTTTAAATTACGAAAGTCAGTGAAGCCCTAAAACGACATGGTCGAGCGTTGGTCCACCATATCATGGTATTAACATAATCAATCAACTCTTTTTTAGCTTGTAGGTATTCTTGTACTCTTGTGCGGGTTCTTTTCAGTTTTCGAAATATGTAAGCCAATCAAAAGTTATATCCCAAATAAACAACCTATGTTTTTTACAAATTTGACATGAGTGTAGTTAAAAATGAATTAAAAATAGAAAAAAAAAATTATTCAAAAATAATATAGTTAGAATCTGCACACAGAGCTCGACAAGTGTGTACAATTTCATCAGTAGTGCACAAGTGGAGCATATGAGGAACTGAGCATGAAAAAAATGAAGTTACATAAATTGGTTTGTTTTGCCATAACTCAGATTGAGCCTCAAGGTTTGGCAATTTGAAGCTAGTACCAAACCTGCAAGAGCGCCAAAAAAAACTTGAATCTAAACACGTGTTCGTGCAAATGCGCGCATGTGTTCATTGACACCTTCATTTTTTTTTCTATCTCTCCCTAAACTCCCCCTCCCTCTCTATAACCCCACGCGCCTCTCTTCCTATCCACCCAATCCCCCCCCTCTCTTCCACTTTGCCCAAAACCTCCTCCCTCCCTCACCCCTCTCTCTCTCCTTGACCACAAGGCTTAGGATAATTAGTCATCCATTTCCATGAGTAACACCTAAATCCATGACATAGGATTTCTTAAGGCTATTCTTGATTCCAAGTATGAATATGGGTGTGGCCATTCTAATGTCTTAGATTCTAGGTATGGGTTTTTGGGCCCTATACATGGTTGAGGGATGGAACTTTGGATTTAATCCCTAAAATAAGAATGTAATCATCCAAGTTCAAGAACAACGCCTTAGTCCACTACACACGACCTCTCAAGCATATCCTTCGTTATGAGTAGCGATACTAATGATAAAATGAATGTAACCCCTATAACCATTGACATCTAACTCTTATTACCAATATACCCTATAACCCCTAATCATTATAATCCCTTTCTAGTAACTTTTATAACCCACAAATCCTATAATATGTATATATTATTACACAAAATCACTAACTTGCATTATCCTCTTGCACATATAAATATTCATCCATATAACCATAAATCCATGACCCCTATATCTCAATCCCCAAACCCTTGACCATTAGTCCCTAGTACAACTAACCATTATAACTCTTAGCCCACTATAATCCTAAACTAGTATAGCCCCTAAAACTCTTGAATCCTAACACATAATGATATATCCTCAATTCCCTAACACTTAAATATACCTTAGCCCCTATAATCCTAACCTCTAAAGTGTCTAGTCAAATAAAAATTAACCCCTAACCCTTATAACATTTAATACTCATCAACCCTAAACTCTATCATCAAACACCCAACCGTTAAAACCTATAACCCATAGCTAGTATAAATATTGTAATGAGTAATTGATATCATTCCTAACCCCTATAACCCGTAGCATTTGTTAACCCTTACCCTTATCTCCTAATAAATCACCCTTAAAACTTATAACCCTTAACCACTATAACATATATCCCCTATAAACACTAGAGAATAATTGTATAATTTCTATATAATGTCCTATAACCCATTTTAAATCGAATAAAAAAGGCATTTATCTCATAACCATATCATCTCTAACCCTTCATACATGTTCCACTTCCACTATGATGTAACCCCTTTTGATTACAACCCTTAAAATCTAAAGTTTGTAGCCCGCTAACTCCTACTAGTAATCATTATAACCATTAAACCCTAAAGTTTGCATCCTCCTAACCCTTACTAGTAATAATTATAACCCTTAACACCTATCACTTTAAATCCCCTAATCCCTAAACCTTCATGTTAATCCCTATAAACCCATACATTTTTAGAACCTAGCCCATTTAACTGTTTATCCCTTAATTTTATCACTCCTAATGTATATAATTCATAATCAATAACTATTACAACCCTTAACGCATATAAAACATGACTCAAAACCTCTAACCATATTAACCCTAGTTAACCAATAATCCATATAACACTTAACATCTAACTTCAAACCCATAACTCTAGTATAATATCTCGTACAATTCCTAACTCTCATGGTAACCCACATCGCCCTAATCCTTAAGTTCTAACCATTATAATTGCTAATGTATATCATTCTAAATATGCAATCGCTATGACCAGAGAGAGAGAGAGGTGGGGTTAGGGGTTTAAAGATAAAGATATTGTAAGTTTAAGGGATTAGAGAGAGATTAGGGGTTATGGGTTAAGAGAGAGAGAGATATTAGGGGTTAGGGGTTAAGATAGAGAGGGATTGGGTTTTGGGGGTTGAGAGAGAGAGAGAGAGATTGGAGGCTATGGGTTTAATGAGATAGTTATTGGGGGTTAGGGGTTTAGAGAGAGAGAGAGGGAGAGAGATTGGCGATTGGGGGCTTAGAGAGAGAGACAGAGAGAGAGAGAGGGATTAGGGGTTAGGGGATTAAAGAAAGAGAGTGAGAGAGAAATAAATTGGTGGTTATGGGTTTTGGGAGAAACATTAAGATATTGGGGGTTAAGCGTTTAGAGAGAGAAAATGGGGGTTTGGCGTTCATAGAGAGAAAGAGAGATTGTAGGTTATAGGTTTAGAGAGAGATATAGAATTATAGGTATTGGGAGTTATAGGTTTAGAGAGAGAGGGAGAATGGAGGTTATGGGTTTAGATTAAAAAAGGAAGAGAAATGGAGAGATTGGTGGTTAGGGCTCAGAGAGAGAGAGAGAGATTGGAGCTTTGTGGTTTAGAGGGAGGGAGAGATAAACTGGTGGTTAGGTCTTTAGAGAGGGAGAGGGAGAGAGGGAGAGGGAGAGACAGATAGAGGGAGACTAGAGGTTAGGATTTTGGAGAGGGATAAAGTAAGAGATTGGTGGTTTGAGGTCTAGAGAGAGAGAGAGAGAGAGAGATTGGAGAATATAGGTTTAGAGAAAGAGAGAGAGATTAAAAGTTAGGGGTTTAGAGAGAGATATAGAAAGAGAGATATTAGTGGTTGGCGATTTAGAGAGAGAGAGATTGGAGTGTACGTGTTTAGAGAGAGAGATAATTGGTGGTCAGGGGTTTAGAGAGAGAGATATTGGGGCATAGTGGTTTAGAGAGAGGGAGAGAGAGAGAGAAAGAGAGAAAGATTATGGGTTGGGGGTTTATATATATATATATATATATCGAGAGAGAGAGAGAGAGATTACGGGTTAGGGGTTTATATATATATATATATAGATAGATAGAGAGAGAGAGAGAGAGATGTGGGTTAATGGTTTAAAGAGATATATAGAGGGAGAAAGAATTATGGTTATGGTTTTAGGTAGAAAGAGAGAGATATTGGGGTTAAGGGTTTAGAGAGAAGGAGAGAGTGGGTTAGGGGTTTTTAGAGAGAAGGAGAGAGAGAGAATAAGTGTTAGGGGTTTAGAGAAAGAGATAGAAAGAGTGAGATTGGGGGATTTGGGTTTCAAGAGAGAGGAGGAGACTAGAAGTTAGGGGTTTAGAGAAAGAGAGGGAGAGAAAGAGAGAGATTTGTGGTAAGGGGTTTAGAGAGAGAGATTGGTGCTTAATAGTTTAGAGAGAGATATATTGGTTGTTAGGAATTTAGAGAGATAGAGAGAGACTAGATATTAGGATTTTAGAGGGAGAGAGAGAAAGTGAGAGATTGGTGGTTAGGTGTATAGGGAGAGAGAGAGACAAATTAGGGTTTAGGGTTTGAGAGAGAGATATTAGGGGTTAGAGGTATAGAGAGAGAGATTGAAAGTTAGGGGTTAAGGGTTTAGAGAGGAAGAGGGAGAGGGAGAGACAGAGATAGAGTGGAGGTTAGGGATTTAGAGATGGAGAGAGAGAGATTGGAGAGATTGGAGGTTGGGATTTTAGAGCAAGACTGAAAGATTGGTGGTTAGTGGTTTAGAGAGAGACATGTTAGGGATTAAGGGTTTAGAGAGAGAGAGAAAATGGGGGATAGGGGTTTAGAGAGAGAGATTGGGGGTTAGGGGCTTAGAGAAAGAGAGAGAGAGATTGGGTTTTAAGGGATTAGAGGGAGAGATATGGAGGGAGATAGACAGAGAGATATTGTAGCTTAGGGGTTTAGAGAGAGAGAGAGATTGGAGCGTATGGGTTTAGAGAGAGAGAGAGACAATTGGTGGTAAGGGGTTTAGAGAGAGAGAGAGAGGTATTGGAGGTTAGGGGTTGAGAGTGAGAGAGGTTGGTGTTTGATGTTTTTGAGAGAGAGAGAGAGAGAGAGAGAGATTGGGGGTTAGAGGTTGAGAGAGAGAGAGAGAGAGAGATTGGGGGTTAGAGGTTGAGAGAGAGAGAGAGATTGGAGGTTTAGAGGTTTAGAGAGAGAGAGAGAGATTGGAGGTTAGGGGTTTAGAAAGGTATATTGAGAGAGAGAATGAGATTAGAGCTTAGGGGTTTAGAGAGAGAGAGAAAAATATACTAGTGGTTAGTGGTTTAGATAGAGAGAGATTGGGGTTAGGGGTTTAGAGAGAGAGAGAGGTAGAGGGAGAGAAATTGATGGTTAGGGGTTTAGGTATAATGAGAGAGACAATGGGGGTTAAGGGTTTAGAAAGAGAGATTGGGGATTAAGGGTTTAGTTAGAGAGAGAGAAAGATTTGGGGTCATGGGTTTAGATAAAGAGATATTGGTGGTTAGGGGTTTAGAGAGAGAGGCTAGATTTTAGGGTTTTAGAGGCAGAGAGAGATTGGTTGATACATGTCTAGAGATAGAGAAAGTGATAAAGATTGGGGGTTAGGGATTTAGAGAGAGAGAGAGAGAGAGAGAGAGAGATATTAGGGGTTAGGAGCATAAAGAGAGATATTGGAAGTTAAAGGGATTACAAAGAGATAAAAAGAGAGAGATTGGGAGTCATGGGTTTACAAAGAGAGAGAGATTGGGGTTAGGAGTCCAAAGTGTGAGGGAGATATATTTAGGGTTAGTATTTTAGAGAGAGAGAGATTGGGTGTTAGGGGTTAGAGAGTGAGAGATGGAGAGAGAATAGGGGATCATATCGTTTTAGAGAGAGAGAGATATTGGATCTTAGGGGTTTAGAGAGAGAGAGAGAGAGATTGAAATAAATAGACTGATGGTTAGGGGATTGGAGAGAGAGAGATTAGAGCTTTGAGGTTGAGAGAGAGAGAGAATGGGGTTTAGGTGCTTAGAGACAGAGAGAAGGAAAGAAATTGGTGGTTACAGGTTTAGGGAGAAACATAAAGAGATTTTTGGTTAATAATATAGAGAGAGAAAGTGTGGGTTAGGAACTTAGAGAGAGAGAGGGAGATTGGACGTTAGAGGTTTATAGAGAGAGAGAGAGAGAGAGAGAGAGAGAGAGAGAGAGAGAGAGAATTAGAGGAATTCGGAGTTATAGATTTAGACAGACAGAGAGAATGGAGGTAGAGGGAGAGAAAGAGAGAGATTGGTGGTTATGGGTTTAGCGAGAAAAAAGTATTGGATATTAGTGGTTCAAGTAGAGAGAGAGATATATATATATTGGAGGTTACGGGTTTATAGAGAGAGATATATTGAGTGCTAGGTGTTTAGAGAGAGATAGATTGGGGGATAGGCGATTACAGAGAGAGTCAGATTGGGATTAAGGGTTTAGAGAGACAGAGACATATTGGTGGTGATCAGTATAAAAAGAGACAGAGATATTGTGGTTTAATGGTTTAGAGAGAGAGATAAAGGGAGATAAAATGGTGGTTAGGGGCTTACGGAGGAAGAGAGAGATATTGAGGGATAAGGGGTTAGAGAGAGAGGGGGTTATGGGTTTAGAACTCGGTAAAGTGAGAGATTGGTGGTTCCATGTCAGGAGAGAGAGAGAGAGAGAGAGAGAGAGAGGTTTGGAGATAGAGAATTAGAAAGAGATATTAGTGGTTAGGGGTATAGAGAGAGAGAGAGTGGAGGATTGGGATTTAGGGGTTTAGAGGACATATAGAAAGAGAGGAATTAGGTGTTAAAGGTTTAGAGAGAGAGAGATAGATTGGAGGTTAGGGGATGAGAGAGAGAGAGAGGGAGAGAGAGAATGGTGGTAAGGGGTTCAGAGAGAGAGAGTTATTGGGTCTTAGGGGTTTAGATAGAGAGAGAGAGAGATTGGGATTATGGGTTTAGAGGGAAATAAATAGATTGGAGGTTTAGAAAGAGAAAGAAATTAGGGTTAGGTTTTTATAGAGAGATGGAGAAAAATTGGAGGTTAGGAGTTTAAAGGGAGAGAGAGAGATTGGGGGTTAGGGGTTTAGATGGAGAACTCATTACCCCTATAACCCTTAAAGACTATCAATTTTGAAGAATAAAATATATAACCTTTAAACCCATAAAATTAACAACTCTTAACCTAAAATCCTCATAAACCGAACCCCTAACACCTTTAACCCATATACACTCTAACCCTTATATAATTATAACTAATAAGACCTATAATTCATAACATATTAAAATCAACCAACACAACCCAAAAATGGTAACCTAAATAATCCCTAACCCATATAGAGTGGAGGTTTAGAAAGAGAGAGAAATTAGGGTTAGGTGTTTATAGAGAAATGGAGAAAAATTGGATATTAGGAGTTTAAAGGGAGAGAGAGAGATTGTGGGTTATGGGTTTAGAGGGAGAACTCATTACCCCTATAACCCTTAAAGACTATCAATTTTGAAGAATAAAATATATAACCTTTAAACCCATAAAATTAACAACTCTTAACCTAAAATCCTTATAAACCTAACCCCTACCACCTTTAACCCATATACACTCTAACCCTTAGAACCCCTATATAATTATAACTAATAAGCCATATAATTCATAACATATTAACATCAACCAACACAACCCCAAAATGTTAATCTAAATAATCCCTAACCCATATACACCATGTAAACCTATCACCCCGTCAACATTGAACTATAATATTCAAATCCTAACCTATATATCAACTAATTGTTACTGGATCTACATGATAACAAATAATAATAAAAAATCCTTATAAACACTATCACATTTAAACCTTTATCATCATCATCCTTGACCCATAATCAATAACCAAGAAACCCTTAACTCTAACACAAATAACACCTAACACTTGACCCAATGAGGAAGGAATTATTGAACTAGTAGAAGAATCAGAATTGATAAGTCCCATGGTAATTCAAGACAAGAAAGCTAAGGGTGAAGTCAGAATTTGTGTGGACCTCATAAAATTCAATGATGCATCTCTACATGACCCATTTGCTACTCCATTCATAGGCGAAGTGTTAGATAACGTAGGTGGACAAGAGGCATATTCTTTCACTGATGGATTTTCTGGCTATCATCAGATCAGAATTGCTACAGAAGATAGACACAAGACTACATTTGCTACTCAATGGGGATCATATCAGTACACTGTTATTCCTTTTGGATTAAAGAACGCACCTGGTATTTTTTCAAGAGTTGTTGTAGCTGCATTTAAGGATTATATTCATAAATGATTAGAAGTTTACTTTGATGACTAGACAGTATTTGGACTTTTGAAGAATCATCATGCGAACTTAAGAATGATGTTAGAAAAGTGTAAACAGTATCCGATTTCCTTGAACCTAAATAAGTGTGTCTTCTGCTTTCCCTAAGGTATTTTATTGGGACACAGTATGTAAGAAAGGATTGATGGTTGATCCAGCGAAGATATCGATCATAGTAAATATTCCAATGCCTAATTCAGTTAAGTAACTACGCACTACATTGAGGCACACATGATATTATAGAAAATTTATTAAAGGATATGCATAGATCACTGCGCCTATGGAGAAACTGTTGAAGAAATAAGCGAAGTACAATTGGACTGAAGACAGCCAAAAAGGCTTGGACACATTGAAAGAGAAAATGGTTACAACGCATATTCTTGTCTTTCCTGATTGGAATAAACCATTTCATGTACATGTAGATGATTCATCTATAGCACTTGGCATTGTATTGGCACAACCAGGTGAGGGAGGCATTGATCATCCCATCACATTTTCAAGCAGAAAGCTATCTTCAAGAGAAAATAATTATACCACAAAAGAAAGGGAAGGCTTAGCTATGGTATACGCATTGCAGAAGTTTAGACACTATCTGCTAGGTTCACATTTTTGTATGTTCACTGACCATTTAGCTTTGAAGTAATTGGTCAATTAACCATTGTTAGGGGGGAGAATATGCAGATGGATGTTAGTGTTTCAGGAATATGATTTTGAAATCGTTGTGAAACCAGAAAGATTGAACGCAAGACCTGACCATCTTTCAAGAATCGAGTGAGGAGAAGAACCTAGTAATTTGGAGAATAATCTACTAGATGCGCAATTGTTTTCCATCCATATAGAAGATGACTATTCTAGAGATATTGTAGAATTTATGACTAGAGGATTAGCACCTATAGAAATTAATACGCAACAAAATAAACAATCAGTGGTAAGATCAGTTGACATTACCCTAATTGCAGGACAATTATACAAACTGGGACCAGATGAAGTATTGCGTAGATGCATAGTAGAACATGAAAGACCTATCATACTTGCCGAAGCACATTCAGGTGTATCTGGAGGACACTACGTAGGAAGAGCTACTGCGCAAATTTTTTTGAGATCAGGACTATGGTAGCCTACGATACACAAAGATTCAAAATAACATTGTCGTAAGTGCGATGTATGCCAAAGAACAAAGAAGCCATCTCGTAGGGGCTATAGCGCAGTTACTGCCGCGCAGTTCATTTTTTAGAACATTTTGACAAGGATTGGATGTCCAAATATTCTAATGAGTGATCAGGGAACCCATTTCCTGAATAGAACTATTGCATCCCTAACATAAAAATTTCAGATCTAGCATCAAAAGAGCACACCATATCATCCACAAGCTAATGGAACCGTAGAATCCTTTAATAAAGTATTGGAGAATGCATTGACCAAGGTATGCAACACAAACAGGGATGATTGGGATCTTAGAATACCAACAGTATTATGGGCATATAGAACAACTTAAAAGAAGTTGACAGGTCACACACCTTTTAGATTAGCATATGGAGATGAAGTTGTCATGCCCATAGAATACATAGTACCAAGCTTGAGAATTGCAGCATTCACAGATACGGATGATGATCAGACAATGGATGAAAGATTACTACAATTAGTTGGATTGGAGGAAGATTGTTTTATTGTAGGTTTTCACCAACCAGTGCAGAAAGACAAAGAAAAGGTATGGCATGATAGACACATCAAGAATAAATTTTTCTAGGTAGGAGACCTTATCCTCCTCTGTGATAGCAAATTTATGAAATTTCCTAGAAAATTTAGAATGCATTGGTTCGGGCCATACATTGTTAAGCATGTCACTAATGGTGGCGCAATTCAGTTAGCCACATTACTTGGAGAAAACTTGCAAGGAATCATTAATGGGAGTAGACTAAAGCCTTATAGGGATGGCCCTACTCCTACATGTATCAATTAAGCAATGCAAGAAGATTTTAAGTGTCAAGTGCAGTTGAAATTGGACACTAAAATAGAGGGCAGAGTCTGCACACAGTTTTGTTAAAATGCGTCATTTCACATATGGGAAGATGTGCTGCGAAGCACACATATCAAGCTACACTATGAAGTAAAAGAAGGGAGTAGTGCTGTGAAGTTAAAACTAGGAGAAGGGAAATGTGAAGTGAAATTCGTTGCTGGCCTAACCATCATCGAAGTAAAAGAAAACTAGTCATTGCAGATTTTGGTCGGAAAGTAGCCATTATATAGTACTTTTGGGAACAAATGTTTCTGCTTTTAAGGCATATTCGTCCATTGAAGACACATTAAATGAAGGGAAAGGACCAATATCCAAGCATATTTTACCAACGGACATGGAATTTAATGCTAAGTTAGTCATTTTTTGGCACGCATTAATGTCATTGTGCCTATAAATAGTAAAAATCGCATAGTTATCGGTTTTACCGCAAAATTTATTTTTTACTTCCTGTAATTTCCAAGTTTTTACCAGTCACGAGCAAGAGTAATCAAACAGTGTATGTCTGAGTAATCGAAGCTAGAAGAGATATTAAGAGAATTCCAACATTCTGGTTTGGAAGGATTCATGAAGATGCTAGTGAAGAAAGAGTCCCAGAAAGAGGTGGAACATTTAGAAGTTCACCGCGGAATGTACCAGAGTTAGAGCAGAAAGATAAGCAAAAGGCCACTGAACAAGAAAAGACGAAGGCCACAGGTATTCCAAATCCGTTTCCTCTAGAACAACCTCGCGGCAAGACGATTTTGATTATTCCATAGTACATCCCTCCAAGAAGAGATAATGCGCCAGTGGTGATACTCATGAAGAATCTACAGTATGAGATCCTACTGCCACCTATGTTGAGTTA
This sequence comes from Larix kaempferi, assembly GCA_027924585.1. NCBI lineage: Eukaryota > Viridiplantae > Streptophyta > Pinopsida > Pinales > Pinaceae > Larix > Larix kaempferi. The sequence continues at coordinate 2,589,161 of BSBM01000455.1, forward strand.
TGTGCGCGTAAAGGAGAATTTGCTTGGAAAAATTCCAGAGTGCAAGTTCTCGGATCATGAATTGCTGCAAGAAACGAAGTACCCGTAGTTTCAACCGGACCAATATATTTGTAGGAAACACGATGAATCCAACAAAAAGACAACAATTCTAGTGCAAGACTAGATTGCGCTGTTGCAGCCATCAGGGTTGCTGAACTTGCTGTGGATTCCGCACTTTGATAGGATCCCAGAGCTCACAGTGGTCATGTGCACATTACTCTCATGTATGCACCAGGGTTACTTGTGGTTAGACTGGAAGATCGACATCAATATAGATTTGATATATAGAATCACGCACTTAAGAAAAATAGATGTTGATCCCGTAGTGGAGTTTGTAGGCAAGAACAAGGACAAAGAGCTTTCCAAGAGAATGAAGAGTGAATTTGGTTTGCTCAAAGGAAGATGTGGATATCAAATAGATGGAATCAAGGACCAAGATATGCGCTTTATAGTTCAACTGCTCCCAGGGAGAGTCCTAAGAAAATGCAGACCGGACGAGGTGTCGACCATTGCAATATCCTTAGCTGCGAAGGCCAAGGATGGAATTCAGTACAATTGGGAAATTTATCTATTGAACGAGTTCCTTGATGATGTTGCAGACACAAATGATAATGGACTTAAATTCCATTATAGTTGGTTGTTAGTGTTGATCGCATTTGTATCCTGGAAAGAGCCTAAATATAAACAGAATGTACCGGTATTCATTGGAGATTTCTGAGGACCCATATTTGCGAACATTTGGGAAAATTCGAATTCGGACAGGAAAAGGCTCAATAAAATACAGTTGTTTACATATTATGAATAGTTATGTGAAGTGATCCAGCAAAATTCGCGTATTACCAAAGAAATAACAACTATGTATATCAGGAAGATGACATTCAAAGCTAGCCTTCATTTCATTTACATCCAACCAAGAGCACAACTAAAGAATCCTGAATGGTTTGAAGTGCTATACCAACTGGATGCACAGAAAATTGATCTTATCATGGAATACTAGCCACCCAAGTGGAAGATCGATGCACCAGATACGCTGATCACTACATCAAAGGAAAGTGCAACTGAAAATATGCAGAACCAAGAAGATGAGCCAACAAGTACTCAAGATACAAAACAAGATCAAGGAGAAGAACAAAAACAAACTGTTGATTTTCTAGCAAGAGAGCAAAGGAATAATCCTGACACAACCATCCCAGAAGAAGCCCAAAGAAAGAAATAGAAAGCAAATAAGACTCCGCTCGATGCGCAGTTACATGATGATAATTATGACTGCATCGTAGCCCGAGTAAATGAGCACCTTGAGGAGACACTCGTGTTGAAGGATAGTAAGCAAGAGGAAATCCAAGCGAGTATGATAGAAAGCCTCGCAGAACTAAAGAGTATGGTAGCAAGAGTGGAACAAGTCTAGCGAGACATAGTAAGGGAATCAAATTCTGAAGACAAGACAGGTGAGTTAAGCCAAAGGAAAAGAAAGGCGCCTACTTTGACGATGAGACCTTGGCTAGTCCATATAGAGCCGATGAATGTAATATTCCCGACTGACAAGCTTACTGAAGGTGCGAAGCAGCTCGCACATCTGGACATTAAGGTTGGGATGTTTCCCATCGAAGGATTGCATAATCTGCATTTGTAGTTTGTGGAAGAGACCAGAGACAGAGATATGATCTCTTATAACCAGTATCTAAAGCTGGAAGATAGATACAAGGAGTTGAAGAGTGTGTTAGCACCAGAATTCTACAGCATGAATAGGGATGCAGAATAAGGAATATCTTGAATTTTTTTCTAAAAAGGACCTAAATGCCCTTTGTATTTCATGACCAGGTGCTAAGGCATAATAAAAGTTGATACTGGGGGTCTTAAACATGAGAAAAGAGCTATAACATGGAAAAGGCGCGACCAAATGGAAAAAAAGGATCCAAGTCTATAGTCCGAGACTAAATATTTTTAAAGGTAACCATCGCACAGCTTCCCACCGTTGGATGGGCACAAGAAGGAAATCAACGACCCTCATTGATGGTCGCATGGACAAGGCGCACGGGGAATAGTCATAAGGGTGGTTGCGATGAGAATGTCACTGGATAGATGGAAGCTGGAGGAAGCGTCACATGGGCGATAAGCGGTAAGCAATACCATTTCAGCAGCATGCGATACAGCCGAGGCATAAAGATAGGTCGCTAGCCATGTGGACGGCCTAGGGAGGACAAGGAGTATCCTACGGTCAAGGCTTAGGGTCCCACAGTGGTAAGTGCAATGTGACGAAAAAAATGGTGTAGATTGTCTTGGGAAGATCGAAGGTCCCTGATGATCATCGCGTCGAGAAGGTGCACACTAGATAGACGGGAAGGTGGTTGCGATGGGAAAACCCATTTTTCAGGTCTCACCACCAAAGCTTGTCGCAGGGGGATGGGTGGTAAAGCAAAACCGTTTTAGGGGAATGCGATCCTACGTCCTCGAGGTACGTCGCTTAGGGACGGACGGTGGAGATTAGGACACATGGAATGATCCAATGGAAGGAAGGGGAAAGAAGTCAAGTCAATAAAGGGGATCATATCCAACGGCCCAAATCTTTGCTCAAGAGAGCAACGGAGGAAAATCCCGGGAAGTCGGTAAAGATGAGCGATGTTTAGAGAAGATAAAGTTATATATATGCAAACGCATGCAGAGGTTGACATTTGTGTCTTGGGGCCTGTCAGGGTCGAAGGCCTTCGGGCCTGTGGAAGATGGAGAAAATAACTGAAGGATTCGCTCTCATGGCCTCTCAGTGATAGGTGAGGCCTTACAGCCTCCATTATTGGCAAATATAAGTCTATTTGCGGCAGGAAAACAAGCCGAGAACCAGTTTCGGGGAAGGTTAGGGTTAAAATGGTTCTGGAGCATAGGGTTTGAAGGTGTCAGGTTCAAAAGGTCAGCATTCTATACCTGCAATTAGGAAGGAAATAATGGTTTAGACTAGTATGGGGGTTTTATAGTGGTCGTTTTCCCTTTGTCACGTTTGTCAAATTTATGTCTTTCTCGAAGCGGAGGGTTTTTCGAGGAGGTCCTTCGTCACTACTTAGAGATGGGTTTTCTCCGTGGGTATCGCCAGAATCTCAGAAGGTTAAAGAGGCCGTCCTCCAAAATTTGGGGAGGCGATAGAATGGCGAGGTTGTAAGCGCTACGAGCGTTGGTGCAGTGCTAGCAGGCATGACAGTTTTGGCCGACGTCGGAGATAAAGGGGCCAGAGTAGCAGGTGATGGAGGTGCAGGTCGGGAGTGAAATTACTCGTGTAGACTGATGGGCAGCCTATAAGGCTGCAAAGATGAGGTGACCCACGTCATTTGATCGAGGAGAAATGAGGTGAATTTTTGTGACGTGGACAAGGCCAGGCGACGTGAAGGCATCTCTATTGCCACCAAAATGATTACAAACATGATGGAGGCCACCCTAGCGAGGTCATATTCTTCGCCATCTATCAAGATATCTTTTCCAAGCGTGTTTCAAGTCAGCTCAAACCTTGGGCATCATTTTTATTTGATTAGGGGGTTCAATCAGGTTATCACGGCGATTATGGACACACGTAGTTGTTGTCATCATAACAGCGGATATGGATGCGGTCTCTACGTCCCCTGTTCGAAACTAGTATATAGAGAAGGTGTTGCACTTTGCAGTTTGAGCATCTTTCAGTTAGAGTCGGATTATGGAGAAAGAGCAGGAATATGGAGTGGTTTTCATGCCAGAGTAGGCGTGGTCCGAGGTGGAGGAAGAGCATGCTCCTTCATCTCCTATGGTATTCGACCACGTAGATTCCAGCTCCACTAGTGAAGGTGAGGAGCCCGAAGGGAGACAGGTGTTCAAGAGAGTCTGACATCGAGGGAAGAAAGAGCCTCCTAAAGAGGAGCAGGGCTTCCAGCATGGCACAAATATTTTCAAAGACTTCATGATCCCCATTGAGGAAGCAACACCTCCCCCTCTAGTAGACGAGTCGCAGGCTGATAGCTCTCTAAAGATAGAGGATTTCTTTAATTCACAAGGCCAATTGAAGACTTCAGAGTAAGGTAGCACCTTACTCATGGTATTTTTGTTTCCCATATTAATCATTTTGTTGAGAACTTGACACGTATGCAATATTCCCAATTTGGGGTTGTCGAGGTGGCAGCATAATTTTGTATGTTTCCTAAGGACTGATTCAAGGCTGAGAGCCTATAAAATCATTGTAATAGAATAATTAAGGGTTGGAAAATCATTCGGCTAAGGCCTGAGAGGTGACCCTGGTTTTGAGACTTTCATGTTAATACAATGTGCAGTTTCTATGGTAGACTGTTTTGCATAGATTCCTGTGTCACTCTAACTTGTAGTCAGCTTTTCACTTCTTCTCTATGTGCATGTGCTTCATATTATGCCTTTACATTATGTTTTTCAATTCATGCCTGAGATCAGTGTATAATAGTTTGGAATTCCTGGAAACAAGCCCATGTTATTATCTCAGGTATTCACTAAATATTGCTACTAAAGTTGATATTGAATTCATCTTTGTTGGATGCTCATATCAATGGTCTGTTCTTATTTTATTCTTTTACCACCAAAAAACAGCAGTACGACGACAAGCGAGTGGCTACCTTGCCTCTGTTAGAGTAGTCCACACTATGGCACTGTTATCTGATTTGTGTGTAATTCCTTGAATCCATCGCCCAATTGTTTTTCCCTTGTAATTATCCCTCCAACATTTTGACACAATTTGTCCCATCAGAAATCTGACCTTCTGTGTATGCTTTAATTGGATATTTTTTGAGCAATGAAGGTTGGTCTGTTTGTTCACTGTTGACACCTTTGAATATTTCTAGTTTTTCAGAGATTTGTAGAGAGGGCCCTATCAGACTATGCTGGGTCAGTAGCATTAGTCCAAAGTGGTTAGTGGTTACCCCGATTCTGCCTCTCCACAACCCTGGGGGTACAATTTGGGTGTTAACAAATTGGCGCCGCTGCCAGGGAGCGATTGTCTCGTCATCCCTGGGAGAACAACAAAGGTTTCAGATCTGATTGTTGATGGTGGACAACATTCAGGCATCAGAAGGGTTGCACATCATCCACCTGGTGACTCCACTCACTATTCAAGTTCGATCTACAGACTCCACTGGAGAACAAGCCTAGTTGCCTTAGACATGGAAGAATTAAGTTCCAGGTATCAAAGTATCAATCTCTTCAAAGAGGCCCTATTCTTCTGTGTTGGAATCCTTTTACCTTTATGTATATATATCAGAAAATTCTTATCTCAATAGAGGGCTCTATGTCATGAGAGAGCCTCCTTTGTATATCCTTCCCTTGAACTCGAAAATGTACATTCCCCTTTCACCCCTAGATTTGATCCCGTACTCTCATTTGAACCATGCATAAACTATAACCGGCCTTATGAATTCCCCGAGAGTAAGATCAATGATATCCTACCTACACCTACTCCTTCACCTTCTAGAGCTCAAATAAGATATATCCCTTTAAGGTTCCCCCTTGTCCTTCATGATTTCCTTCCGGACTACCATAAACACCTCCCTGTTTTTGATGGAGAATCCGAGATTCTTACTGCAGAGAAACATCTTCAAGGTTTTGAGCATTTTCTAGATCTTTTTGAAATAGAACATGACGGTGTCTGTATGAGGGATTTTGCCAAATCCCTCCAAGGAGATGTGAAGAGATGGTTCAAGCATTTGCAGCCTGAGTCTATTGATACCTGGGGAGAGTTGGTTGAAGCCTTTTTAGGGTTCTGGGGCAAACGAAGACCATGGGATCTAGTTCTCTCAGAGTTTTACTCTATGAGAAGGAAAAGGGACGACGCCATGTCTAGCTTTAACAGGAGGTTTGCAAGCTTCTATTACGACATGCCCAAGGAAATTTGGCCCTTGGAGAATGCTGCTAAATTACACTACGCATCTGTTTTTCCTCCTGATTTGTCTTTCCATCTGTTGGAAAGAAGGTCTTCCAGTTTGCAGCTTATGTTCATTGATGCATTGGAGGTTGAACACAATCTTAGGATGTCTAGGAAGTTATCATACCAAGATAATGATGAAATGATCGAAGAAGAGATAATATTTGAAGAAGGACATGAACAAGGGAAACTTCCCTTACAGTCCAATTTTTCCCAGAATGAGTAGAGAATTGATCAACTCAGTGATGTACCAGAAGAAGGTAACTCAGGTTTGTTCTATGTAAATTGCAACCTCTCTGCTGAAACTCCCTTTGCCGATGGTTCTAATGAATTTTTCAGTCCACCTCAATATGATGACTATGAATAGGGATGCTTAGAGAACTTCATGAGTTTCTTTGAAGCAGAAGATAAAAATGAACCTCGTGCAGTTAGTCAAGAAAGTCAGCAAAAGGGGAAGATTTAGCGGTAGAGCTTGAACCCACCATTGAGGTTCATCAGAATATTGATTCCCAGCAGGCAAAGGCCTCTTTTTGGGTCCAAGCTAAAAGGGAGTACAGAGTCCTTGAAGAGGAATATAGAACCCTCGAGGAGGAATATGCTAACCTTGAAGAAAAATATGGGGTTCTGGAAGGAGTTCTTGGGTCCGACAAACACCTCCAACAGATTAACCAGAGTGCTGAAAGGCTGGAAGATGAGCGGGAGGACCCACCTAATTCTTATACGGAATCCAATTGGGGGGGTGAAGACGATCATAGAATCCTTGAGGAAGTTTTTGGGCTTGGCCAGTATCTCCAACCGGTCGGCTAGATAATCGAAGTGCTTGACGGAGATTGAGTTGGGTGGCTGGATTTTCGTGTAGGTCTGTCAGACCTAGAGTCCGAGTTGCAAGGAGAATGGCCTCCTCTCGACCCTTTCGGTGGACAGGGTGAATTTTCTTTTGAAGTTCTATGGTAGAACCAAGTTTTCAATCCAGGAATCATGAGTAGCCAGGAAAGAAAGTTGTTTGGAGTTGGTTGTTTTAGGCTTACCAAGTTGTGTGAGGGTTTCGACAAGCATGAGTCTCAGGTTTTGATGGATATTTGTCAGAGGTACACGACCCCGGGGCCTGAAGCGAACACCGGGGGAACTAAAAAGCGTCCGTATGGGTCTTCTGAAAGAAAGTCTGCTATGATGAAAGAGGCATGTAGAGCGTACCATATATTTTATGACTGAGTGGCGAAATATATGGAGGATTTCCGCAGCCAAAGTAAGGGTTCTGGTCTCACTCGAAGGGTCCTCGTCCGCCACCGTCGCCTCGGGCCATTGACCCTCGATGTTCTGGAATCAGTCAAGCATGATGGGAAGACCCGCTTGGGGTGTCAGTTGTTGGATTGGTTACATTGGCATTTTTGCATTACTTAGAGTCGAGGCCTCTCAAGTAGTAGTTTGTATATAAATAAGCCCCAAGTTTTCGACATAGCAAATTTCAATTTTCAGAGATTTCTAGTCTGTTTTCAGAATGTACAACTTCACTTTTTTTGGATTTTTATTTCAAGAAGTTTCCAGTCTGCAGTAGTACAGAGCATTTGGCTGAGGTACAGGTCGCCACAGGATACACTGCACAGCCAAATCTCCATTGATTTTGCCATGAATGTTTTCAGGCAAACCCTCCCAAGCAGTATACTAAGAAAATTGTCCCGCAGGAGCCGCCCAATGGATCGGGCACCCGGTCTTCAAGGTTCTTTGCTACCTCGCAGGGAGGATAGCATCCCCAGTTGGAGCTAGTTGTTAGCACTAGAATTCTACAGCATGAATAGGAACATGGAATAAGGGATATCTCAAATTTTTTTCTAAAAAAGGCCTAAATGCCCTTTGTATTTCATGACCAGGTGCTAACGCATAATAAAAGTTGATAGTGGGGGTCTTAAACATGAGAAAAGAGCTATAACATGGCGAAGGCGCGACCAAATGGAAAAAAGGGATCCAAGTCTATAGTCCGAGACTAAATATTTTTAAAGGTAACCATCGCACAGCTTCCCACCGTTGGATGGGCGCAAGAAGGAGATCAACGGCCCTCGTTGATGGTCACATGGACAAGGCGTGCGAGGAATAGTCATAATGGTGGTTGCAATGGGAAATGCCACCAGATAGATGGCAGCTGGAGGAAGCGTCGCATGAGCGATAAGTGGTAAGCAATACCATTTCAGCAACATGCAATACCGCTAAGGCATAAAGATCGATCGATGGCCATGTGGATGGCCCAAGGAGGGCGAGGAGTATCCTATGGTCAAGGCTCAGGGTCCCACAATGGTAAGTGCAATGTGACGAAAAAAATGGTGTAGATTTTCTTAGGAAGATCAATGGTCCCTGATGATCATCGCGTCGGGAAGGAGCACGTTGGATAGACGGGAAGGTGGTTGTGGTGGGAAAACCCATTTTCCAGGTGTCACCACCAAAGCTTGTCGTAGGAGGATGGGCGGTAAAGCAAAACCATTTTAGGGGAATGCAATCCTACTTCGTCGAGGTACGACGCTTAGGGACAAACGGTGGAGATTAGGACACATGGAATGATCCAACGGCAGGAAGGGGAAAGAAGTCAAGTGAATAAAGGGGATCATATCCAATGGCCTAGATCTTTGCTCAAGAGATCAACAGAGGAAAATCCTGGGCAGCCGGTAAAGATTAGCGATGTTTAGAGAAGATAAAGTTATATATATACAAACGCACATGGCAATTGACATTTGTGTCTTGGGGCATGTGGAAGATGGAGAAAATAACCAAAGGATTCACTCTCACGGCCTCTCAGTGACAAGTGAGGCCTTACAACCTCCATTATTGGCAAATCTAAGTCTGTTTGAGGGGGGGAAAAGAAGTCAAGAACCAGTTTAGCAGAAGGTTAGGGTTAAAATGGTTCTGGAGCATAGGGTTTGAAGGCGACGGGTTTAGAAGGTCAGCATTCTATACCTGCAATTAGGAAGTAAATAAGGGTTTAGACTAGTATGGGGGTTTTCCAGTAGTCATTTTTCCTTTGTCACGTCTGTCAAATTTATGTCTTTCTCGAAGCCGAGGGTTTTTCAAGGAGGTCCTTTGTCACTACTCAGAGATTGGTTTTCTCCGTGGGTACTGCCAAAATCTCAGAAGGTTGAAGAGGCCAGCCTCCAAAATTCAGGGAGGGGATAGAATGGAGAGGTTGGAAGCACTATGAGCGCTGGTACAGTGCTAGCAGGCATGGCGGTTTCGGCCGACGTCGGAGATAAAGGGGCCAGAGCAGCAGGTGATGGAGGTGCGGGCCACGAGTAAAATTACTTGTGTAGACTGTTGGGAAGCCTGCGAGGCTGCAACGATGAGGTGACCCACGTCATTTGACGGAGGAGAAATGAGGTGAAGTTTTGTGATGTGGACAAGGCTAGGCAACATGAAGGCATCTCTACTGCCACTAAAATGATTACAAACATGATGGAGGCCACCTCAGCGACGTCATATGCTCTGTCATCTATCGGGATATCTTTGACAAGCGTGTTTCAAGTCAGCTTGAACCTTCTACATAATTGTTATTTGATTAGGGGGTTTGATCAGGTTATCATGGCGATTATGGCCAAACGTAGCTACTGTCATCGTCACAGTGTTTATGGATGCGGTCTCTACGTTCCCTATTCGAAACCGATATATAGAGAAGGTGGTGCACTTGGTAGTTTGAGCATCTTTCAGTTAGAGTCGGATTATGGAGAAAGAGAAGGAATATGGAGTGGTTTTCATGCCAGAGCAGGCGTGGTCCGAGGTGGAGGAAGAGCATGCTCCTTCGTCTCCTATGGTATTCGACCACGTAGATTCCAGCTCCTCTAGTGAAGGTGAAGAGCTCGAAGGGTGACAGGTGTTCAAGGGAGTCCAACGTTGAGGGAAGAAGGAGCCTCCTAAAGAGGAGTAGGGATTCTAGCATGGCACGGAGATTTTCAAAGACTTCGTGATCCCCACTAAGGAAGCGACACCTCCCCCTCTAGCAGACGAGTCGCAGGCTGACATTTCTTTGAAGATAGAGTATTTCTTTAATTCACAAGGCCAATTGAAGACTTCAGAGTAAGGTGGCACCTTGCTCATGGTATTCTTGTTTCCCATCTTAATCATTTTGTTGGCAACTTGACACGTATGTAATATTCCCAATTTGGGGATGTTGAGGTGGCAGCATAATTTTGTATGTTTCCTAAGGAACGATTCAAGGCTGAGAGCCTATAAAAGCATTGTAATAGAATAATTAAGGGTTGGAAAATCATTCGGCTAAGGCCTAAGAGGCGACCCTGGTTTTGAGACTTTCATGCTAATACAATGTGTAGTGCCTATGGTAAACTGTTTTGCAGAGATTCCTGTGTCGTTCTAACTTGTAGTCAGTTTTTTCCTTCTTCTCTATGTGCATGTGCTTCATGTTATGCCTTTACATTATGTTTTTCATTTCATGCATGAGATCAGTGTATAATAGTTTGAAATTCTTGGAAACAAGCTCTGGCTATTATCTTAGGTATTCACTAAATATTGCTACTAAAGTTGATATTGAATTCATCTTTACTGGATGCTCATATCAATGGTTTGTTCTTATTTTCTTCTTTTACCACCAGAAAACAGCAATATGACGACAAGTGGGTGGCTACCTTGCCTCTTTTAGAGTAGTCCACACTATGGCACTGTTATCTGATTTGTTTGTAATGCCTTGACTCCATCGCCCAATTGTTTTTCCCTTGTGATTATCCCTCCAACATTTTCACACAATTTGTCCCATTAGAAATCTGACCTTCTGTGTATGCTTTAATTGGATATTTTTTGAGAAATGAAGGCTGGTCTATTTGTTCACTATTGACGCCTTTGAATATTTACAATATTTAAGATATTTGTAGAGAGAGCCCTCTCAGACTATGCAGGGTCAATAGCATTAGTCCAAAGTGGTTAGTGGTTACCCCGATTCTACCTCTCCATAACCCTGGGGGCACAATTTGGGTGTTAACAGAGTGAATGCGCGCTAAAGACAAATGAGCTAGCATATGCACAATAGAAGTAGCAAAATTTGAAGAAATTCGTCGCTGAAGTCTGCGTGAAGATCCCAGACTGCGCAGAAGGGCCTGAAGTAGAACAAACAATCCTAAATATTGGTGCTGCCGTGGACAATCTCAAAGCATAGATGGAAGATATGGATATTGGATACAACGAGAAGATTGTTGACTTAGAGTCTCAGCAACAACCTGGCACTCCGCTAGATGTGAAAGAAGCAAGAGCTAAAGAATTGAAGACTTCAACAGAAAACATCTCCATAGAAGTGGCGAGATGTCAAGACCTACTTGAAGAAGTCACTAAGGTATGGGCTATGCTACAAGAGGATCTAGAATTACAAAAAATTCAGGATGAAGGTCAGAAGAGGCAGAAAGACCTTGATTCTGTGAACACGACCATGAAGGATTTGCCGCCAAGGCAAAGGATCCACAAGTTCGCAGAGACGAAAGAGCTTCAGAAGGAACTGAAAGTGCTAAGGATGAAGGAAGATGAAACTTCATTGAAGTTGCATCCAATGCAAGAATAAGCGCTGGCACTTTCTAAAGAAATTGAGGAGAAACTGCAAGAACTCGACACGACCGAGAATACAGTGAAGGAGCAAATGCAAGAACCTGTATTGGAAATAATGCTCGAAACAATTAAGGAATTTGAGCAAGAAACTAAGGAAGCAATTGTGAAGTTAAGCCCAACTTTTCAAGAATTCGCTGCGAAGTCAAACATCCCAGGGGATGCATAGTCGAAGAATCCTAGTGAAAGTGGCTCGGGGGAAAGAAAAAAGTAATTGTTAGGGGTCTGTTGAATGCATCCCAAGTGCATAAGTTTTTATGTCAAAGGTACAAGTTAGGTGATGCCTTAACATTGACCAGTTTTGGGAGAAGCAACTCCACAATTCCCAGGAGGAAGGTATGGAGTGAAGTGAAGTTGACAGGAAAGGACATGTCCCCTTAGTAAAGACGAAGTACTAAGGATGACTAGAGGTAGTTGGAGCAGTTATGGATGAAGCGACGAACTATTAGCTACAGAAGCAGAGAATAAAGAAGAGGAATGGTGCAAAGGATGCGCCACTGTAGATTCAAAGACGCGTGGTCAGAACTGCAACTATCAGAGTCAGAAAAAGTGGCATAAAAGGATAGTAGAGCTCCAATGAAGTTAACACAAAGTGTGGTCAACAGGAGAACCATGCTATTTTTGGTTTAAGGGTACTATGGGGGTTGGACCATATTTATTGTAATATGTGACTTTGGGAACATCTATATAAAGGGAAATTTTGTATAAGGAAGGGCTAGATTTTGATAAATTATATGAGATATTGCTAGATCTAGGCTAAGAGAGATCTAAGATAAGAAAAGACTCTCCAGCTGAGTGCGTAGAGATCTATTGTAAAGAAGAGTCTGCAGTTGAGTGCGCAAACTGGAACTATTACCCCTTCCAAGTAATATAAGAACAATTCTTGTGGACGTAACTCCCATCTGGGGGGTGAACCACGTAAATATTTGTGTTGTGTGTATGAATCTATGATATGCTTTGTGTTCATGTATGATTATGCTTATGTATTTGCTTTCATATATATTTGGATGATAATGTTATGTTAAGTAAGCAGAACACGTGTATGAATGTTGTGAAGTCATGTTAAGTATGATGAATGCGTAGTTATCAGAGTAGCAATAACCGTGATTCAACAAAGTCTATGGGTTGTTGATAACTGTGAAGTGCACAGTTACATATTGGTATTGGTATGTTAAGTAAATGTTAAGCAAGGAAGACGTTACAAGTCCACATAACACATCTCTACACCACCAAGGTTACAAAAATCTGATTCTGTAACCACCCATTTTCGCTTCGGGTGCGACTTTAGCTTGTTTGTAGGTTGATGCTGAAAGGGCCAGTGAAGGGGATTTTGTTGGGTCTACAAAAGTACTTCACCAAACCTGGTTCAACCCATAGAATAAGTAACCAACAATGCTAAATTTAGGACCTTCCCTTGTCATAGATGTCATAGAATCTGTCTTAAGTTGTCATAGGTGTCATAGATTTTGTCATAACTTGTCATGGATTCCATTAGGGTTTACACTTCTCTAATGCGTCGTCCTTGGTTAATTTTAGCCTACTTCCACTTTATGATAATCTTTGGGAGTTACTCTCCCCCTAATGCACCCTTCCTTTGCTAATTTTAACACGAGGAGTTACAACTCAAGAGATGCCTTCATGATTGGATTCCTTCCACCTAGCTTGGGGGTTACACTTCTGTGTGGCCCCATTATTCATCCTTATGCACCCTCTTTTTCTGACTGGACCTATTACACATCATTTATGAGTATTTAACATTTATTAACTCAAAATTGTGACCCACATCATCCATCATAATTCAATTTTCTTCTATCATATAATGACTATGGTCCAATTAATTCCCTAGTTAAATTAGTTTCCACTCCAATCTATGGGAATTGGATAGGTTGGTGAAATGTCCTTAATGAGCTTAGGGAGGGGGCATTACATAACCTAGTTTCCCAGATTATCAAAATATTTTACTAATCCTTTCCATGCATTACATATTGCTTTTATATATATTCTCTCTTTTCTTTTCCAATCTTCTTGGTCTATGCTATCCAATACTTTTCCCTCATCACCTTGCCCCACCTTCCCTCATTAAAATTAAGTATCCAAAGACATTTAGCTCCTAAGTCCTATCTAAAGATAGTTTTTTCAAACCCCATCATCCAACCTCCTTTGGTTTAGCTAGCCGTATCCATTTAACAAGGGGGATACATTTCATTTCTCTTTTACCAATTCAAAGAAACCTGAAACGTTTTTTCTTGATTTGATCAAATATACCTCATGAAATATGAGCAATAGATAACCAATAAATAGGTGTGAAGCATTCTACATCTATTCTTATATTGAAGGACTATTAATTTTGGGAAGCCAAACATCTCTTTTAAATAAATTTTAAGTCAGATTATGATTTTGTAAATATCAATAACTTTATATAATTGTCGAAGTGTCAAATCCAAATTCGGTTGACAAACTAGACTCATTAATCAAGATATTTAATATAACATAGAACTAATTTAATTTTTGAGGTGCAGTATATTATTGTATTGACTATATAGACATTTTTGAGGTGCAGTATATTATTGTATTGTATTGACTATATAGACATGATTTATGTTAGGACTTCTAACATTTTATTATTTTTAATAAAATATGAATAAAATTTATAAATATATGAAAAATTCCAATCAGTTGTCTTCAAGAATATATTAGAATTCATTATACATGATTCAAATGCACCATTTAATTTTCATATATTCTAAATAATGAAATAATGATTGTTTTATAGTTTTGTATGGAATTATTTTAAATAATGAAATAATGATTGTTTTATAGTTTTGTATAGAATTAAAGTAAATTAAAAGATTTTATTTTCATTTTTAATCTCTTTATCTATTATTGTTTTATAGTTTTGTATAGCATTAAATCTAATTAAAAGATTTTTATTTTCATTTTTATGTATTTATTTGTTAGTAGTAATTATGTTTCTTTTGTTTTTAAAATTGATATGGTTGTTTTCTTTCTACATTGTATTTTTTTACTTTGTATTTATATTTAAAATTATTTGATTTAATTATTTTTTGTAATTTATATTTTATATTAAGATTACACAAAATTTATTAAAAATACAAGATGAGCCTCCTAGAGGGAGAAACACTTAGGCATTGAGCCTCTTGGAGGGAGAAACACCTAGGCACTGATTCTGAAAGGGGACTACTGAGTTCTGCACTAAGCATCTAGGAGGAAGAAACACATAGGCTTATTATCAAAATAAAATTGTGGATAATTGCTAGAGAGTCTTTTCTAATTGTCACTATTTGGTGCCATATGCAAGGATTGTTAGAGACCAAAAAATTACCAAATTGATAGGTACAAACATAAATACTAGAGACTTGAAGTCTTAAGAAAACAACAGAAGCGTAAAACATTCCAAACCAAAGAGACGCAAGTCGGACATCACTGTTGAGGGGGATTTGAATAGTCGGTATCCGGCATCACTGCTTCTATGAAGGATGTTGATGTATTTGTAACTTCGAAAGATATTCACTTGTATATTGTATGTATTACATTTGTACTTTATTGTATCCCCAACGGAGATGTATTATTCCTCGGATTGGAAGTGTCGTCATTTGTACTTGCAAGTGTCACAAGTTATATTGTAAGTGTCGTAACTTATACTTGATGGGTTATTAGACCACCTTGGTGGGGTCGGCCCTATATGAGTCATGTGGGTTAAAGGGTTATTAGACCACCCTAGTGGGGTCGGCCCAGTCAACATTATGCTAAGTGGTTAAGTTGGGGCTGACCTAGTTGAGTAAAGGTCAAGTGAAAGTAAAAGTATAAATAGAGAGTGTGACTCTCTCATTTGACACATTCACACACTCACTCACTTCTCATTAGTGAGAGAGAGGAGGAGTGTGCACAAGTGGAGGAGAAGCTACTAGGAGAGTATCTCTTGTTGTGGGGTTTGATCTTGTGATATTTGTATTGATGCTCACTCTATCTCTAAGGAAGTTGCAGGGTTTTTCACCTTCTTGGTTTTCCCCGGTGAAATGCTTTGTGTCTCTTGTCTCTTGTGTTTGATATGTTGTACATGTTGTTCTCTTAGTTAAGATACTAGATCAGATTGAATTAAATGATGAAAAAATAACATGGTATCAGAGCTAGCCTGAAGGAACGCATAGTATGGCATTTATGACACTTGTTGCACTTGCGACAAATCGAAAGCTAGGGCTTGGTGTAGTAAAAACCAGTCATCGTGGCACTTTCTCTCTAAATCCATTTTGGAGAAGGTTAAGGATTTGAAACTCTCACAGGTCGAAGATGAAATGTGCATGTACGTTGTGTCTGAAAGACAACCTCAGATTTGTTGTACTTTGTGAGATATGATCCGTACAAGTTAGGGTTTCTGCCTCTTCCAGAATGCAGTCCTAAACAGGTAACCTAGGAAAAAAGGTCATATCTCGGGATAGGAAGCTCCAAATGGAATTCTGTAAAAAGTGACAGTGAGGGAACAGACTATAGTTTCACAGTTTTGGGTTTCAGAGGCCGAAGTTGAAACAGTGACATGTGGCACGCCGTACAAGTTCGTTGTACTATTTCATCCCATAAACAGGTCACGTTGTGACAATTGGCATATCGCTCTCTCAGAGAATCCATTAAAGCTCAGATCTACGAGGTTGGAAATATGACAGGTCACTTTATCATAAGCCAAATTTTCAGAACCCGAGGATGCGAAATTTTAGAGATACATTAGAAACAATATGTCATATATTTCTGTCCAAACAGAATTAGACTCTAAGCACTCTCATTTTTGGTTTTTCACTGCTGCGGGAAATTAGGGTTTCAGAGAAAGTTGGAATTTATTGAATTTGAGACCACGACTGGATGCTCCTTAGAAAAATCAAGATTTAGAGACCAAGATCGAAGCTTTTTGTTGGGTAGAACCCTAGGCTCTATGAAACCCTAGTTCAAGATTTTGACCAGAAAACCAAAAAACCAGAAAACCAGAATTTGACAGAAGCTGTAGATCCGAAACTTTCAAAGTCAATTTTGAGGAGTCAAATTTTGGAGATTTCAAAATTGAAGTATTCCAGCTTGATCAGATCAGCAAGGTGCATCTTTTCATCCAATCAGAAGTTTGAAATTCAAAGTTTGGATTTTTAGGGTTTCTCTGTCAAACCCTAGCCAGATCCAAATCCAGCTTCATAAAATCAAAGTGGATTGGGTTAATCCTTGAAGAGAATTATTTGGACACCTACATAAGTGAAGAGATTCCAATTCCACAGGGAGTTGAGGCTAAGGCCTTACATAAGAAGACTACAAGCAATACCAACAGGTATGACTTGAGGAGATACAGGTATGTTTTGAAATCTGTTCATGATTAAGTTTATGATATGTTTGTCTTCATATTATTGAGGTTAGTACAATCTTGACTATTTTTTAGAATTGTCTTATCACCCTAGTAAAAGTATGAATGCAGGTGAATGATAGAAGACATTCATTGATTAGGGTTTTGACACTTATGATTGTACTAATGCACTGTGGTGTTGTATGAGGATGATGTTGTCCGCTAACATGAAAGATACATCAAGAAAGACAAATTAAGTTCTAGATCAAGAACATATGACCATGGTGACATGAAGACAAAGACTCATCCATATCCATTGATCACTTAGAATCTCTACTTACGAGGTATGTATAATTTGGTTCTACAATGCTTAACTTATGAGATATGCAAGTTACTAGCACAAGGTCTCTAAAGCATTGAAAAGAACAAACAAGACATTGTTTGGGTATGTTAGACATAAATCGCAAACATGATAATCTAGGTATGTTTTCCTATATCTAGTTAGAATCCTACCTTCTTTTAGGTTCTCATATAAGTATATTTTCGTATGATTGATAATGATTATTCATGAAGTTATAGGTTTGAGTAATCATGGGTTTATGCATATTATGCTTCTTACTTTGATTAATGATATGACAAACCAGAAGAATCCTATGGTCAAATAAGAATATGCATGAGTAAAAGAAGTCCTCCCTGAAACATTGAATACTAATGCTTGTGATAAATTACATGTGTATGAAATGATCATGACCATACATGTTTAAGATTATTTAGAATCATAATGTTTTGATAGTATTGAGATTATACTTATGAATGTATGATTATGTGTGAGATCTTGAGGATAGCACAATGATGACACTAGTGCACACTTAAGCATGCATAGTGGTCCAGGATGGATAGAAGTTCGAAGACATAAAAGATATCATAAAGAAAGCAAAGATCAAGAGGGAGCACACTCCAGTTGTTCCTGCAAGGAAGCAAAGATCAAGAGGGATCACACTCCAGTAATTCTTGTAAGGAAGCAAAGATTAAGAGGGAGTCCACCCAACAAGCAAACAAAGATAAGTATTTGAATTGTCATTTCTTATTACTTAAATGATGTTGTACTTATGTTCCTAGATTTAGGATGTATATTATGCATTTTAGAAAAGTTGCATTAATGAACAAGATACTACTAATATAGTAATGGGTAAGTGGCCTATGGTACTATACAACACTCCATTGCTACTTATCTAGAATGAAACCTCTTTGCTGACATGTTGGGAGTTGTGCACACTCTTAACAATGTTTTGGTAGAGATGGAAGGCATCTAGAAAGTTACGGGATATGGATACATGTTGTATTGAAGCATTGGCTAAGATAATTGCATGACTATATGACATATGTCTTTATGAGTAAAAGAATTTGTTATGAAATCTATAAGATGTTTCTAATCATGCAATTGAACTTGTCTTGTAGGAAAGACCATGTACCATCACCTACAAAAGAAGGACTACAACATTTGTTCCAGCAACAAAGTTCAAAGAAAACTATCTATTGAAGATATTGAAGAATCTGAAGTTCCGAGGATCCAGGATGCAGTAATGGAAGAATGCCATGATCGAGGAATACCAATCGATCATGAAGAATGATGTTTGGGATGTGGTCCCAAGACCATATGGGAAGTCTATTGTGACTTCCAAGCAGATCTACAAGATCAAGCATGTTGTAGATGGTAGCATAGAAAAATACAAGGTAAGGTCTGTGGTTTGTGGCTTCTCCCAGAAAGAAGGGATAGATTATGAAGAAAATTTTGCACCCGTATCCATATACACTTCCATCAGAACAATACTCGCTCTGGCTACAGTAATGAAGTGGAAGATACACCAGATGGATGTGAAGACAACTTTCTTGAATGGTGTAGTTGAAGAGGAAGTGTATGTGGAGCAGCCACTCGAATTTGAGACACATGATAGGGAGTCACATGTGTGCAGATTGAAGAAATCCTTGTATGGATTGAAGCAGGTACCCAGGACATGGTACGGTAGGATAGACAGCTTCCTGTCCAGTTTTGGATTTACTAAGAGTAAAGTGGATTCCAACCTTTACTACAAGGTCGAGGAAGGCAATCCAGTGATACTCCTACTATATGTGGATGACTTGTTTGTGACAGGTGAGGATAGGTTGATTTCCGACACGAAGAGGAAGCTTGCTACCAAGTTCGAGATGAAGGACTTGGGTATGATGCATTACTTTCTAAGTATTGAGGTGTGGCAGATTACAAATGGAATCTTCCTTGGACAAGGGAAGTATGCAATAGAGATCCTGAAGCGGTTTGGGATGATGGACTGCAAGGCCATGGCCACACCTATGGCATCGAACCTGAAGCTATTGAGTGATGCTTCATTAGAGTCAGTTGATGCCACTATGTATCGTCAGATGATTGAGTCCTTGATGTACCTGACGAACACGAGACTATATATTTGCTTTGCTGTGAACACCTTGAGCCAGTTCCTGATGGATCCTACACATGTTCACTTGATTGTTGTAAATCATATTCTCGGGTACCTAAAGGGTATAGTTGATTATGGGCTCAAGCATGATGCGAATCAAAAGTTTAACCTGGAGGGTTATGTTAATTCAGATTGGGTAGGCAATGATGCAGATAAGAAGAGCACTTTGGGATGCTGCTTCAGTATGGGATCAGGTGTGATCTCTTGGTTTAGCAGGAAGAAATCCTGCGTAGCACTGAGTATAGCCAAAGTATAGTATGTCACAGCTTGTTTGCCCAGTTGTGAGGCAGTATGGATAAGGAAGCTACTGTCTGATTTATTTTATCTCTAATTGGATGCTACTTGTATCTATTGTGACAACTAGATTTGTGTGAAGTTGTCAGAGAACCCAGTGTTCCATGATAAGTCGAAGCATATCGAGATCAAATATCACTATTTCAGGGATATGGTGCAGAGAGGAGCAGTGAAGCTCCTATATGTTGCGACGGATGAGCATATTGCAGATGTGTTGACCAAACCACTATCCAGAGTGAAGTTTGAGTACTTCAGAAAGAGGCTTGGTGTACTTCAGATCGAGGTTCCTTCCAAGGGGAAGTGATGAGTCCGGAAGACGCAGATGCACATGGTATTTTCTGACATTGTTGTAGATGTGTTCTCCCATGGTCGTGATCTAATTGCTAAGCCATTCTCACATGGTGGTAGATGTGTTCTCCCATGGTTTAGATGTAAGGGTTGGAGCCATTCTCACATGGTGGTAGATGTGTTCTCCCATGGTGTAGATGTAAGGGCTAAATCCATTTTTCACATGGTGGTAGATGTGTTCTCCCATGGTGAAAATGTAAGGGATGGACCCTTCCCCGAATGGTGGTAGACGTGTTCTTCCATGTCGGTGGTGTAAGTGTTGTATGATGTGCATCTGGGCTGTGCTTCGTGGATGATGAGATGATCTGAAGAGGACGATCATGTGCGATGAGCATCAGGATGATGCTCTAGATGATATGCATCAAGACGATGTTGTGATGATGATCAGGATGATCATGTGATGATATGTATCGAGATGATGCTATGATGATGATCAAGACGATCATGTGTGGTAAGCATCGGGTCGATGCTCCAGATGTTGTACATCAGGATGATGTATTGTATGATGATGATCAGGATGATCATATGTGATGAGCATCAGGTCGATGCTCCATATGTTGTACATCAGGATGATGTATTGTATGATGATGATCAGTATGATCATGAGTATTAGGATGATACTCCATGGCCATGGACAGATTGTGTAGGTAGCATAGAAAAGATCCTGGGAGATACGATAGTTTGAGCTCGGATAATCTTTCGAGGTTTTGCTACAGGTTGGCCATGGGCAGATTGTGCAGGTAGCATAGAAAAGATCCTGGGAGATCCGATAGTTTGAGCTCGGATGCTCTTTCAAGGTTTTGCTACAGGAGGCATGTAATCAGTCCTGGAGATCCAATAGGTTGAGCTATGTGCTCGTAAAAGTCCTAGGATGCTTTTTAGAGATCTTGTAGTTTGCAAGACACTCTTTTAAGGTTTTTCCTGACTACATGTAAAAGATTCTGGGAGATCCGATAGTTTGAGCTTGGATTCTCTTTCGAGGTTTTGTGGTGGTCACATGTAAAAGATCCTGGGAGATCCAATAGTTTGAGCTCGGATGCTCTTTCGAGGTTTTGTTGACGCACATTCCACAGGATGGCCAAAGATGTTGAAGACCTACAGGAGGCTAGGCCTACAACTAGCATGAAAAAGGGTTGGCTCTGTAGAACTTCCTATGATGAGAATAATTGAGAGATAGCACCAGTGATCGAGATGATGAGTACAGTAGTAGTGACGATGATGCTCCGTGATCCAGTGATGATGATCTAGCTCCATAATTGAAGATTTGTGCCTATATGTATTGATGACATGTGTCAAGAGAATACCTTCCTAGTTAAGAGGGAGTGTTGATGCATTTGTAACTTCGGAAGATATTCACTTGTATATTGTATGTATTACATTTGTACTTTTATTGTATCCCCAACGGAGATGTATTATTCCTCCGATTCGAAGTGTCATCATTTGTACTTGAAAGTGTCACAAGTTATATTGTAAGTGTTGTAACTTATACTTGATGGGCTATTAGACCACCTTGGTGGGGTCGGCCCTGTATGAGTCATGTGGGTTAAAGCGCTATTAGACCACCCTAGTGGGGTCGGCCTAGTCAGCATTATGTTAAGTGGTTAAGTTGGGGCCGACCTAGTTGAGTAAAGGTCAAGTGAAAGTAAAAGTATAAATAGAGAGTGCGACTCTCTCATTTGACACATTCAGACACTCACTCACTTCGCATTAGTGAGAGAGAGGAGGAGCGCATACAAGTGGAGGAGGAGCAGCTGGTAGGAGAATATCTCTTGTTGCGGGATTTGATCTTTGTGATCTTTTTATTGATGCTCATTCTATCTCTAAGGAAGTTGCGGGCTTTTTCACCTTCTTGGTTTTCCCCAGTGAAATGTTTTGTGTCTCTTGTCTCTTGTGTTTGATATGTTGTACAGGTTGTTCTCTCAGTTAAGATCCTAGATCAGATTGAATTAAATGTTGAAAAACTAACAAAGGATCCTCCTTGATTTCATGCTCCATTGCTTTCTGGAACTTCAAGCTTGCCATTTCCTGAGTGAGACTTGAGTGGATTCTCTTCCCTCGTGGAAATTGTTTGTTCTTCCTCCATTTTCTCATCTTGCACATCCCCCGCCATATCCACTGGAGCCACATCTTCCACCTCTATCTCAACAACCACCACAAGGAGAGGTGAAGGGAGGTTGAATAATTCAACAATGTCAGCAAACCATTCAATCACAACCTGGACCCTATGTTCCATATCACACAGATGGACTTGTGTGTCTCCTTTCAAATCCCGGATGTCGCTCCTTATATCAAGCATCGTATCAGTCATGGAGGCTAGGTGTCGAGCTATGTTTGCCTCTCTTGAATCCCTATTCTACTTGTGACCAGAGCGTCCCCTCTGGATTTTGGCTTGGTGGTGCTCTCTCGCCATTGTAACACACTCACCACCTTCATCACACCAAAAATCAGTTCGCAAGTCTCTCTGGGCAACAATGAAAATACCACCATCGTCTGTGGGAAAATGTTCTTTTAACTCTCTTCCGTTGAACACAAGAGACATCTTGATTGTCATCTCATCCTCTCTCTCCTCAATAAATGCACAATTAGTACTCCTGGTGAGTAAGTGTCGACTTGCCCTTGAGAGCGGGTGCAATAAATTCACTAGTGAATTAGACGTCGCTAGTAATACCTCCGCCATCTCATCATCATTAATGCCCTGGGTTTGTCCGAAAACCACCACATTCGAAGAAAATTATTTGATTTATTAATTTGGATCTTTAAATTGTTAATCTCTTAAACAATAACTTTGAATTTTAATAATTTATATGAATATAGATTGAAATTAAAATTTTTATAAAAAAATGCTAAACAAAGCATCACATTTTAATACTCATATAAAAAAAACATCAATAAAACAAGTACTAGATTAGTGACTCTGAACATATTTGTTATTTTTACAGGAAAGTAAATGAGTTCATAGCATTCATTAGGTTTGTTGAAAAACAATTCTCTCGTTTTCTTAATTTATAATATTTTAATTGTATATTTGTTAATGATAAATGAAAGGGAAATATCTTGGTGGGTTAGTTGAGTGGTTAAGAGTTGTTTTTGCAAGCATAAATTTGAAAATTAAGAGCTCACTAGAAATGTATATAAATTAGTCTAAGTAATTAGAACTCAAAACAGAAAATATGTATATATATGGACTCACATGTTTTAACTTTCAAGTTTTCAAATGTTAAAAAAACTCTTATTGGGTCAAAGAGGCACATTCCACATCACAGTAGGGGGAGATGTGTAACTCCTTCCATGCTCATCCTAGAGTTGACACGTGTCCTTTTTAGAAATAATAAAATATTATAAAAAATAACTTGTAAGCTATTTAAAACATTTACAATTACTCAAATTAGATAAATTAAAAAGCTTCATCAACATTTGCACTCTAAAAAAGAGGATTTGCACTTTGAAAGATTCCATCCCTCTTAACACTGGGTAGAATCCATCTATCATCTTAATTATCAAGTTATACTGATTACAGTTCCAGCCATCTTAAACAAATGAGAAAACAATCATATTTAAAACGATCCAGCCATCTTTGACAAATGAGAAAACAATCATATCTAAAACGATATGATATCAATCTAGTTCAGAACATTGCATGTGGAACAAGTTATAAAGTAGAGCACGAATAACAGATTTAATTGGTGCTCCACGTTGGCGATGATGTGGATTTGTTGACTTATGTAGTGGACAAAACAATGGGCCTATTTCAGAAATAACTATCTAGATGGAATATAATACAAGTTAAAATATGTATTTATCCAGCGTCTTGATAAATTAAAATTTATTTCTTTTCAGAAATATTAAAAATATAAAGGAAGCGGCCTTATTCATGCAAGAATCTGTGCCAATGATGATAATCGAGTATAAATCATTGACTAACGTAATGGAGATTCCTGCGGGCGTTGTCGAGGCGCACAAAACCACTAAAAATCCGCCGCATTCAGCAGCTTGATCTTATCTGCCAAGTTGTAGCTTTAAAATCATCTCTTGCGGATCATATATTCCACCAGGAATTCTAATTCTAATAACAAAATCCACCATATATTGTTCTCTCTGTTTGGTTCTTCGTTTCACAAACAACACTTCAGTCGCGTATGCAATCCATTCCAATATAGTCGAGTATAGTTGCAGGAAGTTTAATTATTGTGAATAGTGATTCTTTCTGGCTCCATAAATAGGTTAATTTGCATGGAAGGTATGGAAGTTAAGGTGTCAGGAGATAAGACCGCCGCCATAGATTTATTGGCAGACGCGCCATCGAGTACTACTGTTAAGTCAAGGTTGTTTCAGCAGCAGCAAAATGCGTGGAGTAACTCCGGGAATATAATTGGGGTTGAATCTAACTGCCAGTCTCCTTCCAAGCCACAGGTGCTGCCCGAAGACACAATTCGGACAGTCCTGTACTTGAATTGCTGGTGTCACTCATGAATTGGTGTCGCCATTTGATAATTTCTGCGTAGTTATGTTTTGGCATTACCTATGTGGGAAAGCAATAATAGTTATTAGCATCTATGGTTCATAGAGGTCCTGCGACTATCGTTGGCATCAATATTTGTATGTATTAATGCAAATTACTTGTACAGTTACCTTTAGATTTTGCTCACCTGTAATAGATCACGCTTGTGACTTTTCCAGCTTATTGTTGTGTTGATAAAAATCGATTTTCCACTCCTCATTGAATAAATCATGATTATGTAACTAAAAGCACACAACAATGAAGGGTGTGCCAGAGACTCTTAAATATGTTCTGCATTGCTTCTCGATCACAATAAAATGTCTCTTACATTTTGTTCATAACAATCAATTATTACATAAGACTAGTAACAATCACATTTTTTGTAATATCCCTCATTTTTTTTTAGCCTTAATAATTTTATAAATACATATTGTAATTAGGTATGTGGTCCTGGTGAGGAGCTCAAGGCCAAGGCCCCGCCAGTGGACCATGAAGGTATTGCTGTGATTATTCTTAAATTGTAAATTAACGACCAGCCCAACTAAGCGCCAGGTAGGTGAAGTCACTAACAAGAAGGTGAAGGGCAAGATGGCCAAGGCCCCACCAGTGGACTGGCCCAACTAAGTGCCAGGTAGGTGAAGTCACTAACAAGAAGGTATGTGGTCCTAGTGAGGAGCTCAAGGCCAAGGCCCCACCAGTGGACCCTAAAAGTATTGTTGTGATTACTCTTAAATTGTAAATTAACTATCGGCCCAACTAAGCGCCAGGTAGGTGAAATCACTAGCAAGAAGGTGAAGGGCAAGATGGCCTTCCAAAATCTAATAATTGATGATGGATAATGTCCTAGTGTCATGGACACTTGAGGAGAGTGAGTTTATACGTAAAAACCTTAAAAGTTTAAGTGTCGTCATACAACTGCTCGTCACAATATTCCAATAAGTTAAATAACTTATGTTATAGTTAGCATAAAAATAACTAACTTAAAGAAACCCTAATAGACCTAAAAGAGGTCATACAAAGGTGGTACCCTGACCTCGGTAAAGCTTGGTAAAGCGAGCATATATATAAGTCACCCCAATTTAAGCTATCATGTTAAAGATTATAATAAAACATTACATAATTTTTTTAAGATATACATAAAGTATGTTTCTAAATAAAGGTAAAAAGGAAATTCTTATAATATTATAAAGTTAAGTCTTTTTCCAAACTTTTTCACCTTGAGCATAAGGTGGGAGGAAGATAATCTCTTTCTTATTCCTCTTACAAATCCTAGTGATATTTACAATCATGCAAAAGTTGCTTATTTATATAAAATAGTCCAGGATTTGGGAGATTAAACGATCTTGAAAGATTATATACATAGTTTTATGTATGAGTCATGTAATAATTATATATATATAGGACAAGAGGAGGATCATCCCTTGGGATGAGGTATGAATAAACCTTATTATGATTTTTGAAATAAAAATCACCTTATGGGAAGGGTCGAAGCTTGATGACTCAACTAGTGAAACTTTTCAACATATACTATACTCTATTGGTTTCAATAGAGGGCTTATCTTTAGAATCCTAATAGGATTAAGCCATTATAGGGATGGTATGAGTATTCTCACAACATTTAGTAAAGTTATTTTACAAATAGAATTAGTCGAACTTTTAATAAAAAGGAAATTTGTAAATCTTACTTTAAATTAAGAGTAATAACTATATACCGCCACTTATTCCTTTTGGATGAGCCAAGTGTCGATAGGCGGTAGTCCTTCAGCGCCATACTGCATTATGGAGTGGAGCCACCGTTACGATAGAGTAGAGCCATCTCTACGATAGAGTAAAGCGAGCTCTGCTTTAGAATTGGGGGGCGCGAACCAGGTATGGTTTTTCACAGCTATTCTGTTTTCTTTTGCGCGTTGGTTACTGCGGGTAAAAATAAAGGTAAACGTTTCCCGGTAGAGTGATTACAGAACATTTTTATCATATTCTGTTATAAACATTTTTTTATATATATTTAGCCTTGTTTTCAATTTACATTTATATGTTATTCAATAACCTGAAAATCGCAAGGTTTGGGGTTTGGTTTGGTAATTATATTGCTGCCAATAAAAGCTAAGACTTAAAAGAATAATGTAGGATATTTAAGGTAATATCATACCTTGGTAAAACACCCATACAACGTCGATGTTTATATTATTAAACTTGCAAACACCCTTAGTAAACTAAAAGTGTGGTGACCAATCGGTAAGATTTGCCAAGCTAGGTGTTGTTTCTTTAGTAAAGCTTGGGCACTATAGTACACTATCGTATTATTCAAGTCGGTGGTACTAGTATATATATATATATTCCTAACATATTTATAAATTTGCTAACTGAGCATCGGTTGTAAGATTTGGTTACCCTTGCTAGTTCTATGATCTTTGAAGTAGAGAAGCCTTTATATAGTAAGCTTTTGCATAGTATGCCATGTAAAAGTGATGTACATAACCTAGGGTTATGTTATGTGTGAGCTCTCTATGGGAGATTCCTGGAAAAAAAAAAGTGGAAAGTAAAGCTTGCAACACTAGTGTCGTGGAAAGTTAAGCTTGCAATAACAGTGTTATGGAAATGTATCCTCGTTCAATTAAATAAAATAAAATAAGCTTTTGTGGACGTAGCCCGAGATTCGCTTTCTCTCTTTGATGTGTCTGTTTTAAATTTATTGATATTGTGTTTTGCATGAATGTGACTCATCGTTATACATGGCTTTTTGTATATGAGTACCTTGGGGTTTGATTGTTCATATATTTATGGAATGCTGATATGTATTGTTTGTTCTCTCTTGGAGGTGACTTGCGAGATTTACATTTCCTTGGTTTTGGAAATTTATACGATGAATGTTTACATTCATGTTTGTATTATTTCGAATGTGGACTAAGAGAAATCTATTAGATAAAGTGCTTTGTTATCAATTTTTCTAACTATGGGAAAACATGGTGAACAATGTAACGTTCCTTTTTCTTTGACTCTAAAGAAAGTTAGAAGGTATAGATTAGTTATGGAAGGGTGAATTTTATATAGTGATAGTTATAGATTAATGGATGCAACACTTTGGAAAGTAGTATGATAATCTTCTTAGTTAAATCTTTTTGTCCTAAAATACTATTCAAGAAAATGTGTGATACTTATGATTTAAAGAGGAAGTAAATTACAACATATCTTAATTTTAGGAAGACTTTGGAATTCAATAAGCATCGCGTATAATTTCTAAAAGAAATACAAGGAGTTGTAAAATGATAGTTAGGTGGATTTGTACAAGTATAGAAGATCTTTGTGTCGACAAACAAGGTTTAATAACGATAATTATATTTAGTTAATCATCTTCTATCGATGCTAAGATCTCTAGTTTTAACAAATTTCTTTTGAAAATTCACCAATTTATTAACTTCCAATTTTGGGTACGTGACATTTTTAAATGTGGTTGATATTCGCATCGGCCTATATCAACCATGACCACACATTTAAAAGTAGTTGATATTCGTCACATTTAAAAATATGGTTGTTACTAATAGACAGTCGGCCAAGCGAAGAAATAGCTAAATTAAAAAATTAATAAAAATATTAAAACATATTAAAAATTAAATTAAAATATTAAAACATATTAAAAATTAAATTAAATTAAAATATTAAAACATATTAAAAATTAAATTTACATTAAGTTAAATTAAATTAAATTACAGTAATTAAATTAAATTAATTAAATTATGATGAGTGCTATGTTTGATTTAATATTAATAATATTATTTAACCTTATTTATTAATTTTATAATAATTATTGTTTTTATAATAATTATTATCAATATGAAATAATTATTTTAATTAATATTAATAAATAAGATATGTTAATATTAATAAAAAATATTTTTATATGGCATTTATTTTTATTACAAATATTAAAATTTATTTACTAGATATAAATATTTTTTTAGTAATATTTTTTTATTGAAAGATGACATTATTTTTTATTTAATAATAATACTAATACTATTATTATTATTATTACTATTACTATTACTATTCGTAGTAGTTATTATTATTATTTATTATTTATTAATATATATTATTATATTAATAAATAAATAAATGAGTGAATAAATTACAATTAAATAAAATATGTTAATATTAATAGTTATGATTAATATTAATATTAATAGTTGTAATTATTATTTAGTATTAATATTTATTATCCTTCATCAATATATATTAATTTATTAACCAATAATATTTAATAAAATAGATAGATAAATAAAGGCATAAAAAAGTTGAAATTAAATAATGAAGAAATAAATGAAATATAAATCAAAATAAATAAATATAAGCAAATAAATTAAATAAATACATAAATATTTCTTTCTAATTTTGTAGTTAACTATGTTAATCGTGACCGACTATCATAAACTTGAATTTGACAACGTTAGTTAACCATGGACGACATAGGTTGTAAAATTATGAGCTGAATTTAAACCATGGTTAACCATTGCGTAGGCATGGTTCACTTTGGTTTACCATGATTAATTACGTTTAACCATGGTTGATGACATCTCATTGTTGACCATGGATTGAAGTCAATCCCTAGTTGAATGTAATCCATAGTTAACTATTAGGAAATGTTCACTAAAATTAATGGTTGACTTCAATCCAAGGGTGCCTTCAATCCATTTTTTACTTTTACATAACGTTGACTTCAATCCATGGGAGAATTTCAACCAAGGTTCACTTCAATCCAAGGTTGGCTTCAATCCATGGTTGACTTCAATCCATAGTTGAGCTCAACCCATGGTTTTCTTCAATCAAAGGGTGACTTCAATCCACAGTTGACTTTTAAGCAAGGTTTGATTTAATCCATAGTTGAATTTTAAGAAAGGTTGGCTTCAATCCAAAGTTGACTTCAATCCATAGTTGACTTTAATTCATAGTTGAATTTTAAGAAATCTTAACTTCAATCCAAGGTTGACTTTATTCCATGGTTAACTTCGATTCGAAGGTGACATCAGTCCAAGGTTGAATTCAAGCTCAGGTTGAACTTAATACATGATTGAACTCAATTCATAATTGAATTCAATCTAACATTGACTAAAAGGTTGACTTCAATTTAAGGTTACCTTTAGCCAAGTTGACTCCAATCCAAGGTTGACTTCATCTAAGTTTTAATTAAATCCATTAATAGTATTAAGATTAATGATTTCAAGCCATGGTTGAATTTAATCCAGGGTTGACTTTGAACCATGGTTGACTTTTTAGTAGGGATGATTTCAATCCCTAGTTGAATTTTAGGCAAGTTTGCTTTCAATCCATAGTTGAATTCTAAGTAACGTTGACTTCAAACGAATGTTGGCTTCAATCCATGGTTAACTTCAATCAAATGTCGACTTTAATCCATATTTGAATTCAACCCATATTTGACTTTTAAGAAAGGTTGACTTCAATCCAATGTTGACTTCAATCCATGGTTGACTTCAGTCCATGGTTGACTTCAATTGAAGGTTTCCTTCAATCCATGGTTAACTTCAATCCAATGTTGACTTAAATCCATGGTTGAATTCATTCCAATGTTGACTTCAATGCAAGGTTGAATTCAATCCATGGGTGACTTAAACGAAGGCTGACTTCAATCCATGGTAGACTTGAATCCAAGGTTGACTTCAATCCATGGCTGACTTGAATCCAAGGTTGAATTCATTTGAGGGTTGACTTCAATCCAAGGTTAAATTCAAACCAACATTGCCTTCAATTCATGGTTGACTTCAATCCAAATTTGACTTCAATCCAATGTTGACTTCAATCTGTAGTTTTTTTTTAGGCAGGGTTGACTTCGGTCCAAGGTTGGCTTCATTCCATGTTTGACTTCGATCCAAGGGTGACTTCAATCCAAGGTTGACTTCAAGCCAAGGGTGACTTCAATCCCTATTTGACTTCAATACAAGGTTTCCTTCAATCCAATGTTTACTTCAATCCAATTATAGTTGAATTTTAAGAAAGGTTAACTTCAATCCAAGGTTGACTTTATTCCATGGTTAAATTCAATTTGAAGGTGACATCAATCTAAGGTTGAATTCAAGTTCAAGTTGAACTAAATACATGATTGAACTCAATTCATAGTTGACTTCAATCCAACGTTGACTAAAAGGTTGACTATAATTTAAGGTTTCCTTCAGGCAATTTGACTTCAATCCAAGGTTGACTTCATCCAAGTTTTAATTAAATCCATTAATAATATTAAGATTAATGATTTCAAGCCATGGTTGAATTTAATCTAGGGTTGACTTTGAACCATGGTTGACCTTTTAGTAGGGAAGATTTCAATCCCTGGTTGAATTTTAGGTAAGGTTGCTTTCAATCCATAGTTGACTTCTAAGTAAGTTTGACTTCAATCCAAGTTTGACTTCAATCCAATGTTGGCTTCAATCCATGGTTAACTTCAATCAAATGTCGACTTTAATCCATATTTGACTTTTAAGCAAGGTTGACTTCAAACCATAGTTGACTTTCAGGAAATGTTGACTTCAATTTATAGTTGACTTTTAAGAAAGGTTGAATTCAATCCATGGGGGCTTCACTCAATAAACCGCTATCATAGCACGTTCGTTCATGGCATATGAAACAATACCCCTAATTTCACTAAATATTGGAAAATACCTTCCAAAATCGTTTTTTTTACCCCCTCCCAATATGCCTTCCCAATTTTAAAAAACCCCTATTTTCACTAGATATCGTATGTATCAATTTTTTCATTAACAGTTTTTATACCCCTTTATATTTCTACCTAGTATATTGATATGATACCCCTCTTATGACCCCACATGCATGCTACAATGCACCTTGCTTCTTTCCATGTATATTGTGGATACACATTACTTCACCCACAATGCAATTACTCAACCACATATTCAAAACACCAAGTTTGCCTTGAACCCCACTCTAGATCACTAGATCAACTTCATTATTCAAGGCTAATGAGTCAATTATCACACTCTTTTTTCGTTTAATGTGATTGGAGTGTACATATGCAAAGTCTCAATTCAAGTCATTACTAAATCGAAGGGATGGTAACAATTACCCTTTCAAAATATGAGTATAGTTATCTTTATTATTTTGTTGGATTTTTTTCAATTTATGTTTTTTTCAAGGAATAATTTTATGGAAAAAATTTCAAGTATTTTCGTGGATGGTAAATGGAGTAAACAATGGAACCTTGATGAGGGGATCAAGAAAGTTGAAACCATGACCTTCCCAATTTTTGGGGAAGAGATCTCATATTTGACTCATGATTGCTTAAGTTAACCATAAAGCTTCAATTTAAATTTTTTTATGAAGTAATAGTCTTTAAATTGCAAAGAGTGAATTTGTAAATTATTAACTAAATATAAACCATATTAAAGGAAATTAATACCTTTTTTTTGCATGAACCTTTATAACTTGCTCGAGTGGCATGTGGTCTAATGAATTGGACCTAGGGCATCTAAGGGGCATCTAAGTTGTCAAAATCACTCGGGGATCACACCCCACCAGGGCCACACCAACCCTTAGCATGGCTGGATATTTTTGGTCCAATTTGGCATGTGTCCCTAAATGGCTACAATGAGCCACTAACTAACAGAAATAGAACAAAAGCTGTGTATTGGATCATGAAACAAACGATTTTGTTGGATTCTGGCATTAGATTACATGTAAGGGTGACTAACTGTTGCGGGTCCCATGGTTGGAGGCACTTTTTGTTAGGCCGGATAGGACACTAGCATTTTTCCCATTGGAACACATCGAAATTCTTGCATTGGGGGGTCAAAATACAAACCAACTAGCATAAATAGGATTTGTCAACTCCCATAGATGTGTTTAGCCCTTCTGGATGTGGTCACACTGACATAACTCAGTTATGCTTCCTAGTTCGAATTATATGGACCGGGCTCAAATTCACCATGTGTCCCTAAAATCCTTAAGGGTGTGAGTTGTAGTGGGACATAGAAGGATGATCGTGGCTCAGATCGATGAAAAAATGACTCCATTGGATTTAGGACATCGGGTTAGTTCCAGGGGTGCCCCTCTCCTCTACGTCCATGGAAGAGAGATAATATTTTAGGTCGATTTTGGAAACTAAGGTTTTGCTCAATAAGAGACATTGCAATTCTTGCACATAGGGGTCAAATTTACAAATTCCTCAATTGAGAACTTGTGGCTAGAGTTCCCACATGGAACCTACCTAGAAACACTTGCATGACATCCCAAAACCTAGTTTTGTTGCATGGTTGGAATTCTATGCCCTCAATAGGGATTCAATAGGTGTCCCTGAAATCCTTTAGGGTGCAAGTTGTAACGGGCCATAGAATTGTGACTGTGTCTCATATCGATGAACCGTCGACTTCATCGGATTCATGACATCGGGATAGTTCCAGGGGTTCCCATATCCTCTACATCCATGGCACAGAGATCATCTTTTAGGTCGATTTTGGAAACTAGGGTTTTGATCAATAAAGGACTTTGCAATTCTTGCACACAGGGGTCAACTTTGAAAATTCCTCAACTGAGAACTTGTGGCTAACGTTCCCACATGGAAACCACCTATACACACTTGCACGACCTCTCGGAACCTATTTTTGTTGCATGGTTGGAATTCTATGCCCCCAGTAGGGATTCATTAGGTGTCTGTGAAATCCTTTAGGGTGCGACTTGTAACTAGCCATAGAATGGTGACTGTGGCTCAGATCTACGAACCGTCAACTCTGTTGGATTTAGGACATTGAGATAGTTCCATGGGTGCCCCTATCCTCTAGGTCCATGGAATAGAGATAATCTTTTAGTTCGATTTTGGAAACCAAGGTTTTGCTCAATAAGGGATTTTGCAATTTTTGCACATAGGGATCAACTTTGAAAATTACTCGACTGAGAGCTTGTGTCTAGCGTTCCCACATGGAACCTGCCTAGAGATACTTGCAGGACCTCCCAGAATCGAGTTTTGTTGTACGGTTAGAATTTTATGCCCCTGGTAGGGATTCACCCTATGTCCTTGAAAGCCTTTAGGGTGCAAGTTGTAATGGGCCATATAACAGTGACCATGGATCAGATCGACGAATAGTCAACTCCGTTGGATTCCAGACATCAGGATAGTGATAGGGGTGCCCCTATCCTCTGGGTCCATGCCACATAGATCATTTTCTAGGTTGCTTTTGGAAACTAGGGTTTTGCTCAGTAAGGGACTTTGCAATTCTTGCACATAGGGGTCAAATTTGCAAATTCCTTGACCAAGAACTTGTGGCTAGTGTTCCCACATGGAACCTACCTAGAGACACTTGCATGACCTCCTAGAACCCAGTTTTTTTTTGCATGGTTGGAATTCTATGCCCCTAGTAGGGATTCAACAGGTGTCCCTGAAATCCTTAAGGGTGCGAGTTGTAACGGGCCATAGAATGGTGACCATGGATCGAATTGATGAATCGTCGAATCCATTGGATTCCAGACATCAGGATAGTGATAGGGGTGCCCCTCTCCTTTGGGGCCATGGCAAAAATATCATCTTTTAGGTCGATTTTGTAAACTAGGGTTTTGCTCAATAAGGGTCTTTGCAATTTTTGCACATAGGGGTCAACTTTGTAAATTCCTTGACCAAGAACTTGTGGCTAGCATTCCCACAAGGAACCTACCTAGACACACTTAAAGGACTTCTAGGAACCCAATTTTGTTGCACAGTTGGGATTAAATGCCCTCGGTAGGGATTCACTGCGTGTCCTTGAAAGCCTTTAGGATCCGAGTTGTAACGGGCCATATAATGATGACCCTGGCTCAGATCAATGAACCGTCGAATCTGTTGGATTCAGGACATCGAATTAATGGGAGGGATACCCCTCTCCTCTGGTTCCATGGCCTAGAGATTTCCTTATAGGACTATTTTGGAAACTAGGGTTTCACTCAGTCAGGGTCTGTGCATTTTTTGCACAAAGGGATCAACTTTGCAAAATTTTGATTTTGATTGTATAACTAGACATTTAAAGAGTGGAACTCAAACCTACCACATTGCACTCTTAATACATTTCTATGTCCTTAGTGTGAGACATCATTTGACATGTCCTTAGTGTTTGTGATGAACCTCCAATAATTAATTAATGCAAATACACGAGATATTAGAAATAATAGAACTCAGAATCACTTTTATATTGATCACGAGCCACTTCGAGGGGGCAACCTCCTTTGAGCAAGCTCAATACAATTAACTTCACGGTACCTTCATAGGCCTCAACACACACTTATATACTAAGTCGAGGCGCCAATACCATGGGTCAATACTATGTGTCAATACAAACCATGGGCTAAGTCTAGATGCCAATACTATGAGTCAAAACCATGGGACATATAATACTATGGGACGACTTACAAAGCATATGCATCCAACACTATGGGTCAATACTATGGGCTAATATAAACTATGGATCAACAAATACTACAGGACGACTTACAAAGAATATGCGTCCAACAATAATATACTAACAAAGTAAAGACATGGGTTCCTAACATCCCCTCTCCCTTATAAAAAGCTTTGTCCTCAAAGCTTTAGATGTGGAAATTGATGCACAATCTGAAGGAGTGGGTCCCTTGTAGCATCCTCGGGTTGCATTCTGAGCCACTGGCGCCTTTCAAGTTTCAGGGAGGATTGCATGGAATGCTGTAGATGAAGAAGAACCATATCAGTGATGTGAAAAGTGCGCTCAGAACGGTGTTGATCAGCTTGTTGTTTCAGTCGAATTCTTGCCATGTGAAAATTGTCCTACAGAATGAGAAGAAGTTGATCATGGTTTCGAAGAATTGAGTCAATTGCCTGAACTGGGGAGCTGCTAAAGGTGTATGGAAGAAGAATTGGTGGCGCCTGTCCAGAGACTGCTTCATATGGTGTCCTTTGAGATGTGGTACTATACAACTGGAGCGCTTCTAGGAAATCCATAGAAATAGTTGTCCAAATCTGTGGAGGGATGGGCAAGGGTTCGAGCAGTCCCGAAAGGAGGGTTGTTTCACCCTTGTTGACCTAGAAAGTATCACAGTCAACCACCATCCGTTGAATTGTCCTTTTGAGTCCCTTCCAAAAGAAGTTACATTGTTCCTGGTCATACGTTTTGAGGAACCCAAAGTGCCCTACTGATGAAGAAGCATGGAGTTCATAGAAGAGATAGTCTCGTTGAACAGATTGCAACCAATATGGAACAAGCAGAGAAATAGCTGTAAGAGAAATTGGGTCATCAAATGTGCGAGGAGGAGCATCTTCCACCATATTGTCCTTACCCTTCTGGTAAGTGGTCGCATAGTCATAACCCATGAGTTGGATAACCCATTTCAGGTGTGTTGGGGAGGAGACCCATTGTTCCAAGAAATTTTCCAGACTCTGGAGATCAGTCTTGATGGAGAAATAATTCCCCAATAGGGATGGCTGCCACTTCTGTACTGTATGCAAAATAGTCATCATTTCCTACTGAGAGATAGATGCGGCTAAATTCTTACCGGAAAGGTCTCTTGAAGGCAACAAGCTCATTAGTTTAGCAAAGACACCTATATATCTATCCAAGGAAGTAGTGGAGACCATTGATGGGTGCATCTGAATGGAATGGAGCTGAGCGATGACACCATGTGAATTCTTCTTAAGTATTTTTTCTAGGCGATGTGAACTGATAATGCAGAGAGACCCTGGTTGTAAGCCCATAAATTTGTGTTGTGCCGCATTGACTGAAAACTACATCCAAAGTTCATCAAAATCCCATAAGATGGGGCCAAGTGTGCATAACCATTGAACGCCCAAAACCACATCACATCTGCCTAAGGACAAGGCAAACATGTGAGAGTGCAGGTTATAATCTTCCATAGAGATACGCACATTGTGACACTTCCCCTTGCAAGATAAGGTGCCCCCATTGGCAACCATTACTTCAAAGTTGGAGGAAGGATGGACAAAACAATCATCCTGTTTGGCAATCCGAGGATCAATGAAGTTATGAGTGCTACTAGAATCAATGAGTATGGTAAGAGGGAGCTTCTTGAAGTATCCCCTGACTCGCATTGTTTGTGGGGTGGTGACGCCAGTTACAGCATGGAGAGAGATCTCGGGTGGGTCGTCCTAATATGGGGTGTCAACAGGAGGGTGTTGAATGTCGACCTGATCATCTACTATATCTGGAGCTTCTTCATCAAGTTCTGAGGCAGGTAGAGAATCCACATCCAAGAGATAGAGCTTTTGTTGAACACATCTATGTCCCCGAGTGAATTTCTCATCACAATTATAAAAAATCCCTTTTTCTTGGTGTGCCTGCATCTCTGTTTCAGACAATTGTTTGATAGGAGTTGGTTGAGGAGCAGGCGTGATGGGAGGTTGTTGGGAACCCATATTTCTGAAGGGAACAAAGGTGGGTTTGGAGCGTTGTTGAGCTGTGATCTTGTCCTCATCCAGCTTAGCCAACCTAGGACTTCCATCATTGTGTTGGGACAAAACATTTTGACCTCTGAGCGGATTTCATCCTTGAGACCACTGATAAAACAACTCATGTAGAATTCATCAAACAATCCTTCTGTGTGATTGGCTAGTTTCTCAAATTCCGTCTGATACTCTCTCACTGTGCCAGTTTGGTGAAGTTTAGTGAGTGCTCCTGTGAAGTCATCAAAAGAACTAGGACCAAATAGTGGCAAAAGGAGTTGGCCAAAATTTGTCCAGTTTGGCTCGGTATGAGCTTTGATGTACCAACGGTACCATTGAAGGGCTTCCTGTTCCAAATGAAAAGATGCAAGTGGAACTTGTTGGCCACCAAGGCTACGCTCTTCTTAGATATTTTCCTTAATTCTTCATATAATTTTGTCTCTGCTACAATGTTGTCTGGATTTTCCTCGTACCCCTCTAGTAGCTCTACTCTGGTCTCGCTCAGTGTTGCAGGTCCCTTGGGTGGTTTACCAAAAACGTGTTCTTTGACTTCAAAATCGGGCATTCGAAACTTGACTTGCTTCTTCTTGGGATTCTCTTCTTGAATCTTTGCCACCTGTTGATCATCTTCTTCTATTTTCTGCCTCTTTGAGGCCCTTTCAGGGTCACTGTCCACATCCATTGGACTGTTGATTTCCTTCTGATTGGACTTTTCTGGGATGGCCACTAGGGGCAAAACCATTTACACTGTTGTATCTTTACTAGATGATCTGGGTGCTGAAGATGAGCCTTCCTCAAAAAGGTATGCCAAAGTTTGGGAAGTCTCTGGGGGGTCAATGCCCATCTGTCCCTGCTCAATATACTCTAGCTAGTTTTCCTTCTTAGCCATGCCAACCAGCTCAAAATGTTCATACCCCTTTCTATTTGTTGTTTTCCTTCTTTCTGAAAGTATGTGATGGGGGTCATAATTCACTACTTCCTTGGAGGGGAATCCCATGTATTTCATTATTTGTTGAAGGCTTGAGAGAGATGCTCTTCTTTTAACCATGATGGATCCTACTGTCCATAGAAAATTTATGTCCGATGCCTTCTTATCATCTGGGAAGTGTTCACATTCAACTGTTAGCTTCTGTCTTACAAACTCCATGGTGAATATCCTGGGGGTGAGGAATGCAGGCAGCTCATATGGGGCATGGGAAAACCCATATACTCTGATTACAGTACCCTGCTTCAATAAAAACCAATCCCCTACCCCTTTTTCCATTAGGGGTTGCAATAGGTCTTTCATCTCCAGTATTACTCTAGGTAATCTTTTCTGAAAAAACAAGAAGTGAACCTCATCCATGAGGCCATTCATGAACATCTTGTAGTCAGAATACATCTCTTTGGTAATATGCAGCTCTAGGACCTGTAGGTTTTCATCATTGGCTTCCAGGAACATCTTTAACAAATAGGATTGGAACCTGAAAGACCTAGTCTTAGGAAACTCCACAAGTTGGGAATGGATACTTTCTGCTAGGGCTTCGTCAAACTTTAGACAGGCGCACAGGGGGGTAAATTAGGGTCAGATGGCTCAAGGGGATAGGTATTGATAACAAACAGAAGGCTAATCAAGGGTTCAATTATATCATGGTCGGTGTCCAACCCTACAAACTGGGACAGCATCAAGATTACATATCTAGATTCTTCTATGAACAAGTTGGCTTCGCCAGGGAAAGAGTCTGCTAGGACAGAAACACCTGGGAGTAGGGAGGCATGGTAGAAACTCTCCTTGAGGTTGTCTGGGTCTTTTCGGGAATGCTGAATTAGGGCTTCTAATTGATAACTCTGGGACTTTCGGCAGAAATCTTCAGGCACGGCTAGGGCTTTCCGGACGGTTGGGGCATCTATGTAACACAGAATCTTTGATTTTGCAGCGTCCATGACCGCCCTGCGGCCAATGGAATAATAGCTGGAGCACCAGCCTATAAACTCTGGACAATTTGGGGTCTGACTGGTGGTAAAAAGGTGAAAGGAAGACTTGTAGACCTTGTGGATATCTC
Source organism: Larix kaempferi (assembly GCA_027924585.1). Classification (NCBI taxonomy): domain Eukaryota; kingdom Viridiplantae; phylum Streptophyta; class Pinopsida; order Pinales; family Pinaceae; genus Larix; species Larix kaempferi. The sequence continues at coordinate 2,628,094 of BSBM01000455.1, forward strand.
TGCCCTGGGATCTTATGGTTTCTAGTTTTTCTTTGGCGGCTTCCAGGGTACTATTAAGGAACATGGTGTCGAAAAATGTCACTGTCTTTGTCCTCTATCCAGTTGTTTATCTTACAAGATTCGAAACTCGGAGGTCCTATGGAGCCCGCCATTTACAAAAGTTCACAGAGGAAAAGAGTGGCCTACCTGGCTGGTTGACCACGGATCGATCTTCCTCGCCTTTCAACATGCACATGAAAGACAAGATGAGAATCCGTGTGCGGGCTGGTATTTTATAATATTATCCTGCCATATCATCCCTCCAGCTACAAAGATGGAGGAGCCACGTCGGCCATCCATTGGGCAGATTGATCCTCTACCATTAGATCCTTTGACCTTTCCTACCACCTTTCTTCGTGGTTTCCAATTCGGCCACCTGACAACTTGCCAGCGCTTTTGACTTTTGATAAATCCTGCATGCCATCGATCCGGTTCCTGCTCAGATCCTGACCGTCCAACCGTGTGTCCCGTTAATTGTTTGCAAATATTTGTCCCGCCTAGTTACCGCACAAGTATTATTTGCGAAGTTCACCCGGACCATAGATCTTTGCCACGCCACATCTAGGCCGTCGGAGGATGCAGTACTTTAAGAAAAGTTCGCAAATATGAATTGCGACCGTTTCCACACACGTAATATGTGCGAACATGTTGTGCGTCGTTGATTTGCGCCCTACACCGTTGATTTCTTTTGGACCTGCCCATCGGCTAGTACCCCACCTTCGCTTAAAGAGTCACTAACTTACTTCGCGAAGAAGGCTCCTGACCACAGATTTCCTGACGCTAGATCTGACCGTCCATACATTTTTTCATAGGTTCCTTTGCATTTGGCCTTCGACTGATTACTTCAAACCTTAGCTTTTTCCCACATCGCTGCTTTCATCCGATTCGTCTTGCTAAGAGTTCCTGAACGATCAATCTTTTTCTTGAACTTCGTGCCAAACAGTCCTCCAGAACCCTTAGCACAATGCAGGTGCTACCAGATCCATCAATCAACCATTAGAAATGATGCTCATTCTTATTAATGAATACTTGAAATTCTAGTTAGATGTTCACTTCATGAGTATGTGTTTGAACTTGAAAGCCAGGTCCTGCAAAACGTTTCTGTATTATTATTTTTTTTATTGAATCAATGCTGCATATGAAACCTTTCAAGTTCAACCAACTAATGAGGTTAGAGCCATTCAAACTACTTTCTTAGGTCTCTTGAGTCAGAAACAATGTTGGGATTATTAGTGTTTTCTTATAATTACAAATGATGCAATCTTGGTCTTAATATTGCCCCTTTCCCCAATTCTTAAAGGGTTCTAGCTCAATGGTAGAGCGCATGCTTTACAAGCAGGAGGTTGAAGGTTCGATTCCTTTGTGCCCTAATCATATGTCACTACGAGGGGGGTTCATAACCACCCCCAAAGTTTTGTAAAGAATTTTAGGTGGGGGGGTCGAACTGCCTCTGTAGGTACCTACGAGGGGGGTTTAAAACCGCCCCAAAGGTTTGGAAAGATTTTTAGGGGGGGGTTTGAGGGGGGTTTAAAATTGCCCCTACAGGTTTGCAAAGAGTTTTGGAGGCGGTTTTGAACCACCTCCGTAGGTACCTGCAAGGGAGGCTAAAACCGCCCCCACAGGTTTGTAAAGAGTTTTGGCGGGGGTTTTGAACGGCCTTCGTAGGTACCTACGAGGGGGGTGTATATATGCCCTTAAAAGCGACTTTTGGGGGAGGTTTATAACCGCCGCCAAAAATTACTTCAAGGGCGGTTTTGATCTCTTCCAGAACCACCCCTAAAAGCCAAAACTTTTAGCGTTGGTGTTATTAGGGGTGGTTTCTTAAAGACCACTGCCAACTACAAAACCGACCCCAAATTAGTGACTTTTGGAGGAGGAAGACAACCGCCCCTTAAAGTCAAAAAAGGACTTTTTGGGGGGGGGGGTTTCGAACCGCCCCCAAAAGTCCAAAAGCAACTTTTTTGGGGGGGGGTTAGAACTACCCTCAAAAGCAACTGTTGGGGGCGGTTCAGAACCGCCTCGAAAAGCCACTTTTAGGGGCGATTTTGATCTCTTTCATAACGCCCCTAAAATTCAAAACTTTTGGCGTCAGTGCTATTAGGGGCGGTTTTGGAAAGACCGACGCCAAAACCAAAACCGCCCCCAATAATGCCTTTTGGAGGCGGAAGACAAGCGCCCCTAAATGTCAAATTTGTTGTGGTGTTCATTACCTCAATTCCATTAACAATTTGAAGATCCATTAACCAACCAAGCACATGAGCAACATGAAAACCCTTCAATAGAGCATTAGCATCAACCATCCTATATCACGATTGAGTATCCCTTGTTGACCTCTCAAAATCAATACCTCGTGCCCTTATCCCCTTAATTTATCCTTTGACCCCCCTCCATCGCTTCTACATGAAATGTAATAAAATATACCCTAAATATTTGTATTGCTATATAACATAATTAAGCCCCCTTAGCCCCTTAATATGGGGAAATATACTTTCTCTTTTATGTACCATAATTTATTCTCCAATATGAATGGACATGACACAATATTACCCCCTGATTTACAACTTCTAAGATTATTTCTTTAATGCTATATTTTCTCAATTAATTTAAATTCCTATACCTAATAACTTTTGTTAATCAATGGATTTTTTATTTAACTTTTGTTAATCCGTGGATTTTTTATTTTAAAATGATATGGTTTCTCAATTAATTTATATTGTTTAGGTATACAACAAATATTTAGTCATCATACCATTCCCTATTAGATATTTACAACCTTTTGTTAATTGATGGATTTTTTTTTTAAATGTTATAGTTTCTCGATTAATTTAAAATCCCTATTGTATATGTAGGTAGTCATCACATCATTCAAAATGTATAGATAATTACACCTTGTAAAAGTAATAAGTATATTTATTTTGAATTCACTAAGAGCATTTTTATTGTTTTTCCTTTGTAATAATTTTATTATTTTTTATTGTAAATTAAATTTTCTTATTAATAATTTTATTTTATTTAATTAGACTTGGGTGCAGTAATAATATTTTATATGTTGTTTTCCATATGTAAAGTTAAAATTCATGTCATTTATAAATATTTGGATGAAATATTGGAGGTTGGGTGCAATAGAAAAAGTACCCTTTCATGGAAAATGTTTAAATACATTTTTAGGGTTTCAATTGGAGGTTTTAAATCATCTATTAAAAGTTTTAAAAATTTTGTGAGTTCCTCAAATGAAACTTCGACCTTCCACTGATTATCATGAATGGGACATTTTATGGATAATTTAGATGGGAATTATGTTCCATGTTCACAAGAAAATAACACTTATCAATCACAATCCTTGATTAAATTCCATATTCATAGATAAATTTGAATGATGGATACAATCGTCGATGTTGAATTGGAGGAATATTATAGTGCATCTAGTCATGATTATGATATACAAGAAGTCATTCCATAGACTCAAAGAGTGGAAAATAAGAGAAAAAATGAAGACACTACTAAGAAATATAAAGACCTAAATAGCCAAAAAATGTTGTGCAAACATTGATCTTGAAGTTTGTATATGCTTACGTGAATATAAACCATGGAAATCCATGTAAGAAGCTTTGTTATAAAGTGGAGAATGATGTAAATCTTGAATGCAAAACTCAATGTAAGTACAAGTGGTACAGAAAAAGAGAAACAAATGGCCCAAGAACATAGAAGGAAAACCATCAACATGTAACTTTTATGGTGATATGAAATGAATTATAGAGATAGTTGAAATGGAAAAGATTGGGTTAACTTGAACACTTCCATAATACAGAAAGAAACCAAGAAGATGGAGAAATCACATGAAGAATATTTAGATCTATGAATGTTGAAGATATTCAAGAAGAAAAAATAAATGAAGAAGCTTGTTTAAACAAAATTTGAATTGAATGCAAACACATAAAAAATAAATAGAACTTTTAATGGATACTTGGGAGAGAGGAAGGAGAAAAGTCTCGTGCATTTCAATGAAACAATGAAATAAATTGAGGGAGGGAGATTACAAGTTGAACAAGCAAAAATGGAGCCCCATATTAATATTGTATTGTGTTACCCATTCATGAAATAGAATATCTCTTTGTGCTCGACCTTCATCTCTCTCTATGGTTTGACTTCACAATTGAGTATTAGAATTGGAATGTGGATCTACTTGGTTGTCAGGCTCACCTTCATGATTCATTTGTAATAATTATGGATCATGCAACACACCACTACAATTTTGGGCACCTTCTCCAATTCTACACCTACATCTCTAAGAAATATCAATCTCCCCTTGAGTATACCAAATGCATTCTCAATTTTCATATAGCCTCTAGATAAGAATTTGTAAAAAAGAGCATGTACTGGTGATCCATTGTTATTAAATGACTTCAATATGTATAGAGGTATATGTTAGGTTAAATTCCCAATTAATTGAGGATAATAATGCTTCCTTCAATTTGAAATGCTGGAGCTGCTAACACCTCTATCTTTTGCATAAGTTTCCTTGTATTGCAAAACAATTCCAATGATCGATGTAATGAGCACCACCGAGAGCATTGACACAGACATTCCAAAATATTTTTTGTGCATCACATATTTCTTGTAGCAAAAAACTTTAGAAATGATGTATTTTTGCATACTTCATAGGAGTATGATGCTCTCTTGGACAGTATGAGAGCTTAATATGTGTGTCATCAATTGCACCGCATATTGTGGGAAGCAACATTAAACTATAAAAATCATTCATAATATTTTGCAACCTACTACAAGATGGAATACTCATATAGTGATTATGGACATTCTGAAGGATACTATTGATAACAACCATAGTGTATTTCTTACAGTAGATTCTCCCACACAATACAAATTTTCTATTTTAGTATGTGGAAGTTCCATGGGCTAGACTATGCAAAATTAGACACAATGTCTTTTAGGTTGTATTGGGTCTGGTTTTTGCTTGGCAGTATGTTTATAATTTTATCAACAACACATGAAAAAAAGAAAAAGACATTGGCATGGCCCATACTTTTTTGAACTAAATCCTAAAATATGTTTTGCCTAAAATATGAACTCTACTTTTATTTCTCTTATTCCAAGGAAGGATAGACTTGAATCCTTCTTTGATTTTAGGCCAATTGCTTTGTGTAATTTGGTTTATAAGATGGTTACCAAAATTATTACAAACCGAATAAAACCAAAGCTGTTAGAAGTGGTCTCTAAAGAACAATTTGGTTTTTTGTCCAATAGACAAATCTTGGATGTTATTGGAGTCTCACAAGAATGTATTCATTTGGTAAAAGTTAAGAATCGGAGTGCCTTAATTTTAAAAATGGATCTTGCAAAAGCATATGATAAAGTTAATTGGGTTTTCCTCAGGCTCATTCTACTGCAAATTGGAATTCCAATTGAAGTTACAAATTGGATCCTAGCTTGTGTTTCTTCTGCAAACTTTGCAGTACTTATTAATGGGGCTCCTACAAGTTTTTTTGGAAGTTCTAGAGGTCTTAGACAGGGTTACCCCTTATCCCCTTTACTTCTCTTTTTGGTTATTGAGAGCTTGAGTAGAATGATTATTTCGGAAAAGATGAAAGGAAAACTCTATGGTATAAAAATACCATCATCCCTGAAGATCACTCATCTTCTTTTTGTTGATGATGTGATTATTTTTGGTTTAGGGAATCTAGAGGAATGGAATATTCTACATGAGATATTGATTGTTTTTGTAATGCTTCGGGTATGGAAAAATCCTTTTTTTATCGGCATAGAGTTTCTAAGGATGTGTTGGCACAAGTCAACTCTCTTTTCCTGTATAAAATAAAAATATTAGAATATGGTTTTAAATATATTATTGGATATATGTTGAATCCTAACAATTATAGGAATGAAGACTGGATGTGGTTAGTTACAAAATTTGAAAAAAGGATTGGGAACTGGGCCTATAGATCCTTGTATTTGGGTGGAAGACTCACTTTAATTCAAGCTATACTTCAGGGTATCCCGCTATATTGATTATCTTTGTAATGATTCCTCAATCCATTATCAATATCATTCGTTCCAAAATTTTCCATTTCCTATGGGCTGGTTCAAGTACATAGCATAAATTTCACTTGGTATCTTGGGAGACACTTGCATTCCAAAATATTTAGGGGGATGGGACATAAAAGATTTGAAATGGTTTAATACAGCTCTATGTATGAAGAGTATGTGGCGAAATATTTTTGATGTACGTTTATGGAGTTTGTCACAAGATCAAAATACCTCAATGGAATTTCTTTAGTTAGCTAGTTCAGATCTGTAGAGTATGTGAGTATGGGATCTCCAATCATTTGGAATAGTTTTCTCGAAATTATACACTGGATCAGGAAGTGGTATTCGTGGGATGTTGGGAATGGAAAAAACATTTATAATTGCATCGATCCTTTCATAAGGGACAATGGGGAATATCATATGACTCAGGAAATTCTGGATCATATTGTTGATATTAAATTTTATACTCTTAATCAGATCAAGAGGTCGTGGTGGTCGATTGTTGACAGTGATTATTGGCTTAATTCCAAAGATATTGGTCTGTATGGTAGTTGGGAAAACATTTATGATACGTATATTAAATCTATCAATTCGGTTGGTATAAGATTAAGAGATTCAAAGAATAGATTAACTTGGGTAGGGAGTAAGTCTACATGTCATATCACTGTAAAGGATGCATCTGAGGTCATTGTATCATCTCAGTATCAGTTTGAGAAGAAATGGTGGCATGATTATCTCTAGAAATGGTTTATTCCTCATAAACTTAAATGATTTTCTAGCTAGCTTTAGAGGACAAACTTCTTACTTGGAAAAATATTTTAAGGCGGGGCTGGAATGGTCCTGGTTTTAGTACTTTATGCAAGATGGAGACTAAATTAGTTGAACACTTATTCCTTTTTGCGTTTTTAGTAAGAACGTTTGGGTTATGGTTTGTGAGGATTTAAATATTTAGGCTACTTGGGGGGATTCGGATTTTGATGAAAGTTTCATGATTTGGGGTATTAAGGAAAGAAAACAAAAACTTTTTCCTATCTTTATATGCTGGTTGATATGGAACATGCGAAATAAGGCTATTCTTGAAAACTTTTTGCCAAATATCTAGCTTTTTTGCATCAAAAGTATCAGTTTATATAAGGAATATTACAAAGAAGGGAAGAAAAAATTGTCAAATGGTCTTTCTGCACCTATTTTACCTGACTCTTCTACAGTTGGTTTTTTTTATGGAGCTTGTGTCGATGGATGTTGTGGAAGCAGTATGGCCATTGTGATAAACAAAGATCATATCTTTAAATTATGGATGGCAAGTGGAAAAGGCAACAACACTAGAGTTAAACTGATTGGTTTATGGAGTGTTATTTTTGTTGCGGCTTCTATAGGTATTGATTCTATACAAAATTATAGTGATCCAAAGGTGATAACTGAATGGGCTATGGGAAGGTATAAGCTACAGGTACTTTAACTCAATCAATGGTGTTCCAAGGTGCATGATTTGATGAAGTCTTTCTCTTATATCTATATTTCTCATATTTCCAGATCTTTCAATATGGAGGAAAATCAACTTTCCAAAAAAGTTGTATCAAACATTAAAGGTCAAATTTTCTTTGAAGAATTTATGGAAGGTTTGATTATTGGGGAAGGGGTGGAATATATCTTTTAAAGTTATATTTCCTGGTAAATTTTTTTGTGGGATTTCAATTATGTTAATGTTAAGGTTGTATTTTTCACTCCTCTATTGAAGACTATTTTGGTTATTGCTTGTGCTTTCTTATGATACCTCCTTTCTTATGATACCTCCTGTATTGAAGACTATTTCATAAGTATCTAGATTAAATTAATTTTGATAGACACTTTTGAGAAAAAGTGTGGATAGTATAGAGATGTATGATGTAATTTGACTCTTTTTTTTTCATTATTCAATGAGTAGTAAGAAGAAGAAGAAATTTCTTGAAAAAAAATTGAATAGTGATTATTTTTTATATATATGAACATTATTTGTATAAAAAAATTAACAAAGTTAATGGATAAATGATGTATTTAAAGAAGAACTTGTAAACACTTTTCTTAATAAACTCATCCAAATAAAATGAGATTTGAATCCATGGATGAGAAATATGATTTTATGAAAAAAACAAAGAAAATTAGAATTTAATATTAGTGAAAGTAAAATGACTCTCAATAACATTTTGTCAATTTAATTTATATTTTTTAACATTTACATTATAGGAAAATAAGTATGAAAAAAAGTATTCTTTAGACAAACTACCAATATATATATTTAACTAACAAGGTGGATTTTTTTTTCAAGCCAACTAACAAGGTGGATTGTCAACAAGCACATTTGCAAAATCACTAATATTATCAATAAACATAATTTCAAAATTAGTATGATAAAAATGATTTTGAATATATAAAAATTAATATTGTATTTTTAAGTTGGAAAATTAAAACAAATTTTACTATTATTAAAGATTTACTATTGTATTTATTATTATCTAATTATATTTAATATTTTGATTAGTTATAATTATTATAATTTTTTATAATAAGATTTATTATAATAATAAAAAATCAATAATCCTTTTTGTTAATTAGCAACAAACAATGTGTGATCATGATTAATATATGCCAATAATTTATAAACAACAACACAGTGATATATGAACTGTTATAAGCATGATTATAATGCAGATTATCCAACCTTTTATCATGAAATTTTCATTGTTGTGTTGATTCATAAATGAAATTGTTTTAACCATTTAGATTTTTTTTAATTCCTGGCGCATTGACTATTGAATTTGGCGATTACCAATGATTGTTGTACACATAATTTGGCTGCGAGCTAATTACATGTGCGCAGAAGGGACGATGTGGGATAACTGGCACTCAAATTGTCTCGTTTTTCTGGTGATTTGTTTTTTAGATCCGGTTATAAAAACCTGTGGAACTATGCTATGCCATGAAAGTGTGTTTTTAGAAGTTTTGGCCCATTTTAAAATGATCCAAATCATCGAAATTCCATTAAAATAACTAAAAAAAATGAAACTGTGCCTTGCCGGAAAAGTTCCCGTCACCGGCAGGGGCGATTTGATTTGAGTGCCAGTTATCACACGCCGAAGATCTAGCTATAATTGCGTCATCATAACTTGAGTTTGGGCGCGCTCCTCTTCTCTCCACGAAGCCCACTGGTGTTTGGTGACGTGTGACACATGCACAATTTCCAAAAATCAATTAGGGTCCTCTCCTCTCCACGAAGCCCACTTATGTTTGGTGACGTGTGACGTGTGCACAATTTCAAAAACAGTTATGCTGAATCTTCATCAATAAATTGACAAGTGGGCTTTGTTCAGTTCGAAAGTGACGTGAAGTATAAGCATAGGATGTTGAAAACCATCGGCTGGTAATTGGAAACCATGCCCCACACAAAGAAACTTAACTCGGAGAAAACCATGGTCTCCGTCTACACAAGATATTTGAGAGCCCGTGGTTTTAAGGGGCAAAACCACGTAAGCTATCGCCACACTGATTCAGATTCTTCTTTATAGCTATCAGAAATCTCCAGATTCCTGAATTCATGCATGCGATTATGTTAAACAATCACTTTCATTTATTTAAATCTCCCTATCTCTATTTTTTCTAACAGACAAATCAAAATTCAGAGCCGAGAAAGCAAGGCACCGTAGAAGAATGAAGAAAAGCAAGTCATATGCGAGAGACGCATTTGTTGTTATGTTATGTAACAATACTTATCAAGCAGGGGAGCCTCCGGCCATGACAACTACGGCGTGGGATAATTGGCACTCAAATTGCCCTGCTTTCTGGCGATTTGTTCCCTAGTTCTGGTTATAAAAACTGGTGGAATCGTAGTTCTACTCCATATACTGCGGAACTATGCCATGGAATTGTGTCCCTAGGGGATTTGGCCCATTTTAAGACGACCCAGATCGTCGAAATTCCAAAAAAATAACGAGAAGGGGTGGAACTGTGCCTCGCCGGAAAATTTTCCATCGCCGGCAGGGGGCAATTTGAGTGCCAGTTATCACACGCCTGACAACTACTATCGGGATGATGGCGGCCATATCTGGAAGAATGGAAATGGACGAGTTGTGATCCATGGAGTGGGCATGCAATGTGGTGACGATAGCCACCACTGCAGGGGCGTGGCATGCCACCGTGCTTCCCATACAGAGATCAACACCTCCACTCTGCCTCCTTACCCCACCACCAGCACCATGAGAAACTAGAAGGTTATTTATGATCTTGGCAAGTACACGAGGTATGTATAAAGTTATAGTTGAATTAATATTGATTGTATAGAAGGTCAAACTTGCTTTCATTGTCTTATATATTTGAATGTTGACACATTTAGTTTCATTGCATTTATATATTTGAATGTTGACACATTGAGTTTCATTGTGCTTGTAGGTGGTTGTCATCTAAATAAATACATAAGGAAGATATCAGGGATTGGAAAAGGAAAATTCCCCAACTTATGTGTAAGATGCAAAAGTATCAGCCTCCAACTTTTTTCAATGCACATGAACACTACCTAATACACCTATTGGAAGATATTGAAATATGTGGACTCATGCACACAAGGTCAATGTGGTTGGTGGAGAGGCACTTCAAAGCATTTAAGGCATTTGTTAGACATAGATCACGTCCAAAAGGATCAATGGTTGAAGGGTATATGCTATATCAATCCATTGTATATTTTAGTGAGTACTTACCACAAGTAGTGGGTGATATGGATGTGTCGCTCCTTTGGGATGCCAATTCTACTGCCAAATTTAAAGGAAAGGTGTTGTTAGGGAATCGTAGATGGAGAGAAGCTAAAAGTAAAATCTTGTAATTTATTTATTTTCTCCATACATGTTTTTGGTACACTGGTTAGTAGAATGGTTATTTAACTAACACTTTTTTTGTCATTGTTCTAGGTAGTACAGAGTGAGATGCAATTCATGTATACATTGCAAATAATCTTGATTTTATGAAGAGATGGACAAAACGATGTGAAGAAGTTTATGGTGAATTAAGATGGAATGACTTGGCAAAGATGATCAGAAAGGCTTATTTGGATCATGACACAAGTTTAAGCCAACAACAAATTGATTTAGCATATGGTGCAAAATATAGAAAGGTAAGCCATGCCTACCATTCATATTTCTATTTCAAATCACATTATTGTCTTTTTATTGAAATTATCTTATACATATACTTACCATTTCCTAACAATCCATTTCTAACATATTGAGAATACAGGTGAAACATCATAAGGCTATGTGGTGCAATGGCAGAAAATTTCGCATCAAAGAGTTGGATGATAGGAGGAAAACATGCTATAGTGGTATTACTGCAATTTTCCAGGTTACTAATATTTCCCACAGGGATGATAGACATTAAGTCACATCGGATTTGAGGTACTATGGATATTTGGAAGAAATCCTGGATATAGACTTTAAATCCTTCAAATTGGTTCTCTTCAAGGTGAGGTGGTACAAATTGTTGTTGCAAGGTGATGAAAGGACGATTATTGATCATGACAATGGATTTACCATGATTAATACTAATAGGTGCGAGTCAAATACAGAGCCCTATGTACTTCCAAGTCAATGTGAGCAGGTTGGTATTTTGTTGTTAGATTTGATCCAAAAGGACGACCCGTAAAGTATACTTTGCTTGAAGATGAAAATGTTCAAGAAGAAGAAGATGTGGATGGAGAGATTGAGGAAGAAGTGGACTTAGACAAAGGGGGGAACCAAGTTGACCAAATAGCCTCTGAGTCACATCTCAATGATGATGACTTAACGCTAGATGTTGTAGATGTTGTTTTGGACAATCCTTACAATGATTATGTTGGATACAAATTTTGATCTTCATGACTCAGATCTCGACTTGGACGATGTTCAAGATCAATATAATATGGAATTGTTCAATGGATCTCTCTTTTGCGATTAGTATTGGGATAAATAAATTCATGTGAATTCTCCATTATTGTATATTTAAATAGATCATCAATCTCATGGAACATCATTCTTTGTAATGTGTTGTAAATTGTATTTCATGCAATGCCAATTCAATTCTTTTTTTTCCTTGATTTTGCATTTGATCTTAAATTTTTGTACATGAAACCAAATTATCGATGCTTTAAACCATTTTGAGTGTGAGTGTCGAGAAATTTGAGTGTGGTTGTAAAACTGGTTCAAAAAATACACATGTATACACATTTGTTGCCATGCACTTTGAAAACAAAATGATTTTTAATAAAATATGTAAAGAACATCTAACACATATTCAATTATGTGGGTGTTAAGTCACCAATCTCTCATTCTCTAATCCTTAAAATAATGTACATATCTCTTTCTTAGGTAGAAATTTAGGGCCCATGTGGTGGTCCAATGCCCTATCCATGACCCACAAGTCATATAAATAATAGTTATCTACTAAGATCCTAGTTTTTATTCCATGGTTAGGCCTTTATAGCCATTCATTATGCAACAATACTTGAAATTGTGTCTTTATCACATTAGCCCAATTAGGAGAAATGTTGAGTATAAGGTGGGGGATGGGCGGGGGGAGGGGTGGTATTTTTTTCCAAGTTAATTTCCAAAACCATTTGAATTTTTCCTCCATGGGCCCTCTTCCAATACAATCTTTGGTATGCCTAAAACCTAGTGAAACAATTTCCAATACTAGTGCATTTGTTTTCATATGGAACCAAAGTGACATTGTTCCCACACAAGAGTTCAAAATTCTCCATATGTTGGTAAAAAACAATAAAAAAAATCCAATATATCAACTAGTAGAATAATAAGTTCAATTGGTAAAACAATGTCAAAAGTGTGCTCAGTAAGAAGATGGACCATTTGGACTAACAACAACAAAAAAATGGGTTTCAAGGGAAGCTCATGCAAGCCATCATGCACATGTTTTAGAAGAAGATAATGACACAATAAAAACAATTGCCTAGAATCCATTCAAGTTTGATACCAAAATTCCCATATTTTCTCTGATGGCTTCTTCAATAGTAAAGAAGTTGGATGCATGTTTTCATGTAGACTTATTGAACCTTATTTCAAGACATCATCCATCATTTTCAATCATTTTCAAATCATTTATTCATTACTAGGGTATTGAAAAAAATCCACAACATTTCTACTTGATAGCAAATGGTTGGAAACAAAATCGACAACATTTACACTGTTGGTTGCAAAAATGCGTGATTATGGATCATGGATTCACCTTGTTGCATTGTGACACTCATTCTTTTGTTTTCTTTATATTTACTCTCAAGACATTACATTATACCACAATAGTACCAAAATATTTCCTTTCTCTAACCCACAACTTCCTATTTATGTTGTCTCTTCCATTTGTTATTTCACTAACCATTTTTTTTTCTAGGTTGAAAGTTCCCTATGTAGGGATCATGTGGTGGATTATGGCCCCATGCATGAGTACCCATAATCCCAAAATGCAAATGTTATGCCCTAAGATATTGGAGTTTTACCTTAAATCAAGATTGGATAATAATAACCATCCTTAGTGTTCCATACCTTGAAATGTAACACCACATCCTTATCACATGTTAAATATTGCATATGTAAGGTCTACATTGTGGTTCAAGGCCCAACATATGGCATTTCAGACCCACACATAGATGTTATCAACTAATATCATGGATTTTTCCACCATTCCATGCCCTTATCCTTGAGACACATGCATAGTGTTTCAAACCTTTAAATACCCATTATATCAAACTCATACACACCAAATATTCTATAGTCAAGGATGTGTGATGTTTGCATGCCTAAACATTCTTTGTGAGCCTAGTGGAAATATGTTATGGCCTAATACCTTAGATGTTATCTCTTGACCATGGAAAGGGCACTCAAAACCATCCTTGGTGAGTTACTCACTGACATTGTCATTGTCATCCCCATTGACATCATCATCGACACTGATGTCATCATCATCATGACAATGATGATGATGATGGCGATGGTGTTGTTTATGATGATGATGATGAATACAAACAACGACAATGATGCTTATGATGACAAAGAGGTACTTAATGATGATCATGAAAATGATTATGATGATGATGATGTAATGTCCCCAATTTTTTTACTATGGACCTCTCCATTACTAGGGAATTCAATGGTCTAAAGTCACTTGGACAAATTAAAGAGGAATAGTAAAGTAGTGAATCAGGGTCATGAGGCACTATGGAAAACCAAGGTCCAAGGGGAAAATTTATGGAGCAAGGAATCATTCTCTCCAAAAAATCAATTTTATTGATATTTTTAGATAATTTGGACAAGGAGGGCACATTAGTGGTGGAATGAGTCTAAATTTGTGGTGTAACTCCCATTCAAGGTGGAAGGAATTCTATCATGGAGTAATCTCATGGGTTGTAACTCCCCGAGCTAAAAATAGCAAATCTATGACAACCTATGACATCTATGACAACTTATGACAAGAATAAGGTCCTATGACAACTTATGACAACCTATGACATGTTGCAGGTCCTAAATTTAGCCAAGGAGGATGTTACAGGAGAAGGGTGGGCCCACATGCTAATGTAACTTCCCCAAAATCAAGCTAGGCCTCTCAAATATGAATTTCCAAGGTAGATGGAGTTATTATTTGACGAAATAAAATTAGAGAGGAATTAAATGAGTCCCAATGTATCATTTGCTCATAAAAATAACATTTATTAATATTTTATTGATATTTGTGAGAGAATTCTAGAATGAGGGGGAAATGCTCCATGATGATTTATAAAAGGGATGAAGACACAAGTGAAAGAGATTTTGGTCATTTGGATTTTGGTATTGGAGATCCATTAAGATTATCAAGCTTGGGATATGTTCCCCTTGCATTTTTGAACTAGTTTCGGTGGAAATATTCCACCCTAGCTAGTATGGAGGAGGGGATCATCCAGATCTCTTCATTGTGCTTCATTGCAGCTGATTATTAAGGGGATAAATCACTTTTAGATTTATATACAGATATTTATTGCAATTATATGTCCATCTACAATAGTGGGGTCGAATTCCTATCATTTGGAGTTTCTTTCTATTGATTTAGAGCTTGGACCAGTGTTGGTGGGCCGAAATGGCTGTTCCAGTTTCGATACTTATGAGCATTTATGGGATATGATACCTATTCCATTGCATTCAGAGCATCATTTCCAATGGGAAACACGTTTTTTCACTCAAAAAGGTTATGTATGCCCGATATATCATCATTTTACTAAATCTACTCTATTCAGCATCTCTTCTGGAGGAGGGGCACACCACTAATTTTCTATCTCTGTATTTGTTGGATTTCGAGATTCTGTAAGAGATATATATTGTTTTAATAAGTATATTTACTGTCTCCATACATTCATAATAAATATTTACAAATATTTTCATCATATGGTGTTCAATGTTCAAGTTTAATATGGGTGATTTATGTGCAAATCTACTAGTGTGGTTAAGCAATCTTAAGACAATGGGTATAAATTTTCATATCAACTCCCTAAAGTATGTTATTAATATATTTGTGTTGATTTGGGATTTTCATGGTCTAATTAGAGATATTTGGGAATACTTGTTCTAATTAGGAAGTGTTTAAGTCAAGTTGAAAAACTAGTATTCCAATGTGGGGGAAATCGAGCTAGTTACTCACTAGTCTTGAGAGGGTGTCTTTCATACTTCTTTGGAAGTTCTATGGAGTCTATCAGTGGGTCATATATTTTTATTTGAGTCTATTTGATTCCATTCAATTTATATTGGGATAATTCGGGTTTCTTTGGTAGTGTTTGGGAAGAGTTGGAAACCCGACTTGTTCAGTGTGGCCAAAATTGAACTAGTGTTCCTAGTTTCTTTACCAGCTTCCAATTTGATATCAAATCTGATTCGGGACACATATCAATGGACTCTAAACACATTGATGAGATGCACACCTTTAATGGACATCATAAACACACATACACTCCACTGTTGTTGAACGAGAACATCTCATATGCCTTCATAAGCCATTGTTTGGGAAAAAGTTGAAAATCAACATAATTAAAGTTGGAGCCTTGGAGATAATATTCTTAATTTCTGATTGGGCACATTACAAATGATCATGATGATTGTGATGATCACAATGGTGGTGATGGTGATGCTAATGATAGTCATCAACACTAATGTAGTCAATGTCATCATCACTGACCTCGTCATTAAATTTTTAATCAAAATTTATATTCAAATTAAATCTTATTTTTAATTTTAAATTTAAATTTATTTTTTAATATGTAAATAATAAATAATACAAAAATAATAAAAATAATAAATAATACTTAAATAAATATATATAAACAATAAATTAAAAACATAAAAACATAAAACAAAACTATATAACAAACATAAAACACTTACCTCCCGCCAAAGTTGGTGCAAACAATTAGCTTGAGCCTCCCACCCAACTTCACTGATTCTAGCAGAGCAACCCAGCCCGTGAGCAGAGCAACCTAGTCGGTCGATCTTGGACTAGGGTTATTTCGGCCATAAATTTCTAATGTCAAATTGATAAGTTTTATCGTGACTCCATTATAGTTTTGTTTCATTCAACTTAACTTGGCTCTCCAAATCGAAATTTTCGATACACTTAGGAGTCTCTGGGCATTTGATATTTAGTAACCGGTGCATGTTGGTAAAGGATTGATTATTAAAAAAAATGAGTTTGAACCATAATCACATGGGTTGTAAAACCTTGCGATTAGTCCAAGGCACCTTGACAATCACAACGAAATTGATTTTGGTTTGTGAGAATCGTTGCTTGGTTTAGAAAACAGTCTAAAATTCTTCTCAGTTCTGTAGCTCTCAGGTCGCTTGTAAACTCGGGATCAAATTTAAATCTCAAGTAATTGTTAATAATTGCGATCCTAGCACCAAAACAAGTCTAGCTCTATCAATTCGTTGCAGAATTTTGTTGGCAGTGTATTGGACTAGGGTTTTCATTTTAAAATTAACAATTAATATATCCATCTAGCATTAACATATTACCTTCTAGTTTGTTGTGTCTAATTATGGTCAAGTAGGGAAAATAATGACCTACATGAAGATTCTAGGGCTTGTGGGAAAATGTTTTGAACCATTATACACATCCTTTAGAGGGAATGTATTAAGATTTAAATATGATTGTATGATTCATGGACCATGTATAGGGTTTGAAACTCATACTGCCCATACAATCAAAATAATGGGTTATAAATCTAAATGAAACAACTATTGTGTGGTGGAGAGGCCTCTAAACTTATATCACTCCCATACCTCTTAGGTCCATAGTTTGCAACAATGCTTCCACTCATGTTCCAACACCATAGTACCTTTAATAATGGATTGTTTACGGAAAGACAACATCCCTCATGCTTCAAGTACTTTAGTACCTCCAATAGTGGAGTCCTTCCCCCAATCAATGCCAACTCAATATTGAGAAATAGTATATGTTGTAGGCTAGGTACACCCCAACCGCATGTTTACCACTCATACAAAGTTGAAGTAGTTTTCAGATTGCTCCCACAAAATAGATATCAATAACCCGATTCCTCCTTCTCGATGCATAAATTAAAGAGTATCCACCCCTATCCCTTGAGAAAATATTCCCCTTTTCTATTCAATGCATAAGGTAAAGCTCATTTCCAAGAAAGTCTATTTGCTTTCCCATCCCCTTTCCATTTCTTTTTAACATGCCAGAGTATACTTGGGGAAAAGTTGTGGTTAAGGATAAAAATACTACGGTCATAAATTGAACCCCCTTGGGATTTAACCTACAATTCAACTTAGGAACCTTTTTTTCAAGTTTTCTAGATCAATAATTCCCTTCCCAATCTCACAAGACACTAGTTCTAGCTGGATATCCTCATTGAGCTAAGGTCCTTTCTATTGACCCTCTGTTATTAAGCTCCATTTTCATTATTGTTCTAGGTATAAACACATGCATTGTATAGTTGATAGTTTTATGGTTTGCAAGCCTTTCATGGCTATATATGACCAACAATGTATCGATCCAATATTTCCTTGTTAATTAATGGCTTGCATAGGAGCTTGGTTAGGTTGTGAGGCTTGAACCCACACCACGATTTACTCATATTCTTTGTCAAACATAAACCCATGCATTTGAGTAAAATCTATTGTGTTTTTTACTATTATGGGAATTGTAGTTTAGCCAAGGGGATCCTCTCATTTTGATTTCCATTATCCACATTTCAAGGCCCAAACTTGATCCCAAAACTTTTCCGGTAGTGCTCCTTATAAATTGGTTTTTTCTTGGTTATGAGATTGATGGTAATGGTTCAATGTTTATTTGTTGCCAATGTTGATATTTGCATCATATAATGTTTTAAGTTCAATGCATTATCATGTAAAGACTTTTCTCTTGATAGCATCTGTTGGAGACCATGATGGGGTGATTTCAATATTGTATGCTTGTATCAGATTTTCCAAGTGCATGAGGTGGTTACTAGTGGATATGGGGCATCAATCCTATTGTTTAGTTTACATGTGAAAACTCAAACCCTACTCTTCAAATGGTTTGTTTTATATCTATATTTGGATTTCCTCCATTTTTGGGGCCAAAGGATTAACAAGCCCAAGTCTTGAAGTAAATATGATGGCTAATTAGATACACAGGAACACATTTGTTTGGATTGCATATGTGTATTTCCATAATGGTTTGAAGAGGTTGCATGCATAGTATTATTAAGTTGTTTGAATGAGTTATTCATATGAATTTGTAATTTGGTTAACATGATTTCTATCTCTAAGTGAATGCTATACTTACATGTGGGAAATATTAGCAAGTCCAAATACTTGATTTTTACTTACGGTGAGTAAAGAGTCGTAACTTGTTCAAGTGGATTTATGATCGTTTACAAATCACTGCTTGAACCTAGATATGTATGTGATGATATAATTTGGTTGCATGTTGCCCAAATTCAACATCATATGCCCATGATTGAAGTTATGTCAAGATTATGGTAGTTGGGTATGTTTGTTGTATGGTATTGGTTTGTTAGATGATCACACTTAATATCAGACTACTATGATGTTACTCTATAGGTCTTATGACCTATAGAGTGACATGTACATGCTTATGTTATTAACATACAACACTTGGTAAATATGTTAGTATGGAAATAGGGTTATGGTATGACATTAGAAGATTATGAAGGACCAAATATTGGTTTTAGTAGGGTGTTAATGCCACCAAAGTTCAAGGTTTAAGCAAGGAAAATTTTTGGGGAGAAATTTAGACCACGAGCTATTTTTCAGCCTTTTTTCCATAAAAAGATTCGCCAATTTTCCTTTTTTTAAAAGATGATTCGCCCAAATTCCACGGGATAAATTTTTTTTACTCTAAAAATTGCTAATATTATGGAAAAACTATATAAAATCCGTAGAAATTTGAGTTATTTTTTTCTAAATTGTCAAACAATTTATGGTTGAAAATTTAAGAATTAGTAATATTCGCCAAGTTTTCTACACTTTGAGAAAATTATGGATCCTTCAAATTTTCCCTGGGTTTAAGCTTTTTGATGGTTATATATGTAGCAACATTGTTGTTTATTTAATGGATGCCTACAATTTGTGTCATACATAGTTTGAGGTTCTTGCTTGCAAGGAAAGTTCTTTCTCTATCATCTAATCTCACTCCAACCCTCTCTCTTCTTACCTTATGCACATTTTGGTCACCCTTTACACATACTAGATGCATTGAAAATATTAGTTGTCGTGCATGCATGATGTAGAATTGATGCATGGTTTTAAGTTGGTGATTGCATGAGTTGAATGTTGCATCAATTTTAATTTTGGAAATAGAATATTAGACTAGGAAGCACATTAGTATGGCATTACCAAAAATTCAAAGCAAAGATACAACACAACTTGAGGGATATCCCTAAGAGACTGAAATTCCTACTCAGAACGAGGATGTTATTTACTTCAATAGGGATACCTACACTGATGTTTATCATGAGTGGCCTCCTAGAGTCTATGCTATATGATTTTATACATAAATTTTGATGTGTTTATGACTATAAATTAACAAGAATGAGTAGACAATAATAGCAAACTCTAATTATGGAAGATTGTAATGTTTGGAAATGCTACAATTGAAAATCACCTTTCACATAGACACACACAAATAATATTTGAGACTTTGTCTTGTTGATTCTAGGGAAATGTGCACACTAATTTGAGCGTTTGATTCCTTAATTTTACTAGGAACCTAAACCCATATTGACCAATGTGACTTTCTAGCTACTAACCATACAAAAAAAGCAAAAAGTATTATTATTTTGCTTATAATTTATTTAGTAAATAAATTCAAGGCATAGTTATGTCTTTTCAGCTGCCATCCTACCTTCTATATAAGGAGTAGAAATCTTACTATTTAGAAATGGAAATTCAAATCATGAGAGATTCAGATCCCACCTCTCAACAAGCTAGTCATGTACAAGAACATGGATCCTTGTAGAAGTCGATGATGAAAAAATATAACATCAATCTTTGAAAACCTCCAGCTTAAGGGAAAGCAAAGAATCCCATATTCAATCCCGCCTTTTCTTTCTTACATTTGACACACACCACGTCTGCTTCACATATCTGATACCTCTATATTCTATTATTACTATCTTTTGGGTCACTATTCATTCTCATTTTCTCTTGGATTCAATGCCACTATGTACCTCTAGCCACCATCTAACAACAACACACTACCACCATGACACTACTACCAACATGTTCCTTGGAACATGTGAGCCGAGTATCCAATCCAATAAAAATTTTGATTGCATTCCCATGTGGTCAAGAAGACCATTTTCCCAAGACATGGAGTCATCCCTTCCTCTTCCATGTCACACTTTCAACAAGGTGTCCCTCATGAATCTAAATTCATGTTGCAACTTTAAACTACACAATTTAGTCTCATTTCGAGTGAGTATATTTTCCACTTGAGACAAAAATTATAGATAGCAACACCACAATTGTAATATCAACCAATCATGATTTTCTCTTATGACCGAATCACCCTTTTTAGAAACTAGTAAAATTGATTTGTGTCACTTATTTACTTATTCAAAATGACTTGCATAGGATATATTCTTATGGTTCAATATTGATGGCCTATTTCAACCTATGTGTGTGGTTGTGAACATGATATTCACTATGATATGGGGCAAATTATTTGAACCAACCGGAGTGGACTATTTTGGCAAAAATTGGCCTAGACCAAGCTTATGTTTTGGATTGTAGACATTATCATTTTCTTTATGAATGTTAAAATTATATGTCAAGGACAATTGTCATCTCATAAGATTATTCTAGATGATTGCGTAATTTGTTAAATAGAATAAGATGTTATGAAATAACATGTTGATTCCAATTCTAATGTATTATTTATGATTTTAATACATGCATTATCATGATTGATTAACACATTGTCTATTCCTTGTTATTGAAAGATTGAATATATTGATTATGGTTGTGAACCATGTCTTTCCATGACTAAATTGTTCAATGAAGTAGTGTGATATTTTTTCTAAGGAACTAGCAAATAGTTTTAGCTTTATGATTCTTACATGTTGATTGGTGTACCTGCGAAACAATTTTTTTAGCTATGATGAAACAGTTTTTTAGTTCACACCAGTACCTGTGCACACATCTCATTCCCTAAGATCAACATATGCTTGGTTCATGACCCCAAGCGAGCCTTAAAATTTACTTAGCTTAACACACATTAACCTCGCTTGAGGACCAACAAAAATATTGTAGTTAAGTTAGGGAATTGGGGATAGGCATCCAAATAATTCCTCTTTTCTATTTACATTTGAGACATAGTTGTTGACTTTCTAGGGAGCCAAAATCCTTGGTATTTTAGGGCACATTCATGGCCAGTTTACAGAGGGTCCCATTCCTCTTTTAGGTTGGTACTTGGTGAGGTTGGGACCGAATGTCTGGGTGATGCACCTATCTCATCCAGTTCTACAGATCCCCCAACCGTTTTCACATACTATGGGACATAAATGCCTATAGGACAAAAGTTGTAGGAAAATACTTTGACATGCTGACCAAGGTAGCTTAGTGACCATTCTTAGGTTACCTTCCCATACGTGATACCCTATGGTGGGGCGACACTTGCAGCATATTGGGTCTGCTATGATGCCATCTCGATAACGGTAGCTGATTACCTTCACTCACTTTTGCTGGAGGAGGATTCATGCCCCTTCACAGCCTTTTGTTTGGAAGGTACCCGACACTGCTTGACACCTTTTGTTGATTCAAGGAGGCAATGAACCTAATCAATGAAACGCTTCAAAATTTGTCACCCTTATTGACTACTTGCATTATTATATGTTAGGTTAGTGGGTCTTTTTCTTTCTAGCAGTGTTGCTTATTAACCTATTTTCCACTTTGTTTTGCTCATCTATAGTGACACACGATTGCAATGGGTTTTTTGAGCTGTTGGGATTATTTTCACTTTGTTGTGCTCCTCTGGTGCACACTTGGCTACAATTGGGTTTTTAATCCTTGAATTATACCCGCATAGTCTGACAATATAGTTAAGGCACTATTGTTCCTCCGAGATACTCTTGTAGACTTCAAGGGAATTCGCCTTAATATAATTTCCTAGACCTTACTCATCGGACCCCTACTAGACATGTTCCCGAGGCACCTAAGTTCACTTCAAATTATGATCATCCAGAATTTCCCACACACTCACCTCTTCACAATCCCATGGCTAGCATGAACTCTCCCTCCTTTGTAGGGAGCATTGTTGGTGGTGGCTCTACAGTCATCGCCCCTACCCACACAGTTATTTCTTCCACTATGCTCACCATTCTGGTTAGTGGAGGCCCCACAGCCTCTATTATAAGCAACACTATGACTGGCTCTGGGCCTCCAACCCATGTTTCCGGTGGATGTTGTGGTGTGGATATAAGCTTGGCCTTGGATTTTCGACATTGCACTCCTCCTTGGTGCATTTACTGAACCCCACACCCTTACTCACTTGTGCCCACATTTATTGTTGTGCTCGCACAACACCTAAGTCAAGTGCGTCCATGCTTCCACTTCACACACCCATGTGCATCATGCTTTTAAGTCAAGATGCTGTTTGCATGCCACTTGAGTCCCTTGGACGAATTTCCAAGAAAATCTGAGCTTGGGTGAGTGAGGTGGATAACCAGAGTCGTGACAATATCCCTCTTAACTTGCAAGCAATTTCACAATCACATGAATATTCTCAACTACAAATCGAGCTTGAACATTGTGGGATTCAAAATAAATATCTATCCCATTCATTGAGCACATTGCTAACCCAAGATTGACCCTAGGAACCTAGAAACAAGAATGTGAAAGGCTTACCTTATAATGTTGAATTTTAGCACAAAAACTTGATGTGATGACCCAACTACTAGTGAAGCCCTATATCCCATAATCTTTCATGAGAAGAATCTTCATGAGTTCAACTTTTAGAGGACCAACTAAATGCAGTGTTTATAAAGGCATATCTCTTGCCTCCTTTTTTAGGTTCCTGAGAATATGAAGAAATAGGATCTCCTCGAACCAACTAATTTCACATGTTAAGATAACCATCACATGTTACAATATATAGCCATAAGTTCTCTCTCGCGTTGTTTTACCCTTTTCCGGGAGAAGATGCTAACTTTACGAAAAAGGACTTTTGGAGTCTTCTTTAGTTCCTTTCAGACTCTCTAAACATGAAATGATGTCGATTTTACCTTCTATGGACTTGTTAAAATTTAACATTGAAGGGCCCGTCATGGGACGAACCCCTCCTATCCTAGATTCATAAAAAATTTGGGATTGGAGTTGTCCATGGGATGAGCTATACCGAGCATTTGTTTACCCTCCTCAAGCTCGTTAAAAAACAAAAGAGGCACTCATTAGTCATGATGTGGAAAAGGAAAGATTTTGTGTTACATTATAATTTATGGAAGTACATAGTCACTCTTGAACATGGCACTCATTTTCATTTTCATTCAGTACTTGGGTAATATGTTTGTCTTCGAGTCCTGCTGATTTGATGAGTCTTGTCACTTATTTGGGTCATCCAAATAATGTTTCCATCATCAGTTGCAATGGGGGTTGGTGTCGTTCTCATCGTGTCAATACTTCCAAGTGATGCCATGCCCATGTTCAAGAGATGTTTGTTACTCATCATCTGCAGTCAGTACACCTTCCATCATGTTGGTCTACTCTAAGTCAGTCTTGCATATTACTCTACCATCCGATCTACTCTAAACATCTGTTATCGAGTTTCATGTCGATGATGGGGGATTCATCACGACCCTCCTTCGATGGATTCATCCTTGTTGACTTCAACGCATCATCCAAGGATTGAATCTAGAAACCAATCAAGTACCTTGGGCCTGCATGCCTTAATGGCAAGTTACCTCACTTTCAACATGAGTTTACATCATTGACTCTTGATTGAAATATTTCATCGAGCGTTCAACATCAACTCATTGATTCACGCTCGGTGATGTGTACTATGATACCTTGGGGATAATTGACATCAATGGTGATTTCCCTCGCACTTGTTAATGGTATCAATCAATGACCATTAATCAAGTGGTTTATACCATGTTCAACTCCAGGACATTGTAATCACATGGATAGCTTCGTATCATTGCGGGTTTGGCTTGAAGACCCTGGAGAAAATCATAACTTACCCAAATTGCGATGGATATTGTTTGAGTCATATTACACGGATCCACTTTGCATTGGTCATGGTTGTGTTATCATCTCATCATGGATCTACAATTGTGTTTAGTAGCCATGATTGTGTTCAGTCAGTTCCTACTACCATGGATCTGCATTGTATTGGTCGGCAGGCATATTGAGATTCATGTGAGACTTGGATCTCAGAGTCAATTGTACTACAATAGCATCTTCCAGCCGACGAGTCCTTGCCATCCATCTTTCAAGGAATTTCACCTGTCTTATTCTACCAGCTTCATGCTTTGGGGGGCATTCTATTACACCTAAATCTCATCACCATGAGACCTATGTCAACTCAGTGCCTTGATCCCTGAAGTCTCCCTGGTCAAAAGGTCAATTAGATCAAGTTGTTGACCCTTTTCCACAAGTTCTAGTTGGGTCAATGTAGATTTCCTTCTAGCAAGGAGCACCCAACTAGGTCAGGCAGATTGCCATCTGGCAGACTGCGCCGATGGCTCAGGTTTCCTTTGTGCAGCCTGTGCTTTCCCTCTCAGGCGCAAGTTTCCCTCATACAACATGCACCGGTGTTGGTTAAATTGGTTAAAGGTGAATTTTGAGTGAATTCTAGAAGGTGGATGAGGTGGATCTCTATCCCTAACTTGTAGGTGAGTTGTCCTATGGTTCCCTAACCTCAAGGAAGGATCCCTTAATCCTCTCCCCATAATATTCAACCTACTCTATCCACTTGGTCTTATAAATATGAAGCTCCTCTCCATTCCAAAGGGAGGAAGTATATAGAACTTATATGTTGGTGGAATTAACCTAGGTGATCCCTATCCATATCTTGCGAGGCATACATTTCCTTCGAAGGCATTGGCTTGGCTTGTTGGAGGAAGATTGCAGCGTTAAGGCTTGGGTTGTAATCATCACTCTTCTATGTATTTCCCATTCATTTACAGTAATATAATCTCTTTCCATAAATTTATTTGTATTAATGATATTTAGAGCTCACTTTCTTAATTGTTTGCTTAGATCAGTTAGTGGTTAGATGTGCTTTTACTACTTGTTTGTCTCTATGTGCTTTGGCAGGTTTTGCAGCTACAGATCTGACGACCGCGAAGCTTGGAGCAACAAAGAGGAGAAATATTCACGAATATGAAGGCAAGGAATCTATTTACCTTGATCTCTAATTGATCTAGGAAAGCAGTTTTATATTTTGTCTCTATTTTTTCTACATCCATCTGGACTAGGGATATCATGCTCGTGTCCGCTCGAGTAGATTGTCCGAAAACAATAGATGATTGTAATAAGTTGTTTGGTAAAGGATACATATTACTTTTGAACTTTGGATGTGAGCCAAGAGGCTAAGGTTATGTATATTTTGATTTCAAGTTTGAAATATCAAATTTAAAGACGTTTTCTTGGGAGAAAAACTTTTCATTTGGTGCTCTATTTCCGGTATTCTTTAGTTCATTGGAAAGAACAATAGTAAACTTATTTGATTCACCATTCATCGTGAATAAAATAGCCCAAAAATACATTGGAAGGTCCCAAAAAATGTGTCATAAATCATAAAAAAAATGCTAATATTACACTACTTTTAGATATCCCTAGATGGCCACAAGGATCAGTCGTTCCCCATGACTTTAAGTTAATGTCTAAAATGGGGGAGTTCTTTCTAGATTTTTTTCCTAGTAAACCACTTTACCTACTAAACAAGTTTTTTTTTTCATGCTTTGACTAACTGATAAAATTGTATGTCTTGTCCTTGATCACGTCTGTTATATATTTCTCAATCTAGTTAGGGTTGATTTATGTAGTGGTCAAGTGCTTTTCCACCTTCAAGGTTTCCAACAAAGGTGGAAAGTATGGCCAAAGAAAACCCACATTACAGACACGGTGTAATTTGAGAAAGGGTGGAATATTCAATTCAAAGCATTCTTACCCACAATTGTGATGATAGTGTAAGGTCCATGTCATAATGGTCTAAGCTTAACGTGGGGGTGTGTGAATCCATCCTTCCACAAGTGAAACCATACTTCTCACCAACATGAAAAATGTACATAACCTAATTCTTATTGTGTCACTACTTGTACTTGGTGATTAATTTCTACATAATATCATGAACTTGTCATGGGATATGATGTATAGTTAAAAAATATATCTACTTTGTTTGCCTCATTTTCAACTTTCGAGGACTCTTTAATTGTTGATGTAATTAGAAGAGCCACATTAAATGGGGCCAAGTGATAGGATATTAAGCACACCTTAAAAGAGTTGTGCCCAATATAGCTATGCAGAGGTGTTTTGTAGTTGTGTTGAATATAAGATATGATTCCATCCCATGTATGTGGATGCTTGGAGTTGTACACCCTAAGGATACATACAATCACCCTAGTCACTACTATGTCTCCATTGATCAAGGAACATGAGGAAATCAATTTTATTAGTTTCATGTCCATCATCGATAAAAAAAAATAGATCAAAATATAGTGAATCCAACTTGTTGTCCCTATCATAAATAATTTCCTTTGGCATGTCAAAATGAACCCAAACGACATAGTTTGGAGCATATGTCTCAATTTCTAGTGATTGTTGTAGATCTAATCAAATCATGAGTGACACTATGGAATGGCAATGCTTTAGCACCTCTAAATCCTTTTTTGTGCCTTGTCCCAAATAAACTTGGCCTTAGCTCCACCTTTGGTCATCTAGAATGAAGGGTTAAGCAATATGAGTGAACCCCAACACAAACCTATGGTAATAGTTATTGAGGACCAAGAATCTGGTCATGGATGACTTGAATCTTAGTTAGATCCACATGCACATCACACTTGTCCACAATGTATCCAAAATATTGAATTGTCTACATGCCAAATTATCACTTCTCAACATTGGCATATAACTTGTGATTTGATAGTGCTCCCAACACTTGTTAAATGTTCTCCAAATGCTCTTCCTAGGTTTCACTAGAAATGAGGATGTCATCTATGTATAAGACCATAAGACAATTTAAGTGAACCGTTGCATAATATCAGCCATCATCCTCATGAATGTTGTTAGTGCATTAGTCAAGCTGAAGGGCTTGACTAACCACTTAGAAAACACCTTAATTAGACCTTTTAAGGTTACACATTAGTTGGATCTACTGGAAACTAGTGATCAATCTTGATAAAAATGTTGGCACCTTTGAACTAATCAAGCAAATAATCAATAAGAGAAATATGGTATAACTTATTAACTACAATTTTGTTTAAGGCTTTGTATTCAATACAAATTTTCCTTGTCTCATCTTTGTTAGAACTATCATGATAGGGATCCTATGCTTGAGGATATTGGTTGAATGTTTCCTTTATGTATCATCTCTTGAATCTAGCATTTTATCTCCTTGATCTCTAGAAGATATCATCTATATATAGGACCATTGAGAAGAGTAGTATCCCATGTGAAATCAATTGCATGCTTTACCTAATAGTGCAAATATTCTCCTATATGTGAGGTGAATATGTCTTTGTATTCCTCCACCAATTGATATACTTGTCTCTGCTATGTACTGGTACTCGATCTTTAAAAATACCTAGGGAGTTATGGTGATTTTATTTTCTCCACGATGAAGAGGACAAATATACTGATCCAACATGTTATCTCCATTCACTACTTATCAATTATTAGGGACATTGCAATATTCAAGGATACCTTTAGTGTATTTGAGGTATATTTATTCTCTAAGGGTGATACTGAAGTTAGAGTACTAGAATATAAAACTTCTTGAAACTTCCACATATATGGTTTCCCTAAAGAGCATTATAAACTTCAAGAGGTGAAATATCACATAATACCTCATATTTGAAGGGCTTGATGTTGTATTTTAGGAGGCATTGTTAATTGACATGGATGTCTCCTCCCTATCTCAACCAAACAATGGTGCATGGTTGGTTGTGGTTATTAACAATAAAATGTAGTGGTGACCCCTTCACCCATATTTGTAAGTCGAATAGGTGATGAACTTCCTTAGAATCCTATTATTCTTTTGGTTGGACCTTTGTAGTGGCTATAATGACAATGGGTTCTACATCAATGAGTTAATTTCCATATTAGTGGAATCTTGTAGCATTAGGCCTAAATTGTTGTCTGAGGCATTTAGCTAAGTTAATAATGGTTGTCTAACCCAACATTCATCATTGTTGAACCAAGGAATCTTCTAGTGGTCACAACATTTTCTCGTGTCCTTTGATTTCTCGTTCTTCTTCTTTGCATGCAGTTTTGATTGGTTGATTGTATTTAATATATCCTTTGTTCTAAGGACTAAGGTCACATTTATCATTCTTTTGTTGTGGTTAACTTTTAGCCCCAAACTCTTTGTTACCCTTCTAGCGATTTTGTTTGTCAATCTTAATGAAATAACAATAAGTGTTTCCTAGTGAAGAGATGTCCATGAGCTCGATTTTATTTGGATGTATATGTCTAGGTTGTCACAATATTTTAGAACCAAAGTCTTGAACACTGAATTTTACACATAGAGTATGAAAGGAATTAATGTACTCTAGCAAGTATGGTCTTTACCTTGGCACAAGATCCTTCATCTTGTGGCCTTCATAGTTTCCAACAAATAAATATTCCCCCTTGAGGTGATTGACAAAACCCCTCCAAATGGATTTCATTGTTGTATTGGAGAAAACTCACTATGGATTGGGAATACCACAACAGACAGATGACTACCAGAAATCTACTCAATTCTCAAAACAAAGCTATTATAAACAACAATGTTAAAACAATGGAGAAATGTAACCAACCTTGATCCAATGTTTGATGTAGATCCCCGTTGGAGCTTTCAATCCGCGCACGTCCAAGCACTTGTAATCTGCAAATTATTCTTGACAACAAATATCTAACAAGTGCATGTGATATATAAATAACATTAACATCATTAATAACAATGGTCCATAATATCATAAGCAAATGCAACCCAATGTATAATAAATGACATTCACACCATGGATGGACGAGGATATGAGTATTTCTATTAACAAGAAGAAGTACAAAGTGATACGACCTCTTGCCGGTAACCAATCTAAACCAAGATCTAGATCAATCCACTTGTGCCTCCACCACTTCAATCCTCCATGAATGGAAAACTCAAACTAGAAAGGAGTTTGGAAGGTGAACATAACTGGTTCACAACTACAAGGATCAATGAGTGCTGACTCAAGATAGGGAAAAAATCCACTTGAGTGCCTTTACTATTCTCTTCTTCCTCCCATCCATAAGCCATATGTGCTCAATATATAGTCCTCTCAAAGGTAGGTGAAAGGACTCATTGAGATGTTACTTGGGCAGATGGAGAGCCAAAGGTCACCCAATGACCGCTTTTTGGGAGTAAAAAGTAATAACATAGTGGTTTTTACCATTTTACTTGATACCCGCAGGCTATAGGGATGCAACTCGTGGGTACGCATGCTATAGTGATGCAACATGCGGGTAGGAACAAAAATAGGATAGACTGGTATCACTAAAGGATGAAAATGGATCTGAGTCACTGAAATGGATCCTACAGGCCAAAGAATGTTGATGCTCACAGGGTGGAAGATTTCTGTGTAACAGATGCCCCCTAATGTGTGAGGTCAGAGACTGAAAGTGGTATGATGGCTGAAATACATTATAAAACTCAGAAGTGGAGTGATGGAGACACAAGTGGAAAGAATGGATCACTCGTCATAATACAATAGTATCTCTGAATACATGTCAGTATAGTACAACAATCTGATACAATGGACATGAATAAGCAGTACATAAGTAGATACATGTCATAAGTGATCATAGCCATGATCCCTCTACAGCAAGGTATGGTCTTCTGCTGAAAAGAAGAAAACTGGTGCAAACTGGAGGTACAAACTGCTGAAATCTGAGAGGTGATATCTCAGATGTAAAGTCAAATTCATATGTAGCATATTGAATGCCACAATCGCCTGGAGTCTTCTACACAAGTCTTCGACGGTGCAAGTCCAATCAAGTGAATAAAGGATTTGGGGTCGAACATGATGAGACATCGTCTGATTACCAGTCATTGATGTATACCGTTAACAGACGCGAGATGACCCACCGATAATGAAAATGGGCATCAAGGCACAGAGCACAATCATCAGAGTGTGAATAAATGGGTTGAAGTCGAACACTAGGATGAATCCATCGATCAGGGGACATTGATGTATTCCCAAAACTGTCGATGGCGAGAGAGCCTACCACTAATGACTGCAAGCTTGAAGGTACTCAACCGAACTCTAAGCCTCAAGTCCTGGAATAATGAGTTGAGGTTGACAGAATGAGACTCGCTGGAAGGAGGGCATTAAGGCATCCCCCATCAACCAGCACAAGGTACTTGCAATGTTGAAAGATTTGGAAGATCTCAGGTGAAACTGACTGACTCAATAAGGATGGTCGACATGCAATAGTCAAGATATCTGAGGAGTGGCCGACACTAGTTTCAGGACTTCCTTTGAACAAGAGCATGAGCGGATGGATAGACTCAGGCAGCATAGACTCGACATAAACTGTGCAATGCAGGAGGCATTATAGAGGGATCCATAATGACTGGAAGCTTAACCAATAGGTGGAGAAAACTGAGAAACAAGTACAGCTCCTAAGGCCCAACTATAGTCCCGACTCATAATGTACGAAGTGGAATGAATGCTCTATTCAAAGGTGACACAACAACTGTCAACAAGAAATAATGACCATAATCCCGTCCGGCTTTTTGGAATATTTGATTTTTTTGTCTTTTTCATATTTGGGAAAAGCTTGAAAAAGAATAAAATTGCCTATCGTACAACAAGTGAGGGAACGAGTGTCAAATAGCTAGCAGACTAGTCCCAAGCAGTGGAACATACCTATGCTCAATGCAAGGAAGTGCGTGCAGGATGTGGACACTCGGGGGTGTGTTCCCTCAGGGTCAAAGGGTCATCAAATTGTGAAGGGCAAATATATAAGCTCTGCAGGGCTCAACAGGGAAAGTGCTCAGGCACCAGGCTAACAATTGAGAAAGCGGGAGCCAGCACAAGGCTCAAGCAGCAAGAAGGATGATGCAATGCAATCACAACATGATATAAATGAGGGGAGTCCTTAAGGGAGATGGCCAGCAT
This sequence comes from Larix kaempferi, assembly GCA_027924585.1. NCBI lineage: Eukaryota > Viridiplantae > Streptophyta > Pinopsida > Pinales > Pinaceae > Larix > Larix kaempferi. The sequence continues at coordinate 2,660,030 of BSBM01000455.1, forward strand.
AAGACAAAGTAGAGTATGAGTCTTTATCACAACGTCATGGCGTGACTACAAAGGACTCCCAATCCTGAGGAAAAACGATAGCATGGGCACCAAAATGCATAAGGGGGGTGTTTAACTAGGGTACCCATGTTCGAGAAAGCCCTACCACCACATGATGACACTTCTATAACAGTGTGAAGGTTCTGTGTCAGTCACGAAGAGGGGTCGCACCTAGGGTTTATGAAAATGGTCAACAGGTCAAATGCATAATGCATGTGGAAATGGCATCTAACCTATATGCCAGGTGTGAAACATACCTGCCGTAGGTGTGAAATGAATCGGAACAACTCTCGCTGAGGAAATATGTTGAAAAAACATTACTCCATGACACGATATTAGTTCATAACGGCCCAAAATGGACAAAACTATAGAAAAGTGGGTCCAGAAAATTATAAATAGTAACAAAATTTAATAATTTTCAATTCATTTGCACTATTCACCATTTTGGAGTTGAGTGGTAAGTTTGCACCTGAAATTTCAAGTGTCGATCGTGGGAGCTACGAGCAACCGTTCAGCGAACCGTCTGGAGCAGGTTAGTGGTCATTGCCATACCTTTCATTTAAGTGCTTTTATTTCAATTTTGGTCGGTGGGTTATTTTGTTTGGCCAAGCCCTAAATGGCTTCGGCGCTACTCGCAGGCTGTAAGTATGCGGGTCGCGGGTAGGGCATCAAACACGTAGTCAAAAAACTGACTACACGCATCTAGCCACACCTGTCTACAATATAGCACGCGGGTAAGGCTGTGAAGAAGTTTTTAAGCATGAAACTGACTAAAAATCTCTTGCTTTGCACTCCAGGATGGTTCTAGAGTGGAGGGAGAGAGAGCATGACCAGGTAGATGAGGCTGTGCGCAATGATTTGCAAGCACAACAAGCACTGCAAGCATGTGGCTTATATAAATATTGGAGTCTCGGGGGCTTAAGGGCCCAAAACATACTACTGCGTCATTTGATCAACTACTGGGATGTGGATGCTCAACACTTCATCCTCAATGGGCAAAAAACTCACACTGGAAGTAGAGGATATCTATTTCATTACCGATTTGTCCCGTAGAGGGGAAGTGGCTAGTCTTCGGTCACGAACCGTGGGTGGTGGGATCACTGTGCAAGACTACATAGTACGGTACTGTCCCGCAAACACACGACCAGTGGGAGGTCAGGTGCCGATCAATCTCATAACAAACTTGAGCAAAAAGATCATAGTGGTAACTCTGGTGCGGATCACGGGATCCAAAGCACTACATCAGGCATCTAGACGGGTGATGTTCTATGCATCACAATGCTTGCAGCCTACTATATTTGACTGGTGTACTACTCTGCTGGTGTCTATGAAGACACAACTGACGGAATGCAAAGAGGGGAAGGCCAAAAACTTTGGGTATGGTATCATCCTCTACAGTTTCTTCTTTGAGAGGGTTCCAAGACTTAGCTCGAGGGTGGATGTCTCTCCTCAGAGTCTCCGAGATCCAGCCCTGACCCGGTGGGCTGAGATACTGACACGACAGGGTGGTGGCCGTCTAGCGTCACCATATACTGAGGAGTTCTTCCGCTAGTGGAACCGGAAGGTGATCGCTATCGAGGACTACCCCTATGCGGGGATAAACTTTAGACAGGACCGTGACATGCCTCTCCCACCATGTGCAGCCTTCAGAGACATCGGTGAGTACTCTTTTGGTTTTGTGTTTTTAAAATTTTATGGATTTTTTTATGATAGTTAGAATGCAAAAAATATTTTTGGTGGTAATGTCATGTTCTAATGGGTGACTGTTTGCTCGCAGACAAAGGCCCAGTGAGACCCGAGGGCTTCCTGAGACATGTTCGTCGGGGTAGAGATGAGGTGGCAGCAGATGCTGCAGCAGGGCACACACTACAGACGTTGCAGAACAAAATATCATGGATGGTTGCCCGAGTACCACTGATAGAGGTAGCCCGACTACCGGAGGCTATGCAGCACCAGGTAGTGGGTGTTCCTGGTGAGTGGGTGTGGCTACTGCAGCGGATGGCCAACGCAGTACAGTACTATTATGAGACACATCCCATCGAGTCGGCAGCTAGACCTCCTTGGAGGGAGTATATATCCCAGGGTCTCATCATTTTTTGTATCGATATGTATATTTTTGAGGGCTACAGGCTCTAGTCTTGTATGACACTACCATTTTTGGACATATTTATATATATATACAACTTTGGTTCTCGGTTCTACTATATGTGTGTATGGTACAAATGTATTAATGTCTTTGTATTTATGTGCTTCATGATGAATGTGACAAATGCCAATCTAATACATAGTTAGAATATGCATCAGATATATAATTATGACTTCTCGGAATGTGAATATATGTAATGGAAACAAAATGTCTCTCCAAGAGTCGTACCTTAAGGAATATCCGTAGTAATGTAAGGTCTCGTACATAATACTACCCATTCAGCTGAGACACAACTATTTGTGAATCCAGGCGGACTTCTAAAGACTGGATGTCATGTGAAATGGCATCCCAAAGTAGCTCAACAACGACACTATACTCAGCCACATTGTTCGATGTAGGACCAAGACAAGTACCTCCTGAGGACACAACTAGATGGTCAGGTGAAAAGATAACCCGAGCAGCAGAAGCAAACTGCTGCATATGTCGACTAGCACCATCCGTGAAACCTAAGAACATAGGACATCCCACTGACATCTGTCAATCAAACAGAGGCCAATCAGCAGACTCGACAACCAAAAATGTAACCTAGGCTATGTACAGAAAAAACTATACAATAGTGTACAAAAGTATCAACTCGAACCAAAGGTTCAAGCGTAATACTGCTTGAGGTAGAGCCCATTTCTAGGCTCCTTCAAGACAACTCCCTCATAATCTTCTAACTCATAAGCTCCTTTTTCCAGGACACGCCTCACAATGTAAGGACCGTGCCACATGGGATTGAACTTTCCTGCTCCCAGGGGTTCTTTAGCTTGGTCATACAAGAGTACCAAGTCACCTTCAACATATTGCCGGGGATGGATAGACCTATCATATTGAACCTTGACATGACGCTTGTTAACATCAATGGCCACAGCGACATCTCAACAATGCTCGTCAAGTTGCTCGAGGTGTACTAAACGTTGCTCAATCTCCATCGTATCAGGGAGGAGCTCTATGGCTAGCTTGAGCGAAGGAATCTCGCATTCAATCGGTAAAAGTGACTCCACACCATGAACTAAATGGAATGGTGAGAACCCGGTGGCAGTCTTAACTGCAGTTCGATAAGCCCACAAAGCAGGATATAACATGATATGCCAATTGGTCTTACTTTGTTGGATGGTACATTGGAGAATGGTCTTCAAAGACTTATTGACTGCTTCAACCTAAACATTCGCTTGAGGATAGTAGGAAGACGAGTGTTCCTGACGAAACCCAAGCTTGAGAGACAAATCCTTCATAATCTTATTTTGAAAGTGACTACCATGGTCAGTGACAATCTCTTTTGGGATACTGAATCGAGTGATAATCTGGTTGAACACGAAATGGGTTGCAGTAGCACCATCGACTTTAATGGTAGGCATGGCCTCAGCCCATTTGGAAAAATAATCCACGGCCACAATAATATGATGATGCCCCCCCATCCAAAGCTAGTTTGCAATCCATGAAATCTACCCCCCACTTAGTGAAGGGACCGACGGTGACGACCAGATGGAGGGGCGCTGGATGCGAGTGTATGTTTCGAGAAAACACCTGGCAAGGGTGATATCTCTTCACAGTGTTAATACAATCTTTAAAGATAGTAGGCCAAAAATAACCTGCTCGCATAATACACTGGGTTGTAGCAAGCCCAGATAAGTGACCGCCACATGCCCCCGCATGGCAATCATTAAGTACCCGTTCTATTTCTTCATGAGTCAAACAACGACGGAGAATGGAATCCTTTCCTTTGCGATACAAAGTGTCACCGACGATAGTATAATATTTTGCGTGATGTCTCACACGCCATCGCTTGTCTTGTGAATAATGCGGAGGAAACTTCAAAGTTTGGAGATATCTAATGACATCCCCATACCAAGGGTCCTCAGTCGAGATAAGAAATAGGTGTTCATCCACAAAGGAATCTTCATGAATGACATCCTCATCAAGCCGTGGAAGGTTTGACATAAGCTCAACGAACACCAATGATTTCACCGACTTTGCAGAAGCAAACTCGAGATCAAATTCCTGAAGGATCACAATCCATTTATTATACTTACCCCCGATAAGGCGTCATGATAGCACGAACTGAAACGGATTGATATGAGCTACAATAGTGGTTGTTCGAAGCAAAATGTAATGCTGTAACCGCTGGGCTGCGTGAATAGTCATAAGTGCAAGCTTTTCTATGTGGGTGTACCTTAGTTCAGCATCTACTAAATTTCGACTAAGATAATAGATAACATGCTCAATGAGCACATCATCTACCTGAACCAAGACCATGCCAACAGTCTCTTGAGACGCGGCCACATAAAGAATGAAATCTCATGTAAAGTCTGGTGGACTAAGCACGGGGGCTGATACCAAAGCTTTCTTAAGGGCATCGAAAGATTGTTGGGCTTGCTCATCCCAGATAAAAGGTGTTTTTTTCTTCAATAGGCATACGAAACCTTTAGTAAGACTGGCATAGTTAACTATAAACAGATGCAGAAAAGTAGCTCTCCCTTGGAGGCTCTGAAGTTGAAACAGATTACGCAGAGGAGGCAACTGAAGTATTGCCTCAACTTTGAGAGGATCGACTCTAATACCCTCTTTCGAAACTATGAATCCTAGAAGGCCCAGTCCTAACAGCGAAGATGCATTTGTTCGGATTCAATCGAATTTTGTAGTGGATACATCGTTCGAGAATCATACGGAGGTGCTTGGGGTGGCCCACTCTCTTGCGATAATGGCCAGCAAGATCATCCAAGAAAACTTCCATAATCTTCTTAAGATTGTGAAAGGCATAGGTCATGGCTCGCTGAAAAGTAGTTCCGGCGTTCTTGAGGCCAAAGGGCATTTTCTGGAATGCAAAAGTTCCCCATGGAAAAATAAAATCCATTTTATGTTGGTCTACGGGTTTGATTTGAATCTAATTATAACCCGAGAATCCGTCCATGAATGAAAAAATCTCACTTCCCGCACAAGCATCCAATATTTGATCAATGAATGGCGTGGGGAAGTTGTCTTTTGGACATGCACGGTTCAAATATCTGAAATCAGTGCGTACACGGATCGTTTCTTGCTTCTTATCTACAGGAATGGGGTTTGACACCCATTCGGTAAGAGGAACGGGGTAGATGAAACCAGCTTTGAGCAGTTTCTCCACCTCTGCCTTAATAGCAGTTGCCTTCCTAAGGTTCACAACACATAAGCGTTGTCGAACCAATTTAGCATCAGGATACGTTTTAATCTCGTGTTCAACAATGCGGGGGTCTATCCCTAGCATCTCCTCATATGACCAGGCGAAAGCTTCCCGGAGTTCAGTAAACAATTCAGTGTAAATAGCAATCTCCTGAGGAGTGCAATCGTCACCGACGTAAACATTCTCAATCTTTCTGGGAGTGCGAGAGATGTTGATCGAAGTGGTTGGGGAAATATTGGCCATATTCCCCTCCAAGAAAACATCATGCGACTGCAAAAGAGCCATAGGGTGACCAACCATCTCAGCTAGAGTCATCCTAAACTCCTCTTGCTCAATGAGCTCAAGGTTGGGAAGGAAATAAGATCGATGGTGCATATCTTCCCAAGGCCTCTCACTACCACACATGGCTTCGAGGATAGCTTCATCAGATGGCAAAGTATCATCGAGGCAATCGTGAGAGGAAGATGAGTTGGCTTCCCAATTGGTAGTATAACGAGATCTTCTTCAACTGTCTGGGGAGAAGAGAGATCTAGATCTGCAGTGGTTTGTTGGATGTGATCGTAAGTGAGCTCCGCTACAGATAATGGCATAGATATCCCAACATGCACAATGTCTCTAGACATAGAATCAGCGGATGGAAAAATCCATGGATCACCATAATAGGAAGTCTAGAATGGCACTATTCGAAGGAGGAGGCACACTGTCGGAAATGGTTCCAATAAAATTCACAGGTGCAGAATGGTTAAAAGTTCCCATCAACGAGGGGTACATTCCAACACCTATGTGCCCAGTTGCAGACTGAGAATTAGAAACTTGCGGGACTACTGATCCCGTAGATGTTGTGGAAGGAGTGCCAACATAATCCAGCTGATCGATCGTCACAATATTTCCTTCATGGGGAAAGCAAATAACTCAAAATACAATAGACGCAACAACCTTCATAGCGTACATCCAGTTCCGACCCAGTAAAAGGTTGTAGTCGATGGGCGCATCAACCACTTCGACTTCAATATGCACGGACTTACCTCCCAAGGAGACAACAAGGGAAGGGATAATTCCATGCGGCGTAAAAGATCTACCATCGAATGCAGTGAGTGTAGTTCTAGACACGAGTAGGGGAGGAGAGCCAAGAGCTTTCCAACAGGTCAACGACATTACTGACACAGAAGCACCTTCATCAACCATAGTACGTTTGACGAAACTCTTAAGGAAAACCACATGGATTTGAAAAGCCACATGGTAAGGCAAGCGAGGTTGGACATCAGTAGTATCGAACTTGATAACACTAGGACTTCCCCCATCCTGAAGTCCTAATGCACTCAAAAAGGCATGCTTCTGAGAAGGACAGGCTTGCAAAACTTCAAGAGCTGACATGGCACATGGAGTTTGGCCCAAATCTTCTACGATGGAGTAGTTCTGGGCGGCTCGAGCATTAGGATTATGCGTAGAGCGCTTGAGAACACCTTTCAGTATCCGCATCATAATAGAAGGCTTCTCGATATGCAAGGAATTATCAGGAAGAGGGGGAGGCTCATTCCCCAAATTCGGTTGTGGTGCACCATAATCACGTTGACGAGTAGCAACACAAACCTCCGACTGAACCATATTCACGCATCCGTAACCACTAGTATTGGAAGAAGACGTTGTCGTTTCATTAGTACCATAAGCAATGGTGGGAGCATGCGAAGCCCTGTTTTGGTGATGAGGTAGGGGATCCTTCAACACAGCTGGGCTCTGTGCCAAATGCTTCAATGCTTCTTCAATACGAGGACATAAGTGAGTAAGATGATCCTTCCCACAAAGCTTGCAAGGGAATTTCACCTTATGCCTAGGTTTACAATCCTCGCCAGCATTACCGCCTTCCCAAGGAGGGTTGGCATTCTCTTTACGAGGAGTATTACGATTGCTATTATTGTTACTTCCATTGTTTCCACCCCTACGATTATTTCTCCCCTTTTTCTTACCACCAGGTTGCTGGTCACCCGACGGTTTCATTGATTGCACATTGTGTACATCAGACGACGGAGTGGAAGTGGACAAGGTGTGAACCTGTCCGGGTGCAAACTGGTTTAGCGACAAATTTTGCATTTGATTAGCTACCAAGTCTACAGGGCGAGTGCATGCGGACCCCATGATGCCATCGGCATGTGGTCCAGGAACTAACGTGGGCTCATGTCTTGTTCTCGGTGCGTCAGGAATAATGTCATACAAAATGCTAGACTGAGAATAAAGAAGATCTAACTGCTGGACTTTCAAGATAGCTTGCTCCTCAGTCATAATGCCAGACATCAAAACATCCTTAGAAATATATGGAGGTAAAGACTTGAGGAACCATTCCAACAGGAACTCTGGAGGAATGTTGGCTTTCACTATTATCTTCCATCGATGCCACTCTTGAACGTGGTCAGAAATATGTGTGGCCTTATTCTGACGGGAGGTGGACAACAACTCAGTACCAGTATCATAACGAACCGACAACTGGAAATGGTCTAAGAAAACCAAATCAATCTCGTTGAAACCCCTATAAGTGTTTCCGGGAAACTCCACATACCATTTCACGGCTGCCCCCGTGAGGGTGCGTTGAAATAGGCGTAATCAAATGGAATCATGATTCAAAGAGTTGGAGGAGCACCAAAGGTGAAATGTCGTGACATGATCTCTCGGGTCCTCACCACATTTCCCCTCAAAATTTGGAATGTCCGAAGGGAGCTTGGTAGGGACCGGGGGCCAAGCAGGGTCATGACACACTAGATCATTCGTGAGCTTTGAAAGATCCGGGAGATTCAAGCGTGCAAGGAATGGGAGCTGCAGCTGGAAAGCTTGATTATAAGCTCCCATAAAATGTTGAATGAATGGAACTGTGTTGTACGATGGACCAAAAGCTTGACCATGAGGGTTAAACTGCTGATACTGAGGACCTGACGGCCCATAAGCTTTCCCATGGCCATAAGATGGATAACCTCCCCCTGCTTGACCCATTTGAGAGTAAGTAGGTATATGTGCGTTTTGAGCACCATATTGGGGTGGTGGGTGATACTGGTGGCCAGCACCGACTGTGTTGTAGTAAGGGTTGCCACCATGGGTATGGGGCATGTATGTACTATTCATAGTGGGAACTGTGTTGTATTGACCGTAATGGTATGGTATGTTCCCACCCCCAATATTAGGATTAGCTTGAGCAGTCATGTGATGACCATAAGCATGAGAAGTATTCCCAGGTCCAATATGGGTGTGACCAGTAGCAGGGTTGGTGGTGTGATGTCCATGTGGATAGGAAATATTCCCACCCCCTACATTACTATTACTAGTGGCAGTAGTGGATGCAAAAGTATGCGGTAAGTGTCCACCGCCATGGTTGGGAGGAACGGTATCATGTGCAAAAGTGGTCCTAGGTTGACGAGTAGTGACATGTGTACTAGGTGGTGGATGGCGAGTCGTGTTTCGGACAGCATTCTGACTAGGTTGAGTATTCCTAGGAGATGGCCGCGTTCCAACATTAGCATGGTTAGGAATCGGACCAGCCCCCATACTATGTGAGTGGGTGGATAACGTAGTGCCCCCAGCTAGGGTAGTGCCCCCAGTGGGTATAGTATGGCGAACACTTTGACTAGTGCCAGCATGACTACCAACCATAGTGGAAGGTTCGATAGTATTGTGACTAGGCATACTAAAAGAGAGTGCAGTGGGGTTGACCATAGGGCCGAAATCATCATGAGTCTCAGGCCTCCTATATCTAGAATCACGTGGAAACAAAGGAACAAAACGCTTGTCTTGTTCTTCCTCCTCGGGTAAGTCGGGCATCCCATAAAGATAATTATCCGGATTTGAAGGATCAAACGGATCCCGGTCAAGTGGATTAGGACAAATAGAACCAGGTTGAGTCCTAGGTGGATCACCTTCCCAATCCTCATGAGGAGTCTGGGGATCGGAAATGTGTTAAACTCTACCCGAAGGAGTAGAAAGGTCTTGCCCGATATCGGGATGTGTAGCCATGTAATCCTCAACGTAACCGTGTCAGAATCTGAAGACTCAGAGGGAGCCCTCTGGCATCCTCTAGTAATGCATTGTGTAACCAAAGCTAGCTTTAAACCAGCCAAACGATGGGACTGGCGGAGTGTAGGGCTCCGCGCCATGTTCTCTCCAGAGAGAGACACCGTGTCTCCTAAAGGCCAACTATCGATCAAAAAATAGTAAATCAAAAGCACACACCTAGAGAATCTACAGCCAAGAGCAGACACATAGAGTGGCTAAATGAGCTCCTGACACTAGAGCCAGTATGTCTCACCTAGGAGAGGCTTGAGACTCCCAAACTATAGCCGGAGGTAAGAAAATCAGTTCTAGAGACACCCAGGCTTCACTATGTCGACAGGGTCAAGTCCACTGCACGAACACAACTGTGCTGTCCAATCCCTATCTGACTCAAGACAGAAATAGCATAACCACTGCAAGTACCCTGTGCGGTACCTAGGTAAGGAAACTATGTCTACCACAATATAACCAATGCTCAGGGAAACGGTTGTAGGTGGGACCCGTCGTATGGGCAGGGTAGCTAAGCCCGAAGCACAAGAGGTCGAACCTCCGGTACCCCCAGATACGAACAAATCCTGGATATATCTCCCACGTTCAACCGATATCAGAGGGATATCTCCTCAACCAACCTCCCATGACCTTGTGCTTAACTCTGGTTTGAGTAGAGCTTTCCTGAGAACACCGATCTATACCATGGATTCCTCCACTCCCTAGTCAAACACCTAATGTTTCGTTCAGTAGTCTTCGATTGTTAACTCACAATGATCTATTCCAAGACTCTAAACCTATGCTAGTTGGTGTACCCTATAAATAAAATAAGTCTAATCAATTTTATGATAAGCGTTAATTTTAGTGGCTGTGATTACTCAAGGGATATGGTCGTGAAACTAGTGATGTGTAGACTCAATAATATGCACTATCGTCCAATCCTAGACTCAACTATCCAATAAAACAATGTCACTAATATGCAAAATCAACCCACAATTCCGAAATAAATATGCAAACTTTTATCTTTTCAATGCACAAGCAAACCCTAAAATGAAGGCAACAAGCACTCAATGCAAAATGCAGTACATGGAAATAAAATATTTTTTTATTTTCTCTTATATACAAAAAGGAAAATGCAAAAACTAAATGAATATTTTTGTATTTTTTCAATATATATGGAATGAAAAAATGCAAGGCAATTCCTACTATTCAGTCACTGAAGTGCCAAGAAGATCACTAAGAAAACCCAGTAGATCCTAAACAGCAAGAACTAGCCAAAAGGAAGAGCTCAAAAGGAAGAAACCAAGAGGTTAAAACCAAAGATTGGTAAAAAAAACAAGAAGGCTCAACCAAGAGAAATGAAGAGATCTGGTCACAACCAAGGCATGAAACAGTCAAGAAAGAGGCCAACAAAGACTCAGGAATCAACCAAACTCACCCAGCAACAACCAATAGCCATAAACCAACAAAAGTCAGAGTTACACGCTACTATCGAAGGAATACCTGCGGGTACCCGCGAGCAGTAGAGTAAACAGAGGCAGGTAGACGTGGGCAGAACTTAGCCAGCCTGCGGGTGAGGAACAACAAATGGTCAAACAGAGAGTCCAGAGGCTAAAAAAAAGCAAGTTTTCTTCAGTGTATCTTAACGGCCAATCAATGACACAGAACTTCGATAAACAACAACTCTAAATATGGACTAATGCTCAAAAACATTTCCCAAACATGGATGTTTTCCCCAATGGAGTTGCCATTTCTGTATTGGAGAAAACTCACTATGGCTTGGGAATACCACAACATACAGATGACTACTAGAAATCTACTCAATTCTCAAAACAAAGCTATTATAAACAACAATGTTAAAACAATGGAGAAATGTAACCAACCTCGATCCAACGTTTGATGTAGATCCCCGTTGGAGCTTTCAATCCGCGCACGTCCAAGCACTTGTAATCTGCACATTAGTCTTGACAACAAATATCTAACAAGTACATGTGATATATAAATAACATTAACATCATCAATAACAATGGTCCATAATATCATAAGCAAATGCAACCCAATGTATAATAAATGACATTCACACCATGGATGGACGAGAATATGAGTATTTCTATTAATGAACAAGAAGAAGTACAAAGTGATACGACCTCTTTACGGCAACCAATCTGAACCAAGATCTAGATCAATCCACTTGTGCCTCCACCACTTCAATCCTCCATGAATGGCAAAGTCAAACTAGAAAGGAGTTTGGGAGGTGAACATAACTGGTTCACAACTACAAGGATCAATGAGTGCAGACTCAAGATAGGACAAAAATCCACTAGAGTGCCTTTACTATTCTCTTCTTCCTCCCGTCCATAAGCCATATGTGCTCAATATATAGTCCTCTCAAAGGTAGGTGAAAGGACTCATCGAGACGTTACTTGGGAAGATGGAGAGCCAAAGGTCACCCAATGACCGCATTTTGGGAGTAAAAAGTAATAACATAGTGGTTTTTACCATTTTACTTGATACCCACGGGCTATAGGGATGCAACTCGCGGGTACGCATGCTATAATGATGCAACATGTGGGTAGGAACAAAAATAGGATAGACTGGTATCACTGAAGGATGAAAATGGATCTGAGTCACTGAAATGGATCCTACAAGCCAAAGAATGCTGATGTTCACAGGGTGGAAGATTTCTGTGTAACAATTGTATGTTGTTCATAATATTTAGCATGATGTTGCACACAATAAGTATCCTACCAATATTTGACATAGTGAAAGGCCTTTAGATGTGCAAAAGTAATTTTCTCATTGCTCCATAAGTTTTGAACATAAAAATAACCCTCCAACATATTCAACCATCTTTCCAAACTTATCTTTCCTTTAAATAGAGGTATACCCAAAATAACATGTATCTTGAAAAGTTTTATTCCTACAAAATGACTACTTATAGAATGTATTTCTATCATGGATAGGTCCATCATCTTGTTACTTTGTGGCTCGATTAATTATAGAGGAAAATTAATTTATAGGTAAGTTTATTTTGGTAAATTAACCCAAATGTGAAGATGTGAAGTGAGGTTCACAATATTTAGACAGTCGGCTCCGAAACATACCTATACATGCATATTACAACACTCAATCAGAGCTACCCAATTTATCTATATATGTAGACACCACCTAACACTAAAAAGAACATGTAATCGGTCAAAACATCGTGAACCATTCACGATTCTCTAGTGTCTGTTCGACAGAAAGCTTGAAATTATAGTGTCTTCGTTGACTACAGGTCGTTCCTCACTCTTTCCTGATTTGGCTGAATCACACTAGGAGACCTCTGCACAGTTTTAAGCTGCCTGTTTCTTTCAGAATTAGACTTTCTTCATCAAATCTGCTCAGATTTTTACTTTGAACTGTGAGTAAAGCAGAACTTGTTTTATCCTCCACTTTTTTAATTATCTCTGCAATTGTTGGATTCTTGTTGAGTAATTCATATTTGATGTTTGATCACTGAGATTTTGTGTAACATATTTTGGCAGTGGTATAGTATGGATTCAGAGCAGGGTAAGTTGTTTATTGGTGGTATATTAGGCGAGACAACAGAAGAGCGAGTGAAGGATTATTTTAGCATGTTTGGAGAAGTTCGGGAAGCAGAGATTAAGAAGGATATGCTCACAGGTCGTGCATGAGGGTTTGGCTTTCTTGTGTTTGCAGATCCAGCTGTGGCAGACAGGGTTCTCTTGCAATCCAAGCACACCATTGATGGCCAAATGGTAAGTTGCTTTTCTGTTGTTCACTAATCTAAAGGTTTACAACTAAACTAAGGTCTAGTGGGTAGTGACTACTGCACATTTTTTTGTTTTTGTTTTTCATCAAATATTTAGGTGGAAGTAAAAAAGTCAATTTCCAGATATGAGCAGCATAGCATAAGCATAACTAGGAAGAGTAGGACTAATACTGTTGGGCGAAGTCAAATTAGGACAAAGAAGATATTTGTTGGTGGCTTAGCGCCTACTGTTACTGAGAATAACTTGAGAAAATACTTTGAGCACTTTGGCACAATCATCGATCTGGTTGTAATGTATGATTCCAGATCTCAAAGACCTCGAGGATTTGGCTTCGTCGTGTATGATTCAGAAGATGTTGTGGATAGAATTTTACAACATCCCTTTCATCAGCTCAATGGAAAGACAGTAGAGGTAAAGCGATCAATCCCCAAAGGCATCAATCCTGTAGGTAGAGGAAGAAATTTTGGTTTCAACAATTGGCAAGGCTTCAGTTCATTTCCTGTTCCTCCAGTGAACGCTCCACAGGGAGGGGGAGGTGGCTATTCTTCCTATGGACCTCCCATTGCCATCAGTGGAGGCAGTAGCTATGGAAGCAATGCCCCTAGCTATGGCACCAACTCTGGGATCAGTTATGAAGGAGGTCCAGCTCCAGTTAGCTATGATGGTCCTGTTGCCTATGGAGGAGCTCCAGCTCTAGTTAGCTATGAAGTTTCTGTTGCCTACGGAGAAGCACCAGCTCCAGTTAGCTATGAAGCTTCTGTTGCCCATGGAGGAGCTCCAGCTCCAGTTAGCTATGAAGGTTCTGTTGCCTACGGAGAAGCTCCAGCTCCAGTTAGCTATGAAGGTTCTGTTGCCTATGGAGGAGCTCCAGCTCCAGTTAGCTATGGAGGTCCTGTTTCCTATGGAGCAGGCAATTCGGTGAATGGAGGTCCTGTTACTAATAATGCTACTCCTGCAGGTTCAAACATGTGGGCTTATAGAAACACAGGTAGCTTTGTTGAATATGGGTGTGGAGGCATAACTCCTCCAGCGCAAGTTCAGAACGGCCAGTCAAATGGAAGCAGTGCTGGTTATACAAGTGGTTATGGAAGCTCTGAAATTGATAATGCAGCACAGAACTATGGGTAAGGTATGGAGGTCACAGCAAGTGGAAGATATGGAGATGCATACAGGGACGTGCATGGCAGCTCTGGTAATGGGGACTCATCTCGGAGAATGAAACCATCAGAGAATGTGGAAGTTGATTCACAAGGTTATGGACTTGGCAATGTAATTGCAGATGGGTTGCACAATTGATCCGGCAGTTGGAGCTTAAACTGTAGAGTGAAAGAAGGCATATAACTAAGAAGGTGTTGAAATTTAGAAGATGGAGCCCGGAATGTGGTTACTTCCATGTTGGTGTTTCCAGCAATGAGGCAATTTTTCTTTTAATATTTTGAGGATATTTTTCTTTTGATTTCTGTCTGAAGTGGATGGCAGTTATGATATATTTTTGCTTAGTACTTTCTTGTATATACCATGTCAAGGACATGTGACATATTTTTTTTAGTCGAGAAGAGAATGATGACGATGTATTATATATATATATATATATTTTGTTTATATTATATATAAATTCTTTCTTTATATATTAATTATAATGATAGTGCATCATTATTTGTATGAATGCAACAATATATATATATATAGTTTCTCATTAATTGGGTTGAGAGGCGTTCTAGAGTTCAATATGGGGGAGATCTTGTGAGTCGAGTGTTTGTCAATTAACAAAATAATACAAAGTAAACAAAAAAAGAATAATACAAAGTAAAAAGTAATAAATATTATGTCGGCCATAAACAAAAAAGAATAATACAAAATAAAAAACAAATATGAGACTTAACGTAGAGACTTTAGAGCTTAGGATTAGGTGGTAAATATTATGTCGGCCATAAACAAAAAAGAATAATACAAAGTAAAAAGTAAATATGAGACTTTAGAATGTTTGTTGAGTGTTTGTCGAGTAACAAAATGATACAAGGTAAACAAAAAATAATAATACAAAGTAAAAAGTAATAAATATTATGTAGGCCATAAACAAAAAATAATAATACAAAGTAAAAAGTAATAATATTTATGTTTCCAATAATACAAAGTAGAGTTCAATAATAATAAACAAAGTAATACAATAATGACAAAGTAATAATAATAACTCTAAAAAGAATAATACAAAGTAATAAACAAAAAAGAATAATTGCACTCAAGGAGCTATTCAAGGAGAAGTTTGCACCTAGGGAGATTTGATCCTTTTCGGTGCTTGATAGAGCCTAGGATTTGGATCTAGGCTGGTTAATTGAGCCGAGAGGCCCTCTACCCCACAATATGGGGGAGATCTTGTGAGTCAAGTGTTTGTTGATTTTGTCTTTCTCGAGTAACAAAATAATACAAAGTAAACAAGAAAAGAATAATACAAAGTAAAAAGTAATAAATATTATGTCGGTCATAAACAAAAAAATATAATACAAAGTAAAAAGTAAATATGAGATTTAAACTAGAGACTTTACTTTTTACTTTTAATACAAAGTAAAAAGTAAATATGAGACTTTAGAGTGTTTGTCCAGTAACAAAATAATACAAAGTAAACAAAAAAGAATAATACAAAGTAAAAAGTAATAAATATTATGTCGGCCATAAACAAAAAAGATTAATACAAAGTAAAAAGTAAATATGAGACTTAAACTAGAGACTTTAGAACTTAGGATTAGGTGGCTCATGTATTGCACTCAAGGAGCGATTCAAGGAGAGGTTTGCACGTCGGGAGATTTGATCCCTCTCCGTGCTTGATAGAGCCTAGGATTTGGATCTAAGTTGGTATTAGAATAAATTGTGCTCATATAAGATTTTAGAAAGATTTGTAAATTCAAATAATTTTACTCTTGGAGTATCATTTTACACATGAATAATTAATGAAGTAATTCACAAGTATACGTTCAAACTCTTTCAATATGAATTCAATACAATGAAAGGAAATATTTTCTCCTAATTTGGCTTTAGTGCTTGGTGTGCCTTCCTCATAATGCTAAGGTCCATGCCTAATGATAGTACAATATGTTAGACAAATCTATTATGCCCAATCTATTATAAAATTCTATAATGCCAAACTAAAACAACACACTTTAGTTATAATATATCTACCCATTCAAGATTCAATAAGTAATACACAATGCAAATATTATGTTCTTGTATTTATGATCACCAAAGCAATGAAACATTTAAAAAATATATGACATATTTAAGAGCCCATACAAAGATGGTTGTAAGTAGCCAACGCTCATGACTTAGGTGTATCCCAAAGTGAGCTTATAAAACGATTGATTTTGAGTAACTTGATGTATTTTGACTTGAGAAAATTGAAGGAATGTTGTAGGAATTACCATGCATTGTGTATTGAGTGTGGGCATCATTGTGCTATAACACAAATTTTAAATAAAGGAAACATAGCTAGTTGGGAATTGAGTGAATCAATGGGGAATTTGCAAAGTGGATAGAATACACACATATCCTTGAGTGTACATATCATTATGGTGTATGATTTGATTGTCCAACATTCACATGCCCAGGGATTTACAATATAATGCTCTATATGAATATAATTTCCAAACCCCATGATTCAATCAAGGGATAAATGAGATGTTGTGTACATAATCGAACAATCCAAAAAAGTTGATCTAAAGGTTGTGGGTAATCGATTAGATGAACAATTGCAGTAGAGTTTATAGAATTAACAAGAAATTAATGATATGTTAAGTATGTTATCCTATGAAATTAATAATACTATTGTAGCTACATAGTAACTTGGCACACAAGCATTCTCCATGTCAGTCATCAAATAAAATAGAGCTTGGGAACTGAAGTCACACAAATAATACACCATACAGATGGAATTACCATGGAGAAAACTTGAAAATAAACTCCATAATTGAGTGGATTTGCTTAGGGTTTATTTCTTAACAATTGTAGAATTACAATTGTGTTCTATCTCTCTTAAATTATACAAACTACAAACTCGTATGTTTTTATGCAATCCTTCTCTTATCTACCAAATAACCCATTCTCCAACACTATGCAAGATTTTATAGGTAGAATTAGCTTGTTGGGAGTAATTGGAAGGTTGGCCAACCCAAACTCTTCAAATCCCAACCCCTATATATTCCTCTCCTTTGTCTTTTCCTAGTAGAGTTCTAGTTCATGGTTCCTTTGTCATTTGTCTTGTTTTCTTTTGATCCTTTATTTTTTAATATTTTGTACTTTCATTAGCAAAGCAATATGTTGGTGATGATATGTAGAAAATTAAACTCATGCCAATTTCCCTTGTTTGTTGTAAGGTGCTTTCAACCATAGTTTATTTTTTCTTGGTAGCTACATTTTCTCCTTACCTAGACTTATGCCACCTTTGGTGTAGCTCTAAATGAAGTTTCCAACACTTCTCATCCACGTGCCCATCCACATCATAATGCTTACAATGGCTATTAGGATCTCTCCTTTTTTGGACCATAGCTACAATCTTCTTTCCTTTGGTCATGTTGATCTCTTCTTGGCCTTGTTTTTGTTGTCCTGTTTTAGAGTCCAACTCAATGTAGAGAGATTTCATGCTTGCATCATCTAGGTAAATAGGCATCCAAGGTATTTCACCATAATCCTAGACTCTTTGAAAGAGATACCCAACATGATGGCTTACTTTTGGAATTTCGATGTGTATTATTATACACATCATCCCTATTCTTGCCGAACGTATTGTCATTTAAAGAGTTTCTCCTCTTCATAAGATATGTGATAGAATTGTTATTTCAACAATGCCTTGAAATATTTCCATTTTGTAACCATGAGATTTTTTTCCTATCCTCAATACATCCACATATCTCCCCCACCATGATAGAGCATGTTCTATCATCATCTTCAGAGATGCAAACTAATTTTTTTTATCTTGCTTTGATTTGTTCAAGGTGAAAAAAAATCTCAAATTGTTTCAACCAACCATTCAATGTTTTATTGTTAACTTGGCCATCATACACTTCTATTTTAGGTTTGTTTTAACTCTAAGTGGAAAGCTGGGAGAAGGAAGAGCTTTTCTTTTACCTGAGTCTCCAAGCTTCTCCACTTTGGATCTTTTGGGTCAGCCTTTTCTTCTCCATGCTCAGTCTTTATTGGGTGCTTCCTTATCCTTATCCATCTCTAGGCATTGTAGAAATGCTTCTCCACTATCTTGATATCCATTGCAGTTTTTTACTGTACAAGTTCTTGACCAAGCGTCTTCAAACTTGGGATATAATACCTTATGATCCTTATATAGTAGGTCTATAGCCCATCTATTTCACCAACATGACTTTTTAATGCTGAAATAAATGATAATATCTCTACAATTCACAATTAGGCTAAGCTCAAGCTTCTTCAATATGAATCCAATACAATGAAAATATACATGTATTCCTATTTTGGGTTCTTTCTTAATATGTTTGTGTGTAATGACAAGATCAACTATTCCCATCCATGAACACCTATTTCATTAAATTTGGACTAATTCCAGTTCAAGCCCCTTCGAAAACAAGTAAAAAACAACCTTTCTAAATTGCAAAATAGGGTTCCAAAATTGCCAATATGGGTTCCAAATCTGCTCTTTTGGATTTGAAATTGAAACTTTTGGAACTAGATTTTGTACTTTTTGAATCCTATATTGACACTTTCAGAACCAATTTTCGAGCTTTTTAAAGACGATATTGGCACTTTCAAATTGCATTTTGCATTTTTGAAAACCGATATTGGCATTCTCAGAATCTGATTTTGTACAATTTATTTTTGATACTAACATTTTTAGAATATGATTTGCACTTTACAAACCCCAATTTTGGCCCTATTAAATTTTAAATCCCATTAGCAAATATTATTCATGAATTTTAAAGTTTGTAACACATCAATAAACTAATTTCAGGTTTTTCACAATATATCTCACATCATTAACAACATTTAGGTGTAGCCAGAAAAAAACACAATCGATGTAACAAGTATGTGTCATTCTCATCCTCACAATTATAAATTTTTGTAGTTACATAGTTCCCTTCATCATTATGTTGCAGCTGCAACTTGATCCCCAAAATTTTGTAAAAATTGTAGGGCCCCTCCTTTATTTTGAATTTACTTAGAGTTTTGTTTCATCTTTATCAAAAGAAAACTGGTTTCTTGAATCGGGAAATTTTTATTTTTGGGAGAGTTTTCATTTTGCCACCGAAATAGTCGGAGAGTATTATTGTTTTTGCGATTTTTGAAGAAGAAAATCTGTTTCAAAGCAAAATTGTATTTTGCACCGAACAGTCGGATAGGTTCGAGCTTTGAATTGATTGAAGAAAAATTAAATTTGCGCTGAAAAGGTTAAGCTTGGGCTAAATCGGAGAGGATTGAAATTTACGCCGAAACGGTCGGAGCAAAACCATGTTTGCTTCCGAAACATTTCGATGCATTAATATTTTTACCCGGTCTATCCTCACCATTTTGGCGTTCCGCCGAATTTTGGAAGGAAAATTACCATGGACCAAAATGGCTCGGTGATGTTTGATAAGAAGGCTCGATGCCAAATGAAAAGATGATCGGAAGCAAAATCGGTGTCTAATGAGTTTTCACCCAAAACGATATTGATTCCCAATGAGATTTCACTCGAAAGCATTATCGGCAGGGATGATTTTAAGAACCCCCCCCCCCCCCCAAATTTATATGTATAAAAAATGGGCGAATCTTCCCGATATATAGGAAAATTTGAAGGCTATTTTATCAATAATATAATATGTATATATAATTTTTTGGCGAATATTTCATTTTATTATATCATGTTGTAAAATCTTGGCGAATCTTTCACTAAATGATAAGATATTGTAAAATATTGGCGAATATTTCACTGAATTATAAAATACTATAAAAACTTGGCGAATATTTTACTCAATTATAAAATTTTGTAAAAATTTGGTGAATCTTTCGCTGATTTATAAAACACATTGAATGGCATTCTACTTGTTAATTCCGAGTTCAAGGATTCTTCAAATATTGAGTTCAATTTATCTATTTCAAGTTTTGGTATCAATACCAAATGGCAGTGGCCTTAATGATGCCTTGATATACAAGCAAAGCCGAGTGTATCTTGTAGATATGTATTCTAAATGTGGGTGTTTGGAGGATGCACTTAAGTGTTTAACCAAGTGCCAGAGCAAAATAGAGTATCATAGAATGCAATGCTTTTAGGATATGATCAACATGGACATGGTAGGGAAGGACATTATCAGAGGGGTTCTTGGGGTGAAGATTGTCATTCATAGCTCAGATGACGATAGCAATTTCCTCTTCTTCTTACTTACAGTTTTTTCCTCTACTACTTGAGTTTTTATTTGTAGTTTTATTTCTACAATTAGTAGAGTTTTCTTCTTGTTCTTATTTAAGTTAAAATTTTACATTCTATGTAGATAATTATTTTAAGTTATATGTTTACATTCTACTACTAGACATGACCAGATAAGACACAGTTTGTCAGAAATAAAGTGATAAATTAATAAAAATGAGATATTGAAAGATGATTGTTGTGTTGTGCCATATTTACACCATCATCACTTATATATATTAAGTCAGTCTCCCATGCAGAGTAGCTGTTATATTAAGTCAATCTCGGCCATATGGAAATATATTAAGTCAATCTCCCATGCAGAGTAGCTGTTTCTTGACTGATTCTTTTGGCGACACTCCAAATTTCATGCTACAATTCACCATTTCCTTCTCCATTTGTGGAACTCCTTGCATTGATCATGGCATCCACCACCCCAGGAAATGAACAAAAACTATATTCATTGATTTTTCAGGAGCATAAATCTACCATCCACAATAATACATACTGGTTAGACGATGTAGGTAAATAATTGGAAGCCACAAAGTCTACATGCACAGGAAAAACTGTAGTACTATTCACTTCTTGTAAGCGCTAAAACCCTAAAAACAATAATCTTTCATCGATTTGTACCAAATTTCTAAACTAGGGCCTTCCCTTGAGGCCTTCCACGTCTATAAATTCTCTCTCTGTAAGCAATAGGTGATCATTGAAGGCCCTTCTCCATAGAATTATGTGTGCATCTCCCTTTCTGTGTTTTCTCAAAACCCGCACAAATTGCTCATTGAGTTTCAACACATTTCATTGAAGAGAGCATAATGTAAATTGGGTTCTACATTTGTGTGGGATGATGCCATTTATAAAAGGGATCTCTATAAATATTCTAAATAGGTTTTTTTTTCAATGGGTTACGATTGGTAACAATAACAAGCTAGATTCATGTTGCTTTTGTTACAATCATTATGCCATGCGTCTATTTTTGGAGATAGATCTAGATGGAGCCTTACATAAGCTTCCTTAGCATCTTTATGGGAAGCATCAGAAAACTCCTTTATGGATGAAGTGATAGGCTCTATGGTTATTCCATCAGACGTGTTTATTCTCTCCTTTATCATCTCTGCATATAGCTGAACAAAAATTCCCACCAAAAATGATGAAAACAAATGTTGTTGAGAACAATGTAATATTTGACTAATTCCCCAAATTGATACATTGTCGTTTCAGAATTATCCACTACTACAAAACATGAAATTGGTGAGGGTAAAAAAATGTCACCATAAGCTCATTGGTTACGTTCAAAAGGGTGTTCGTCACCAAAAACTGAACCTCACCAAAGCTGGTGTCCCCAAAAGTATAGGTAATATGGTGAGGTTCAAGTTCTGTCACCAATAATAATTATTGTGACGGTTCATGTCCCTCACTATTTCCTATGAATAATAGTGACGAGTCTTTAATGGCCCTCACTATTGATCGATATATCAGTGACATTCAAAAAGGCCTCCGTAACCAAAAACTCAATGTCACCAAAGGTGGCATCGCCAAAAGTAAAGGTGATATGGTGACGTTCAAGTTCCGTTAGCAATAATCATGATTGTGATGGATTGTGTCCCTCACCATTTGCTATGAATAATAGTGATTTATGGTGACGAGACTTTAATATCCCTCACTATTTATGCATATATTGGTGACTCTGTTACCAAAATTCGAGTCACCAAAGGAAGTGTCCCCAAAACTAAAGGTGATATGGTGAGGTTCAAGTTCTGTTAGCAATAATAATTATAATGAGGGATGGTGTCCATCACCATTCATAATGAACGTACAATAGTTTTTTTTGGTGACGAGTCTTTAATGACCCTCACTATAGTAACTTTTAATGATAGGCCTTTGATGACTGTCATTATTGATGGCATATATGGAGATGGTCAAAGACCGTCACCATATCCTATGAACAATAGTGATGTATAGTGATGGGATTTCGATGACCCTCACTTTTGGCATCATTGCTATTATCATATCAATGGTGATGGGCCCTACAATATCATCACCAATTGTCAATTTGAAAATCTTTTAATGACATGCAATTAAAAATTGTCACCATTTATATTCACTTTGAAAACAATTGTAATAGTCATTAAATTGCAAATGGTTAGTATTTCATTAATGGTGATTGTCATGGAATTAAGCATCATAGTTAATTTACACATTGGTCAGAGTCACATAATTAAACATTGCCATTAATTTCCACAATGATGACAATCTTAGGCATGTGTTGTTACCCATGGCGATGGCTAGCAACACATTTCTATGTATAATAGTAAAGAAAAATCAAGAAGCAATGAAGAAAAGTACAAAAGAAAGAAAAGATCAAAATAAACCATATTTTACCACAAGCCTCATAACACGCACTTAACATGCTAGATAATGTAACAAAATTATCCTTGCAAGCTTCATGTAAACTTGGGTTATCATCAAAGTAATTTTGCATAAACAATCATTTGCATGTACATGTTCCAACTTTCATACCAATGTAACAATCTACAGATATTAACAATGAAAATTCTTGTTTGAGTTTCCAATCTTATGGAAAAGGTCAATATGGAGTGGTTTAAAAACTGTAGGAAAGCTCCTTTTCTAGTAGCCTTAAACACTATTTTATCAGCATCATGGGACATGGTGGTAACTGTAATGCTTTCCTGATGACATGTTGGAAACCAATATCATTGTCCTCTACAATAGCATGCATATTTCATAACCATGCCTGCAAAAGCAATATAGGTTCAAGACAATGTTCATAATTCACATAGGTAATAGAAAAGGACAAAATTTTAGTTACTTAAAGGTTTTTCTAAGTCATCTACAATTTTCTTACCTTCAACCATCTAGTATAACATGTGCTCTCTCTGAATAAAAATAGGGAAGGACGATGTGTCTCACACTTCTACTAGCTTTCATCTTATCATCTCCAACAAGATCCACAGTTTCTTTGTCAGGTTTCAAGAACCTTGATGCAATCTGTTCATCAAGTATACCAAGATAACAAACATCATTATAATTAAAATCTGCAAAACTAGATCAAGAATCTTGGTTCTACATTGTCATAACAATATTCACAAAAATCAAGAGCAACTAAAGGATAAAACAAAACAAAAAATATGTACAATCTATTGCAACAAACAACACAAACCAATACTCAATGTTCTCAGAAACATTACCTTCTTTACCCAATCCGACATTGTTGTGCTAAAAAGGAGTGTTTGAACCTTGCTTTCATCCTCAACTTTTCCCGAAACAATCAGATTTCCAAACCTAGAGAACGTGGATATTAAATATACATATCAAATATTAGAATTATAATAAATAGTGCAGCTAATATTATTGCAACAGTTTGGACAACATGGTATTACTTTTGCAAGTAGTACAATCAGGCCTGGACTTGTTTTGGCAAGCTCACTGAAGAGCACTATCATGGTGGATTTGAAATCTAATTGGTCATTATTCATTTGCTGACAAGGAAGACTGTTTGTTGGGGAACACAACTTCCCAAACCTATATGTTAAGTGTCCCTCTGTTCTGGCATGCCGTTGGTGGACATCCAATTCTTCTAATTGCAGATGATGCTACTCTATGCGATCGAGTCAATGACCCATGGCCAAGGAAATAAAAGAAACATCAAGTCAATGGACGACAACAATGAAACTACACTAGTCCAGTGCCATCAAGACCCGGGTCCAACATTCACCACAAGGTTGCATGTCTCATGTTCTAACCTTTGATACATCGGCCATTTGTGTGAAATCGTGATTTAAATCAAGTGTCTATTTCGAATTTATTGAACTCAAGTGCCTATTCTGAGTTGTCTAACTCAATTGCATGCATTGTCCTTGTGTCTAGACTCTAACTAAAAGATTATATTCGAGTTTCTAGTTCAGTTGCAAGACGAGTTGTGAAGTTGGAAGTTTGCATGTCAAGTTCCAACTGATTTTACAAGTGAGGTCTCTATTCAAGTCAAGTTATGCCAGTCAAGTCAAAAGGAAAGTATTGCATGTATAACAATGAGTTGAAACCTGAGTTTTTTCTTTGGATCTGTGCCTAGTATAATTAGAGCATCTGTTGATAATTTTTTACTGTTGGAAAGGTAGCACAAGAGAGAAATAGTGCAACTGATATTATTGCAGCAGTTTGGACAGTAGGGTATTACTTTTGCATGTAGTATAGTCATGAAATATAAGGATAGCTGCAGCTTGTTGATCCCAGCTTCATTATGTTCTTATCTCATAAGAAAACAACCCAACAAGACCTCTATTGACTCCATTTGACCTATTATGGATAAGCACTAATTTTGGTCCACCCATCCATTAATTTTTTGTAACTCTACCATATATTTTCCTAGGGAAACGTCCCTTGTGTTGGGAAAGAGTTTATCTAAAGTGAGCGATGGAGCAACTGTCGCGACAGTAGATAGGCCCTTTTAATTCCTCCAAGGTTGCACTTGTGTTTTATGGATTTACCACTTGAAGTGCAACTTTGGGAGGTAACAATGTGCTAACTATTTTATAGCCAAGATTCTATCTACTATATCATCTCATGCATCCTGATATATGAGATGTGAGGCACTAACAGAACTTGTTCTAGTGAGTAGAATTATGTTATTATAAATGCATGCAAGAATTTCTCTAACCATACCTATTCATTCACATTTTGATGGTTATTGTTAACACCTGATATTGAAGTAATGGCATTCTTATTCGAAAGCACTACTATCAGCTTGTTGGACAACTGCAACTTAGCTATATAGAACATGGCACAAACTAAATGGTGCAAAATGACACTACTCTTTTGGTCACTTGTGCACCATTATTACAAGATCCATGGTAGATTTCAGTGTTGATTTCATAGCTCTAGGGCCCCTTGCCACTTTATTTCACTATCCTAACCGTAATTGCTTGTCTCTTTTCTTCCTGAGGTGTTTACTCAAAGGTATCAAACCTTATAATATTCTTATTGGCTTCACACCATCAAGCCGATTACCTCCTCCCAGAATGTTTTGGCTTTGAGAATCCCTGAGAGTTGCATAGACCCACCTAAGTTGGGCACAACTTGTACCAAACCAATGAGATTATGTATAACATCATGTTTAGGAGGTGGACAACCCATACCACAAGGAAACGTAGGGGTACCTAGTTTCAGCGCAAGCCGACTTGCTAGCCCAATCCAGACACCCAAACTCACATTTAGATTCTTCTTGTTGTCTCAAATGTTAGGAGAGTTTTTGATAGCTATTTTTATCCTCCTCCAAGGGTCACAAGTTTTGCAAAGTAAATGAAACAACCTACACAAACATACAAACAAGTAATACAGATCAAAATGGTTGTCAAAGGTACATGCCCTCCTTCCATGTATTAACCAAAGGATGGTTGGCCTTTGAATTCAAGTCGAGGGTGGATGTGAATATGATTTTGAAAGGTAAATGGTTTTAGGGATTGTCTTTTTTAGCCCCTAGAAGATGGATCCCATGCTTTGATCGCAGATTGGAGAAAAAAACTTCCCAACCTATATTGGTTTTACTCCCTGAGTTTCCTTTAGAACTGTGGAATAGTTCATATTTGAAGCTATAGTTTATGGTATTACATTGACTTAGAAGATAATATCTTCTCTGAGGAAAAGAGAGTGGTATCAAAGTTACAGGTGGAGATAGACCTTCTTCTTGGAAATAGACTCTCACTTAATAAATGGTGATTGTCTAGTGTTTTTTTTAAGTCTCTATTTTCTAGTGGAAAATTGAGTTTAATGGTGAATGAAAAACTATCATGGGTTTGATGTTGGATGTGTGATGTCCACCTTTCATATTACTTGAGGGCATGTCAACTTCTACAATACACATGTTGTTGCAAATGATTTTGGGAATCCAATCTCACCATTAATAGACATTGTAACAATGGTTGGTAAAATTAACTTTTAATGTGGTTCATTGCCCAATCTCACCATTTCAAAGCCCAAGTTGATTCCCTGAATGGGCAGCTCAAGCAAAAAAAAAGGATTTGTTATAGTGACGGGGTCGTTGAAGGGGAGTATAAATGTAAATAACCAACAAACAACAATTGCATGTTTATAAAAAAGAAACTAACAGACAAAAGTTTCAATCCTCTAGTTTCTCTGTTGTAACTGGAGTCTAGCATTGAAGTTTTGAACTGGTATTAAACTTCTGATCAGCTAGTGCTCTCAAAAATTTCATAACAGAACTTTCTAGAATTGAAGGAAAGTAAGACTCTTTCAAGTGGTGTAAAAAATCAGCTGACCTCTCCAACAACATTTTATTGGCTTTGAAAAAGAGGCACCGAGGAAATTTGCCCATTTTCTTTTTTTACACTACCCTGTAAGAACCGCATAGCATTGAAATATTTAGGATGCAGATTGCCACTACACAAACATAAAATTAGGAGTAATTTCTTCAGTCATAAAAAAGGAAAACAAGAAAATTCCCATAGCTCATCATAATCAAATTAGGATAACAAAATTCAATTGCCAAACCTGTGCAAGATGCAAAAAATGAGCATCCTAGTGGTTACCGTGGCCTCTCTATATAAAATAATAAATAAAGAACATTTGGACTCTTGGAGGACTATTCCAATTTTACAGGTTTCATTATAGAGAACTAAATGCTTATGAAATACTATCTGTTAATGCATTCAAGAAATATAAAATCCTAGCATCCTTGCCTCCTTTTTCAATAATTGATGAAGGTTATCCAATGTCCTATTCATAACTTGCTTCACTCTAGAGTCTAGTTTAATGAAAAACACTTAGGAAGTAATGTCCAATTTCACAATAATGAAGTGGGACAGATTCAAGGAATGAATCCCCTATGTGCAAAATATTGGTTTCTTTAACCTGAAGTGGTTAAAGGCTATATTTCTTCAAGGAATGATTGGCCATAAAAAGCACCTGTATATCCCATAATGGGATTATCATCTGATCGCAACAAATTAATAAATTTCTTGCGAGATTATTTATAGGCAAAAAGAACCGGGAAAAGAGATGGTGAGTACATGGCATTAAGATTGCTAGTCATATGGAACAAGAAATGGTGTCACCTTCACAATTTCACTGAAACATTTTTCACTTAATATGTGTCTATTTCTTCAGTAAATAAAGGATGCAAGAATATTTTTAATGCAAAAAATATCCTGGATACCAGTTTTGGAAGAAAGGTGATTTTGTCAGCAAATAATATTCTAGAGGGGAAGTGATACTGCAGTAGAAGCAGATATTGCTTTGCCAATATCTGTTTAAAGTAGTTTCAGTCAGATATACCATCCCATAACCATGCATTTGACTTGCATATGGACCAATGTATTTATCATCATTGACATTAAAAACACTATCAATACATCCGTCCTACACATAGTCCGTTTGAGTGTTCAATGTGTAGACCAAAGGGGTTGTGTTACACTCCATGTTTTAGGGCCTTAACACCCTCACTTTTAAGACTTGAAGAATTGACATTATAATCCATGTTTTAGGGATTTAACACCCTTACGTTTCCATATTTAATAAATTGAATTTAAATGCTTGATAAGTAAACCAAAGGAGTTGTTGATGTTTCATTATTTCCACATTTTAAGGGCTTGACACAACAAGCATCATAGATTGCAAAAAACTTTCTTAATTGCACACAATGCTTATGCAACGGCTTCCATAGGCCAAGATCTACAATAAAATGTGGACTTGAGCTCATATAAAATTTTGCAAGGCCTTATTTATCATTTTCGAGACTGCCTAACTAGGGATTTTCAAGTTTTGGTTCTGCTAAGATATTGGACATCTACAAACTTCGGATTAGATAGTATGCCATGTTCTAGGGCTTCTTCAAATTAGCACCATATTTTGTTGTTCATACAATTTAAGTTAGGGTATCACTATTGATCATCAAAATTGTTGAGTTTAATCACTGATAAACTTAGGGCTTGTATCAAAGAGGCTAGGACAGATTCAGACTGTTTAGAAAGAAGAGAGCATGATATTCAGATCAATATTAGTCCATTTTTTACTCTGTTTTAGGGATTTTCGATAGGTTCAATCTAATTAGAAAAAGCTCTGATTTGACTGTAGCTTCCTATAGCTTCCTGTGGGATGACTGTAACTTCCTTTAGGTTGAAATTTGCAAATAGTTCTTCAAACTGGCACAGTTCAACCAAGCAACATCTATTTGACATCAATGCCAACTCAGATTTCTAACACCTTTGCATTCTCAATGACTCATTATACTTTCATCCTTTTCCCAATTTTGTCATGACTTTCTGCATCTTACTATTACCTTTCCATTTACCCGTTACATTTATTTTTGAAAATGCCTAGGGCCCCAGACAAATAGACAATAACTTCAACACTCCACCTTGATGACTATTTGGCTAAACCAATAAATGTTTTTGACCTTCAATCATATTATGTCTCGAGCTACTTCATCTCAGCACCAAACTTTGTGTTTAACTCTACCCAAACTCTGATCTCTGCCTCACTCTGATTTCTGCACATTTATGTAGCCTATTCCACTTCCCCTCATTCAAATTCATCTTTCACTGGACCTTGATCCTAGATTTAAAAAATGTTTTCAATTGCCATCAACAGAATATTCATCTCCAAAAGTTGGAAAAATATGTTTTATAGGAACAACACCAATTATCTTCTCCTATGCAGGTTTGCCTACCACCCTGCATCATTCTAAGAGTTCCAACTCATAGAAGCTTAGAAACACATTATTGGTTAAGCAAAAGGAGGCTAAAAAAATCCTAGCACCTATTAAATCATCAAAGACCTCATCTGGTTTTAGTATTGTTTTTCATGGATGAATGGATGCAACACGCAATCAATTTCAATTTCACGATGTCATCCTAGAATGGACTAATCTTCTTGAAAGTAGTGGATGTTTTTGGAAAATAGAAGGATGCGCAATGTATGGATGATTTTATTAAATTTATTGAAGATGAAGGTGTTGATTTTTGTATGCAAATTATCATAGATAATGCACCTATTTGAAAAGTTGTTGGCAAGATTGTGGAAACTAAATATCCACAGATATTTTGGACACCTTCATTCTTCATTCTTTGAATTTAGCACTTAAATATAATGCTTCATATGTGATATGGATGCAAACTCTCATTGATGATACATTGCCATATCCACAATTTTATACAAAACCGTTTCAATATCCTTGGGATCTATAAAGAGCACATAAATATATCATTGATGAAGATTGTATATAATCAATTTTACTTCTCATTCATCATGCTTAAGAGATTAAGGGAGGTCAAGACCGTACTTGGGGCATTGTTATTTCAAAGTTTTGTTCTTTTTGGATAAAGGCATATAAAACTGCTTCAAAAATGATCAAGTATACAATGTTAAATGATGGTTGGTGGGAAAGGGTAGACCTTACCATTAAGATCATGGACCCTATCATTTTTTTGTTGTAGTTTGCATACACAAACTAGCTCATCTTAGGAAATGTTTCTGAGGGGTGGGACTCCATGATTGAGTCCGTGAATACTGTTATTATAGAGAATGATGTATGGAACATCAAGAGATATCTCGTTCACCACCATATGAGATATCTTTTTTTCCTAATGCCTCCAAAGAAATATCAACACCCCTACCCCCTGTAATTTCTTGCATAAACAAAGACAATATCAATAATGAATTTTTACATGTCCAATTAAATTACGTATTTTATTATTTTATCACTAAATATGAAGATAGTAGGTACCATCCAGACCCCTATTTTATCCTGAACCCCTATTTTGGCAGACTTATAACTTTCTCCTCAGAAATGATTAGGGAAAACTGAGACCATGAATGGATATCCAATTCAACAATGAACAAGACCATGTCAAAAGATAAATTTATTGAAACACAAACATCATCTGCCAAGAATTGGACATAGCCTTCCAAATTGCTGATTTGACACTCAGGGAAAAGTATCAAACCCCAGGTTAATATGAAGTGATTTTTCTTTTCATCAAATTTGAAATGTGAGACACCCAATGGATAGAGGCCAACAAGGTGATTCCATCCATACCAATTTCATCCTTTGAAAAATTCTTTCTCTCTCCTCGACGGGCATTTTTATGGAGTGGTGCAAATCAAGCTAGGAAGCACTTTTGGCAGATCAATATCTTCACCTACAGAAACTCTTTGAACAAACCAATGATATGGTTGGATGAAAAATACAACATTCTATAGATCCATACTCTCAAAATATTTTAAGAAATCAACCACAGGAAATGGAGGGAATTTTATTGAGGTCACTCAGGCAGTTTTACTAGTAATTCTATACTTAGACAATTTTTCCATTTTCCTAGATTTGGAGCAATCTGTCTGAAACACTCTTTTGGTAGACCCATAACTTCCTCCTCAGAAACTCTCAAGAAAATATGAGACCATGGTCAGGTATACAACTCAAAAATATACAACATGACCATATGGTTTGGGCATTTTACTTTAACCTATGAATTATGGCGGGAATTTTCTTGAGCCCACTTAGGCAGTTTTACTACCCTGGTGCAAAAACAACCTAAAACCCTGTTTTTCCAGGCCTTTAACTTTGTCATCAAAAACCCTCTGTGAGAACTAAGACCATGGTAAGATAGTCTCTTCGACAATCTATAGCATGATAGTTTCAGATTATTTTTTATCATTCACCTATGAGGTACGGAGGGCATTTCCCCAACACCACTTGGACCAATTTTCAAAGACTTGGCCATTTTCAAGATTTTCTCCAAAGTTTATCATGAACCCCTATTTTGGCAGACTTATAACTTTATCCTCAGAAATGATTAGGGAAAAATGAGACCATGAATGTATATCCAATTCAACAATGAACAAGACCATGTCAAAAGATAAATTTATTGACACACATACATCATCTGGTGGGAATTTGAACATAACCTTCCAAACCGTTGATTTGACACTTAGGCAAAATTATCAAACCCTAGGTTAATATGAAGTGATTTTTCTTTTCATCAAATTTGAAATGTGAGACACCCAATGGATAGAGGCCAAGAAGATGATTCCATCCAAAACAATTTCATCCTTTGAAAACTTCTTTCTCTCTCCTCGGTGTGCATTTTTCTGGAGCAGTGCAAATCAAGCTAGGAAGCACTTTTGGTAGATCAATATCTTCACCTACAGAAACTATTTGGACAAACCAACGATATGTTTGGATGCACCATACAACATTCTATAGATCCATACAATAAAAATATTTTAAGACATCAACCACAGGAAATGGCGGGCATTTTACTGAGGTCACTCAGGCTGTTTTATCAGTAATTCTATACTTGGACAATTTTTGCATTTTTTTGGATTTGGGGAAATCTGTCTAAAACATTATTTGGGCATACCCATAACTTCCTCCTCATACACTCGCAAGACAATATCTAACCATGGTCAGGTAGACAACTCAACAATCGACAACATGACCATATGGTGCAGACATTTACTTTAACCTATGAATTATGGCGGGCATTTTCCTGAGGCCACTTAGGCAGTCTTACTACCTTGGTGCAAAAACAACTTGAAACCCTGTTTTGGCAGGCCTTTAACTTTGTCATCAAAAACCCTCTTTGAGAACTGAAACCATGGTAAAATATCCACTTCAACAAGCTATAGCATGATAGTTTCAAATAATTTTTATCATTCACCTGTGAGGTACGGCGGGCATTTCCCCAAGGCCTCTTGGACCAATTTTCCAACACTTAACCATTTTCAATATTTTCTCCAAATTTTAGCCTGAACCCCTACTTTGGTAGACTTATAACTTTCTCCTCAGAAATTATTAAGGAAAATGGAGACCATTACTGGATAGCCACTTCAACAATGAACAAGACCATGTCAAAAGATAAATTTATTGACACACATAAATCATCTGGAAGGCATTTGAACATAGCCTTCCAAACCGTTGATTTGACACTTAGGCAAAATTATCAAACCCTAGGTTAATATGAAATGATTTTTCTTTTCATGAAATTTGAAATGTGAGACACCCAATGGATAGAGGCCAACAAGGTGATTCCATCCCGACCAATTTCATCCTTTGAAAACTTATTTCTCTCTCCTCGGTGGGCATTTTCTGGAGCAGTGCAAATCAATCTAGGAAGCCCTTTTGGCAAATCAATATCTTCACCTACATAAACTCTTTGGACAAACCAATGATATGGTTGGAAGAATCATAAAACATTCTATAGATCCATACTCTCAAAATATTTTAAGACATCAACCACAGGAAATGGAGGGCATTTACGGAGGTCACTCAGGCAGTTTTACCAGTAAATCTATACTTAGACAATTTTTGCATTTTCTTGGATTTGGAGCAATCTATCTGAAACACTATTTTGGAAGACCCATAACTTCCTCCTCATACACTCTCAAGACAATATGAGACCATGGTCAAGTAGAACTATCAACAATCGACAGCATGAACATATGGTGCAGGAATTTACTTTAACCTATGAATTATGGTGGGCATTTTCCTGAGGCCACTTAGGCAGTTTTACTACCTTGGTGCAAAAACAACCTGAAACCTTGTTTTGGCAGGCCTTTAACTTTTTCTTCAAAAACCCTCTGTGAGAACTGAGACCATGGTAAGATAGCATATTCGACAAGCTATAGCATGATAGTTAGAGATAATTTTTATCATTCACCTATGAGATACGAGGGGCATTTCCCCAAGGCCACTTGGACCAATTTTCCAACACTAGCCATTTTCAAGATTTTCTCCAAAGTTTATCCTGAACCCCTATTTTGGAAAACTTATAACTTTCTCCTCAGAAATGATTAGGGAAAAATGAGACCATGAATGGATATCCAATTCAACAATGAACAAGACCATGTCAAAAGATAAATTTATTGACACACTTAGATCATATGGCGAGCATTTGAACATAGCCTTCCAAACTGCTAATTTGACACTTGGGCAAAATTATCAAACCCTAGGTTAATATGAAGTGATTTTTCTTTTCATCAAATTTGGAATGTGATACACCCAATGGATAGATGCCAACAAGGTGATTCCATCTAGATTAATTTCATCCTTTGAAAGCTTATTTCTCTCTCCTCAGTGGGCATTTTTCTAGAGCAGTGTAAATCAAGCTAGGAAGCACTTTTGGCAGATCAATATCTTCACCTACATAAACTATTTGGACAAACCAATGATATGTTTGGATGGAGCATACAAAATTCTATAGATCCATACTCTCAAAATATTTTAAGACATCAACCACAGGAAATGGTGGGCATTTTACTGAGGTCACTCAGGCAGTTTTACCAGTAATTCTATACTTAGACAATTTTTGCATTTTCTTGGATTTGGAGCAATCTGTCTGAAACACTATTTGGGAAGACCCATAAATTGCTCCTCATACACTTGCAAGACAATATGAGACCATGGTCAGGTATACAACTCAACAATCGACAGCATGACCATATGGTGTGGGCATTTACTTTAACCTATGAATTATGTCGGGCATTTTCCTGAGGCCACTTTGGTAGTTTTACTACCCTCGTGCAAAAGCAACCTGAAACCTTGTTTTGGAAGGCCTTTAACTTTGTCATCAAAAACCCTCTTTGAAAACTAAAACCATGGTAAGATATCCTATTCAACAAGCTATAGCATGATAGTTTCAGATAATTTCTATCATTCACCTATGAGGTACGGCGGGAATTTCCCCAAGGCCACTTGGACCAATTTTCCAACACTTAGCCATTTTCAATGTTTTCTCCAAAGTTTATCCCAAACCCCTATTTTGGAAGACTGATAACTTTCTCCTCATAAATGATTAAGAAAAACGGATTCCATTACTGGATAGCCACTTCAACAATGTACAAGACCATGTCAAAAGATAAATTTATTGACACACATACATCATCTGGCAGGCATTGTTCATTGTTGAATTGGATATCCATTACATACCAAAAATGTATCTTTCATCTCCGTGAAAACATGGCTCTAGATTGCAAGGCAAATAGGGAGGCAGTGAAGTGGAAACTTCGAGGCAAGATGAATTGCAAATACAAATCTATCTTCACGAAGCCACACTACCTTATTGAAGCAAAGAAAGAAGTACCTGATAAAATCCGCCAGGGAAACTTAACTCAAACACGCATAATACCTATAGAAATGGTCACATAGCACCATCAATTAAAAAATCATTAGAATTACATTTTTTATCGTCACTAAAAGTCACAAAAAATGTATTAGTGGGGGCCATTAAAGGATCGTCACTAGAAGTGTCACCAAATAGAGAATCTGTAACGTGCCCTTAAAAACCCTCACCAAAAGTGTCATTGAAAAGGGATTTAGTGACAAACCTTAAAGGAATGTCTCCAAAGACGATTATAATGATGGTTCTTTAAGATCCGTCATCATATGTGAAATTGGTGATGGCCCTTTAAGGTCTGTCACAACCATGACCCTCACTAATGGATATTAATGAGGGCCATTAAAGGATTGTCACTAGAAGTGTCACTAAAGAGAGAATTGGCAACGAGCGTTTAATAACCCTCACAAAAAGTGTCACTAAAAAGAGTTTTGGTGACAAACCTTAAATGAATGTCTCCAATACAATAACAATGACTTTTTTTTAAAGTTCGTCATCATTTGTGACATTGGTGACGACCCTTTAAGGCCCGTCACAAGCATGCCCCTCACCAATGTCTTGTTTTGAAGTAGTGATCATATTCCCAATTTTTTTACGAATTGGAAGCTATTTTATCAGGAAAAGCTTTGATGAATTCATATTTTCTAAAGGCACCAAATTTATTATACCTGCAGCTCATCGGCATATGCAAGATAATCAAAGGGAAGAATGTGGTCGTTAGTTAGGCATAGGGCAAGTAGTCACCAGATAGAATAAACTGTAGTGATAGGAAATCCATTTAAAGAATCAACACAACATTATGTAGTTTAAAGATTGAATTGTTATAAAAAGTGAAGTATACTACCAATCTGCAACATGCCTACGAAAGTATGGATCACAGGGTAATCTGGTAAACATGGTAATCTGTACATATCTAGACATGCCATTAAATCCTGTTAATATATAAGAATGTGTAAATTAACAAAAGCTAGTTACCAAACTCAAGTAATGAAGGGTTGTCTTGGGTTATCCTTAACTGAACTAGAAGGGAAATCCCTGAAAGGTTTACCTGAGCTCAGGAAAAAGGCCTAAAAGGTAAAGCCAGTAAGGTTCAGGTCATATCTGGCCTCCTAGACCTCTCTAAGGAAAACATAGGCCTCCCTAACGAAATGATACCTCAACAAATTTTTATCTACACTATAAGGTGGAGATAAAAACTCAACATTTCAATTGTAATTACATACCTTTCCCATAATAGACATCAACTGAAGGCACTCCAACATGCTGCAAAAATTCTTCAAAATATGACCCCCCTCCACCTAGTATGTGAATCTGCAAGAGACCAGAGACATTAAGTAGTCATCAAGTTACAGTTGATAAATACAAAGCAATCCCTTACAATGCACACTTCCAAGTTACAACTATGATTCTGATTTTTTTATGACTATCATGCCTACACTCAAAATCTAGGCATATTAATCAAACTTGCCTTTATTCCAGTGCTTGTTGCAGCCCAAGACTCATGAACAATTTTGTAGTTTGAATCTAGGTCAGATGCATGAGTTGGCATCAGGGCAAGAATATTCACAAGATATTCAGTTCAGTTGCTTTATTTAGGTAGCTAAAATGCAGATAAATGTACAATAGGCATTTGTAGCAATCATGATCACACTAATAAATATTTTCAGAAACATTCCACCATAATTATTCATGAAATTTTCTTAATTTTCATAATGCCAACATGGTTTCACATTCTTCTTTAATTTTCCAAGGTACAAAGCTAGACATTAACACGATTTCATGTAGAGTTTTCTTCTTGTTCTTCTCAATCCAAAAACTGAGGATGGGTTCGTTTGAGATTCAATGTTACAAATGTCACAATTTTGGACATATAGCACATGATTGCAGAAGCATCATGATGTGGGATCCTAAGCAAATCAAGGAAGAAAAATTATCGACTAGAAATGAAGGAAAGCAATTCAACCCTAACAAGATATTCCATGAGCATATCTTCAGTTATGTCTAATTACTACATCAAGCCTCAACAATTTATCAAATCTCAGAAAGCAGTAGAATCTATTAAGCAATGGAAGCCAAAACCAACAAATTAAAATGTAGTACTTAGTCCTAGAATAATTGGCACATTCGTTTATTAGCAACAATACATTTGAAGTTAGTAGGTCAGCTTCTCCAGCTGCAAAATTAACTTCTCCATCTGCAATAATTCCTCTTTTCCATTTACATTTGAGACATAGCTGTTGACTTTCTAGGGAGCCAAAATCCTTGGTATTTTAGGGCACAGTCATGGCCAGTTTACAGAGGGTCCCATTCCTCTTTTAGGTTGGTACTTGGCAAGGTTGGGACTGAATGGTTGGGTGATGCACCTATCTCATTCAATTCTATAGATCCCCCAACCGTTGTCACATACTGTGGGACAGAAATGCCTGTAGGACAGAAGTTGCAGGAAAATACTTTGACATGCTGACCAAGGTAGCTTAGTGACCATTCTTAGGTGACCTACCCATAAGTGATACCCTATGGTGGGGGACACCTGCAGCATATTGGGTCCGCTACGACGCCATCTCGATAACTGTTGCTGATTACCTTCACTCACTTGTGCTGGAGGAGGATTCATGCCCCTTCACAACCTTTTGTTTGGAAGGTACCCGACACTACATGACACCTTTTGTTGATTCAGGGAGGCAATGAACCTGATCAATGAAAGGATTCAAAATGTGACACCCTTATTGACTACTTGCATTAGTATATGCTAGGTTAGTGGGTCTTTTTCTTTCTAGCAGTGTTGCTTGTTGACCTATTTTCCACTTTGTTTTGCTCATCTATTGTGACACAGTTGCAGTGGTTTTTTTCAGCTGTTGGGATTATTTTCACTTTGTTGTGCTCGTCTGGTGCACACTTGGCTGAATTTGTGTTTTAAAACCTTGAATTATACCCACATAGTCTGAAAATATAGTTAAGGCACTATTGTTCCTCCGAGAAACTCTCATAGACTTCAAGGGAAGTCGCCTTAGTATAATTTCCTAGATCTTACTCATCGGACCCCTACTCAACATGTTCCTGAGGCACCTGAGTTCACTTCAAATTCTGATCATCCAGAATCTCCCACACACTCACCTATTCACAAACCCATGGCTGGCACGAACTCCCCCTCCTTTGTAGGGGGCATTGTTGGTGGTGGCTCTATATTCATTGCCCCTATCCATACAATTATTTGTTCCACTATGCTCATCATTTTGGTTATTGGAGGCCCCTCAACCTTTGTTATAAACAACACTATGATTGGCTCTGGAGCCAATACTCTTCCTAGTGGTCTCCACATGCCTATCAGGGACACATGCCTGTCGGCACTCTACACGGGTACCTATCGCCTATAAATACATTTCTATAAACATGCATACCACAACTTTCCCAACCCTGCTAGCAGCTCTAGAAGAAGGAACTATACGACTAATTATGTGATAAGTGTGCCAACCTTTGCTTCATCTACACGCTAACCTTATCGTGCTTTTGATTGATATTGATTGCAACCCACATTGGTTTGTTTGACGTTCCACTTGGTCTCTTTGTAGGGCGTGTTCCCTCTTGATTTGCTCCAACCAGGAGCCCTATATACCTCTTGATATGCTCCAACCTGACCCTTTCCGAACTTGCCAATGCATTGCTTATGCCTTACTTTCCAAGCTAAGGCATATGGGCCTCCAACCTGTGTTTCCTGTGGATTTTGTGGTGTGGATATAAGCTTGGCCTTGGATTTATGGCACTGCACTCCTCCTTGGTGCATTTACTGAACCCGACACCCTTGTTGACTTGTGCCCACATTTCTTATTGTGCTCGCACAGCACCTAAGTCACGTGCGTCCATGCTTCCACTTCACACACCCATGTGTGTCATGCTCAGAAGCCAAGATGATGTATGCATGCCACTTGAGCCCCTTGGACGAATTTCCAAGAAAATCTAAGCTTGGGTGAGTGAGGTGGATAACCAAGGTCGTGACAATATCCCTCTTAACTTGCAAGCAATTTCACAATCACATGAATATTCTCAGCTACAAACCGAGCTTGAACACTGTGGGATTCAAAATAAATATCTATCCCATTCTTTGAGCACATTGCTAACCCAAGATTGACCCTGGGAACCCAGAAACAAGAACCAAATACCACAACAAAAATTAACTAGGTAGAATGTGAAAGGATTACCTTATAATGCCGAATTTTAGCATGAAAACTAGATGTGATGACCCAACTACTAGTGAAGCCCTATATCCCATAATCTTTCATGAGAAGAATCTTCATGAGTTCAAATTTTAGAGGAGAAACTAAATGTAGTGTTTGTGGAGGCATATCTCTTTCCTCCTTGTTTAGGTTCCTTAGAATATGAAGAAATAGGATCTCCTCGAACCAACTAATTTCACATGTTAAGATAGCCATCACATGTTACTATATAGCCATAAGTTCTCTATCGCGTTGTTTTACCCTTTTCCGGGTGAAGAGGCTAACTTTATGAAAAAGGACTTTTGGAGTCTTCTTTAGTTCCTTTCAGACTCTCTAAACATGAAATGACCCCAAGTTTACCTTCTATGGTCTCGTTAAATTTTAACATTGAAGGGCCCGACATGGGATGAACCCCTCCTATCCTAGGTTCGTAAAACATTTGGGATTGGACTCACCCATGAGATGAGCTATACCGAGCATTTGTTTACCCTCCTCAAGCTCGTTAAAAGACAAAAGAGGCACTCATTAGTCATGATGTGGAAAAGGAAAGATTTTGTGTTACATTATAATTTATGGAAGTAAATAGTCGCTCTTGAACATGGCACTCATTTGCATTTGCATTTAACACTTGGGTAATCTGTTTGTCTTCGCGTCCTGCCGATTTCATGAGCCTTGTCACTCCTTTGGGTCATCCAAATAATGCTTCCATCATCAGTTGCATTGGGGGTTGGTATCATTCTCGTCGTGTCAATACTTCCAAGTCATTCCATGCCCATGTTCAAGAGATGTTCGTTACTCATCATCTGCAGTTAGTACACCTTCCATCATGTTGGTCTACCCTGAGTCAATCTTGCATATTACTCTACCATCCAATCTACTCTAAACATCTATTATTGAGTTGCGTGTCGATGATGGGGGATTCATCATGGCCCTCCTTTGACGGATTCATCCTTGTCGACTTCA
This sequence comes from Larix kaempferi, assembly GCA_027924585.1. NCBI lineage: Eukaryota > Viridiplantae > Streptophyta > Pinopsida > Pinales > Pinaceae > Larix > Larix kaempferi. Next base: position 2,699,927 of record BSBM01000455.1, read on the forward strand.
ACACATCATCCAAGGATTGAATCTAGAAACCAATCAAGTACCTTGGTCCTGCATGTCTTAATGGCAATTTACCTCGCTTTCAACATTAGTTTACATCATTGACTCTTGATTGAAATATTTCATCGAGCGTTCAACATCAACTCATTGATTCACGCTAGGTGATGTGTACCATGATACCTTGGGGATCATTGACATCAATGGTGATTTACCTCACACTTGTTAATGGTATCCATCAATGACCGGTAATCAAGTGGTTTCTACCACATTCAACTCCAAGACATTGTAATCACATGGATAGATTCGTATCATTGCAGGTTCGGCTTGAAGACCCTGGGGAAAATCATATCTTACCTAGGTTGCGATAGATATTGTTTGAGTCATATTACATGGATCCACTTTGTATTGGTCATGGCTATGTTATCATCTCATCAAGGATTTACAATTGTGTTTAGTATCCATGATTGTGTTCAGTCAGTCCCTACTACCATGGATCTACATTGTATTGGTCGGAAGCCATGTTGAGAGTCATGTGAGACTTGGATCTCAGATTCAGTTGTACTACAGCAGCATCTTCCAGCTGACAAGTCCTTGCCATCCATCTTTCAAATCATTTCACCTATCTTATTCTACCAGCTTCATGCTTTGGGGGGCATTCTGTTACTCATAAATCTAGTCACCATGAGACCTATGTCAACTCAGTGCCTTGATCCCTAAAGTCTCCCTGATCAGAAGGTCAATTAGAGAAAGTTGTTGACCCTTTTCCACAAGTTCTAGTTAGGTCGGTGCAGATTTCCTTCTAGCAAGGAGCGCCCAACTAGGTCATGCGTAGATTTCCATCTGGCAGACTGTGCCGATAGCTCAGGTTTCCTTTTTGCAACCTGCACTTTCCCTCTCAGGCGCAAGTTTCCCTCATACAGCATGCGTCAGTGTTCATTAAATTGGATAAAGATGACTTTCGAGAGAATTCTAGAAGGTGGATGAGGTGGATCTCTATCCCTAACTTATAGGTGAGCTATCCTACGGTTCCCTAACCTCAAGGAAGGATCCCTTAATCCTCTCCCCATAATATTCAACCTAATCTATCCACTTGGTCTTATAAATATGAAGCTCCTCTCCATTCCAAAGGGAGGAAGTATATAGCACTTATATGCTGGTGTAATTAACCTAGGTGATCCCTATCCATCTCTTGGGAGGCATACATTTCCTTTGGATGCATTGGCTTGGCTTGTTGGAGGACGATTGTAGCGTTAACTCTTGGGTTGTAATCATCACTCTTCTATGTATTTCCCATTCATTTACAGTAATATAATCTCTTTCCATAAATGTACTTGTGTTAATGATAATTAGATCTCCCTTCCTTAACTGTTTGCTTAGATCAGTTAGTGTTTAGATGTGCTTTTACTACTCATTTGTCTCTAAGTGCTTTGGCAGGTTTTGCAGCTATGGATCTGAGGACTGAGAAGCTTGGAGAAACAAAGAGGAGAAGGATTCATGAATCTGAAGCTAAGACATCTATTTTCCTTGATCTCTAATTGATCTAGGAAAGTAGTTTTATATTCTTTCTCTATTTTTTCTAGATCCACCTGAACTAGGCAGATCATGCTCGCGTCCGCTCAAGTAGATTGTCCAAAAACACTAGATAATTGTAATAAGTTGTTTGGGAAAGGATACATATTACTTTTGAACTTTGGATGTGAGCCAAAAGGCTAAGATTATGTATATTTTGATTTCAAGTTTGAAATATCAAATTTAAAGTCTTTTTCTTGGGAGAAAAACTTTTCACTTGGTGCTCTATTTTGGGTATTCTTTAGTTCATTGGAAAGAACAATAGTAAACTTATTTGATTTACCATTCATCGTGAATAAAATATCCCAACAATACATTGGAAGGCCCCAAAAAATGTGTCATAAATCATGAAAAAAATGGTAATTTTACACTACTTTTAGAGATCCCCTGATGGCCACATGGATCAGTCCTTCCCCATGACTTTAAGTTCATGTCTAAAATGGGAGAGTTTTTTCTAGATTTTTTTCCTAGTAAACGACTTTCCCTACTAAACAAGTTTATTTTTTCATGCTTTGACTAACTGATAAAATTGTATGTCTTGTCCTTCATCATGTTAGTTATATATTTCTCAATCCATTTAGGGTTGATTTATGTAGTGGTCGAGTGCTTTTCCACCTTCAAGGTTTCTAACAAAGGTGGAAAGTATGGCCAAAGAAAACCCACATTAAAGACAAGGTGTAATTTGAGAAAGGGTGGAATATTCAATTCAAAGCATTCTTACCCACAATTGTGATGATAGTGTAAGGTCCATGTCATAATGGTATAAGCTTCACGTGGGGGTGTGTGAATCCATCCTTCCACAAGTGAAACCATACCTTCTCACCAATATGAAAAATTTACATAACCTAATTCTTATTGTGTCACTACTTGAACTTGGTGTTTAATTTCTACATAATATCATGAACTTGTCATGGGATATGATGTATAGTTAAAAAATATATCTACTTTGTTTGCCTCATTTTCAACTTTCGAGGACTCTTCAATTGTTGATGTAATTGGAAGAGCCACATTAAATGGGGCCAAGTGATAGGATATTAAGCACACCTTAAAAGAGTTGTGCCCAATAGAACTGTGAAGAGGTGTTTTGTAGTTGTGTTGAATATAAGATATGATTCCATCCCATGTATGTGAATGCTTGGAGTTGTACACCCTAAGGATACATACAATCACCCTAGTCACTACTATGTCTCCATTGATCAAGGAACATGAGGAAATCAATTTTATTAGTTTCATGTCCATCATCGATAAAAAAAAATAGATCAAAATATAGTGAATCCAACTTGTTGTCCCTATCATAAATAATTTCCTTTGGCAAGTCAAAATGAACCCAAACGACATAGTTTTGGGCATATGTCTCAATTTCTAGTGATTGTTGTAGATCTAATCAAATCATGATTGACGCTATGGAATGGCAATGCTTTAGCTCCTCTAAATCTTTTTTTGTGCCTTTTCCCAAATAAACTTGGCCTTAGCTCCACCTTTGGTCATCTAGAACGAAGGGTTAAGCAATATGAGTGAACCCCAACACAAACCTATGGTAATAGTTATCAAGGACCAAGAATCTAGTCATGGATGACTTGAATCTTAGTTAGATTCACATGCACATCATAGTTGTCCACAATGTACCCAAAATATTGAATTGTCTACATGCCAAATTAGCATTTCTCAACATTGGCATATAACTTGTGATTTGATAGGGCTCCCAACACTTGTTAAATGTTCTTCAAATGCTCTTCCTAGGTTTCACTAAAAATGAGGATGTCATCTATGTATAAAACCATAAGACAATTTAAGTGAACGGTTGCATAATATCATCCATAATCCTCATGAATGGTGTTGGTGCATTAGTCAAGCTGAAGGGCATGGCTAACCACTTAAAAAACACCTTAATTAGAATTTTTAAGGTTACACAATAGTTGGATCTACTGGAAACTAGTGATCAATCTTGATAAAAATGTTGGCACCTTTGAACTAATCAAGCAAATAATCAATAAGAGAAATATGGTATAGCTTCTTAACTACAATTTTGTTTACGGCTTTGTATTCAATACAAATTTTCCTTGTCTCATCTTTGTTAGAACTATCACGATAGGGATCCTATGTTTGAGGATCTTGGTTGAATGTTTCCTTTATGTATCATCTCTTGAATCTAGCATTTTATCTCCTTGATCTCTAAAAGATATCATCTGTATATAGGACCATTGAGAAGAGTAGTAGCCCATGTCAAATCAATTGCATGCTTTATCTAATAGTGCAAATATTCTCCAATATGTGAGGTGAATATGTCTTTGTATTCCTCCACCAATTTTTATACTTGTCTCTGCTATGTACTGGTACTCGATCTTTAAAAATACCTAGGAAGTTACGGTGATTTTATTTTCTCCACGATGAAGAGGACAAATATACTGATCCAACATGTTATCTCCATTCAATACTTATCAATTATTAGCGACATTGCAATAGTCAAGGATACCTTTAGTATATTTGAGGTATATTTATTCTCTAAGGGTGATACCGAAGTTAGAGTACTAAAATATAAAACTTCATGAAACTTCCACATATATGGTTTCCCTAAAGAACATTATAAACTCCAAGAGGTGAAATATCACATAATACTTCATATTTGAAGGGCTTGATGTTGTATTTTAGGAGGCATTGTTAATTGACATGGATGTCTCCTCCCTATCTCAACCAAACAATGGTGTATGGTTGGTTGTGGTTATTAACAATAAAATGTAGTGGTGACCCCTTCACCCATATTTGTAAGTTGAATAGGCGATCAACTTCCTTAGAATCCTACTATTCTTTTGGTTGGACCTTCGTAGTGGCTATAATGACAATGGGTTCTACATCAATGAGTTAATTTCCCTATTAGTGGAATCTCGTAGCATTAGGCCTTAATTGTTGTTTGAGGCATCTAGCTAAGTTAATAATGGTTGTCTAACCCAACATTCATCATTGTTGCACCAAGGAATCTTCTAGTGGTCACAACACTTTCTCGTGTCCTTTGATTTCTCGTTTTTCTTCTTTGCATGCAGTTTTGATTGGTTGGTTGTATTTAATATATCCTTTGTTCTAAGGACTAAGGCCACATTTATCATTCTTGTGTTGTGGTTAACTTTTAGCCCCAAACTCTTTGTTACCCTTCTAGTGAATTTTTTTGTCAATCTTAATGAAATAACAATAAGTGTTTCCTAGTGAAGAGATGTCCATAAGTTCGATTTTTATTTGGATGTATATGTCTAGGTTGTCACAATATTTTAGAACCAAAGTCTTGAACACTAAATTTTACACATAGAGTATGAAAGGCATTAATGTACTCTAGCAAGTATGGTCTTTACCTTGGCACAAGATCCTCCATCTTGTGGCCTTCATAGTTTCCAACAAATAAATATTCCCCCTTGAGGTCATTGACAAAACCCCTCCAAATGGATTTCATTGTATGTTGTTCATAATATTTAGCTTGATGTTGCACACAGTAAGTATCCCACCAATATTTGACATAGTGAAGGGCCTCTAGATGTGCAAAAGTAATTTTGTCATTGCTCCATAAGTTTTGAACATAAAAAAACCCTCCAACATATTCAACCATCTTTCCAAGCTTATCTTTCCTTTAAATAGAGGTATATCCAAAGTAACATGTACCTTGAAATGTTTTATTCATACAAAATGACTACTTATAGAATGTGTTTCTATCATGGATGGGTCCATCATCTTGTTACTTTGTAGCTCCATTAATTCTAAAGAAAAATTTATTTATGGGTAAGTTTATTTTGGTAAATTAACCTTATGAGTTATTTTGGTAAATTAACCCAAATGAGAATGTGAAGTGAGGTTCACAATATTGAGACAGTCGGCTCCTTAACATACCTATTAAGGCAAATCACAACACTCAATCAGAGCTACCCAATTTATCTATATATACACACCACCTAACACTAAAAAGAACATGTAATCGGTCAAAACATCGTGAACCTTTGGCGATTCTCTAGTGTCCGTTCGACAGAAAGCTTGAAATTGCAGTGTCTTCGTTGACTACAAGTCTTTCCTCACTATTTCCTGATTTGGCCGAATCACACTGGGAGATCTCTGTACAGTTTTACGCGGCCTGTTTCTTTCAGAATCAAATCTGCTCAGATTTTTACTTTGAACTGTGAGTAAAGCAGAACTTGTTTTATCCTCCACTTTTTTATTTATCTCTGCAATTGTTGGATTCTTGTTGAGTAATTCATATTTGATGTTTCGATGACTGAGATTTTGTGTAACAGATTTTGGCAGTGGTATAGTATGGATTCAGAGCAGGGTAAGCTGTTTATTGGTGGTATATCAGTCGAGACAACAGAAGAGCGAGTGAAGGATTATTTTAGCATGTTTGGAGAAGTCCGGGAAGCAGAGATTAAGAAGGATATGCTCACAGGTCGTGCACGAGGGTTTGGCTTTCTTGTGTTTGCAGATCCAGCTGTGGCAGACAGGGTTCTCTTGCAATCCAAGCACACCATTGATGGCCAAATGGTAAGTTGCTTTTTTGTTGTTCACTAATCTAAAGGTTTACAAGTAAACTAAGGTCTAGTGGGTAGTGACTAGTGCACATTTTTTTGTTTTTGTTTTTCATCAAATATTTAGGTGGAAGTAAAAAAAGCAATTTCCAGAGATGAGCAGCATAGCATAAGCATAACTAGGAGGAGTAGGGCTAATACTGTTGGCCGAAGTCAAATTAGGACAAAGAAGATATTTGTTGGTGGCTTAGCGCCTACTGTTACTGAGAATGACTTGAGAAAATACTTTGAGCACTTTGGCACAATCATCGATCTGGTTGTAATGTATGATTCCAGATCTCAAAGACCTCGAGGATTTGGCTTCGTCGTGTATGATTCAGAAGATGTTGTGGATAGAATTTTACAACGTCCCTTTCATCAGCTCAATGGAAAGACAGTAGAAGTAAAGCGATCAATCCCCAAAGCCATCAATCCTGTAGGTAGAGGAAGAAATTTTGGTTTCAACAATGAGCAGGGCTTCAGTTCAATTCCTGTTCCTCCAATGAACGCTCCACAGGGAGGGGGAGGTGGCTATTCTTCCTATGGACCTCCCACTGCCATCCGTGGAGGTAGTAGCTATGGAAGCAATGCCCCTAGCTATGGAAGCAATGCCCCTAGCTATGGCACCAGCTCTGGGATCAGTTATGAAGGAGGTCCAGCTCCAGTTAGCTATGGTGGTCCTGTTGCCTATGGAGGAGCTCCAGCTCCAGTTAGCTATGAAGGTTCTGTTGCCTACGGAGAAGCTCCAGCTCCAGTTAGCTATGAAGGTTCTGTTGCCTATGGAGGAGCTCCAGCTCCAGTTAGCTATGAAGGTTCTGTTGCCTCCGGAGAAGCTCCAGCTCCAGTTAGCTATGAAGGTTCTGTTGCCTACGGAGAAGCTCCAGCTCCAGTTAGCTCTGAAGGTTCTGTTGCCTATGGAGGAGCTCAAGCTCCAGTTAGCTCTGAAGGTTCTGTTGCCTATGGAGGAGCTCCAGCTCCAGTTAGCTATGGAGGTCCTGTTTCCTATGGAGCAGGCAATTCGGTGAATGGAGGTCCTGTTACTAATAATGCTACTCCTGCAGTTTCAAACATGTGGGCTTATAGAAACACAGGTAGCTCTGTTGAATATGGGTGTGGAGGCATAACTCCTCCAGCGCAAGTTCAGAACGGCCAGTCAAATGGAAGCAGTGCTGGTTATACAAGTGGCTATGGAAGCTCTGAAATTGATAATGCAGCACAGAACTATGGGTCAGGTATGGAGGTCACAGCAAGTGGAAGATATGGAGATGCATACAGGGACGTGCAGGGCAGCTCTGTTAATGGGGAGTCATCTCGGAGAATGAAACCATCAGAGAATGTGGGAGTTGATTCACAAGGTTATGGACTTGGCAATGTAATTGCAGATGGGTTGCACAATTGATCTGGCAGTTGGAACTTACACTGTAGAGTGAAAGAAGGCATATAACTAAGAAGGTGATGGAATTTAGAAGATGGACCTTGGAATGTGGTTACTTCCATGTTGGTGTTTCCAGCAATGAGCCAATTTTTCTTTTGATATTTTGAGGATATTTTTCTTTTGATTTCTGTCTGAAGTGGATGGCAGTTATTACATATTTTTGCTTAGTACTTTCTTGTATATACCATATCAAGGACATGTGACATGTTTTTTAAGTTGAGAAGACAGTAATACGATGTATCAATTTTTTTTTACCGTTGGCCAAGACTCAACATTCTTTTGAATTTGCGTGTTATATGTATATATATATATATCACACCATTATTGGTAGTGAATGCAACAATATATACATATAATTTCTCATTAATATTAGAATAAATTGTGCTCATATAAGATTTTAGAAAGATCTCATTAATATTAAAATAAATTGTGTTCATATAAGATTTTAGAAAGATCTCATTAATATTAGAATAAATTGTGTTTATATAAGATTTTATAAAGATTTATAAATTCAAATAATTTTATTCTTGGAGTATCATTTTACACATAAATAATTAGTGAAGTAATTCACAAGTATACATTCAAACTCTTTCAATATGAATTCAATACAATGAAAGGACATATTTTCTCTTAATTTGGCTTTAGTGCTTGGTGTGTTTTCTCACAATACTAAGGTCAATGCCTAACCATAGTACAATATGTTAGAGAAATCTATTATGCCCAATCTATTATACAGATCTATAATGCCAGACTAAAACAACGCACTTTAGTTATAATATATCTACCCATTCAAGATTCACTAAGTAATACACAATGCAAATATTATGTTCTTGTATATGATCACCAAAGCAATGAACCATTTAAAAAATATATGACCTATATTTAAGAGCCCATACAAAGATGGTTGTAAGTAACCAACGCTCATGACTTAGTTGTATCCCAAAGTGAGCTTATAAAACACTTGATGTATTTTGACTTGAGAAAATTGAAGGAATGTTGTAGGTATTACCATGCATTGTGTATTGAGTGTGGGCATCATTGTGCTATAACACAAATTTTAAATAAAGGAAACATCGCTAGTTGGGAATTGAGTGAATCAATGGGGAATTTGCAAAGTGGATAGAATACACACATATCCTTGAGTGTACATATCATTATGGTGTATGATTTGATTGTCCAACATTCACATGCCCAGGGATTTAAAGAATTCAGAAAACAAACAAAGGAGCATTTGAATGCTCTATATGAATATAATGTCCAAACCTCTTGATTCAATCAAGGGATAAATGAGATGTTGTGTATATAATCCAACAATCCAAAAAAATCGATCTAAAGGTTGTGGGTAATCGATTAGATGAACAATTGTAGTATAGTATGGTGTTCTATCTCTCTTAAATTATACAAACTACAATCTCATATGTTTTTATGCAATCCTTCTCTTATCTACCAAATAACCCTTTCTCCAGCACTATGTAAGATTTTATAGGTAGAATTAGCTTGTTGGGAGTAATTGGAAGGTTGGACTCTTCAAATCCCAACCCCTACATATTCCTCTCCTTTGTCTTTTCCTAGTAGAGTTCTAGTTCATGGTTCCTTTGTCATTTGGCTTGTTTTCTTTTGATCCTTTATTTTTTAATTATTTTGTACTTTTGCTATTTTCCCTTTTTTGTTGCAAGGTGCTTTCAACCACAATTTATTTTTTCTTGGTAGCTACATTTTCTCCCTACCTAGACTTATGCCACCTTTGGTGTAGCTCTAAATGAATCTTACAACACTCCTCATCCACGTGCCCATCCACATTACAATGCTTACAATGGCTATTAGGATCTCTCCTTTTTTGGACCATAGCTACAATCTTCTTGCCTTTGGTCATGTTGATATCTTCTTGGCCTTGTTTTTGTTGTCCCTTTTTAGAGTCCAACTCAATGTAGAGATATTTCATGCTTGCATCATCTAGATAAATAGGCATCCAAGGTATTTCACCATAATCCTAGACTCTTTCAAAGAGATACCCAACATGATGGCTTACTTTTTGAATCCAATACAATGAAAATATACATGTATTCCTATTTTGGGTTCTTTCTTAGTATGTTTGTGTGTAATGACAAGATCAACTATTCCCATCCATGAACACCTATTTCATTAAATTTGAACTAATTCCAGTTCAAGCCCCTTCGAAAACAAGTAAAAAACAACCTTTCTAAAGTCCAAAAACAACCTTTCTAAATTGCAAAATAGGGTTCCAAAATTGCCAATATGGGTTCCAAATCTGCACTTTTGGATTTGAAATTGAAACTTTGGAACTAGATTTTGTACTTTTTGAATCCTATATTGACACTTTCAGAACCAATTTTCGTGCTTTTTAAAGACGATATTGGCACTTTCAAAATTGTATTTTGCATTTTTGAAAACTGATATTGGCATTTTAAGAATCTGATTTTGCACAATTTATTTTTTGCACCGAGTGAAACGAGGTGCTCTACAACCTAGTATGGGGGAGATCTTCTAACGCCATGTACCATTACATCTAATAAAACGTAAAAATGTAGCGTTACATCTAATAAAACGTAAAAAGTGATTGCGCGTAAAAAGAAGTAAAGTAAAGTAAAGTAAAAAGAAGTAAAGTAAAGGAAAGTAAGTATGGGGGAGATGTTGTAAGTTTGTGATGTAATGTTTTCTATTAACAAAATAATTAAAAAAATTCATGTCCGCTCAAAACAAATTATGAAAAGTATTTAAAAAAAATCCATGTTGGTTCATAAAATAAAATATTATGAAAAGTAATTAAAAAATAGATGTTCGTTTATAAAATAAAAACTTAAAACTTAAACGCGGATCTATCAATCAAGAGAGATCAAATTTCTTGAGTTTAAATTTTAAAAAAAGAAATACACCTCAAGAAATTGGATCCCTCTCGGTGCTTAATAGATACGGATTTAAGATGGATCTATGCTGGTCATACTAACATTTTTAGAATATGATTTGCACTTTACAAACCCCAAGTTTGGGCCTATTAAATTTTCGATCCCATTAGCAAATATTATTCATGACTTTTAAAGTTGGTAACACATCAATAAACTAATTTCATGTTTTTGGCAATATATCTCAGATCATTAACAACATTTAGGTGTAGCCAGAAAAACCACAATCGATGTAACAAGTATGTGTCATTCTCATCCTCACAATTATAAATTTTTGTAATTACATAGTTCCCTTCATCATTATGTTGAAGCTGCAACCTGATCCCCAAAATTTTGTAAAAATTGTAGGGCCCCTCCTTTATTTTGAATTTACTTAGAGTTTTGTTTCATCTTTATCAAAAGAAAACTGGTTTCTTGAATCGGGAAAGTTTTATTTTCGGGAGAGTTTTCATTTTTCTGCCGAAACAGCCAGAGAGTATTGTTGTTTTTGCGATTTTTGAAGAAGAAACTCTGTTTCGAAGCAAAATTGTATTTTGCACCGAAACAGTCAGATAGGGTCGAGCTTGGAATTGATTGAAGAAAAATTAAATTTGCGCTGAAATGGTTAAGCTTGGGCTAAATCGGAGAGGATTGAAATTTGCGCCAAAATAGTCAAGCTTGGTCTCGATCTAAGCAAAACTAATTTTTACGCCGAAACGGTCGGAGCAAAACCATGTTTGCTTCTGAAACGTTTTGGCGCATTAATATTTTTTACTCGATCTATCCTCACCAATTTGGCGTTCCACCAAATTTTGGAAGGAAACCGACCATGGCCCTAATTGGCTCGGTGATGTTGATAAGAAGGCTCAATGCCACGTGAAAAGATGATCCGAAACAAAATCGGTGTCTAATGAGTTTTCACCTGAAATGGTATTGGTTCCCAATGAGATTTCACTTGAAAGCATTATCGGCAAGGATGATTTTAAGAACCCCCCCCCCAAATTTATATGTATAAAAAATGGGCGAATCTTCAAAATTATAGGAAAATTTGAAGGCGATTTTATCAATAATATAATATGTATATATAATTTTTTGGCGAATATTTCATTTTATTATATGATGTTGTAAAATCTTGGCGAATCTTTCACTAAATTATAAGATATTGTAAAATCTTGACGAATATTTCACTGAATTATAGAATATTGTAAAAACTTAGCGAATATTTTATTGAATTATAAAAATTTGGCGAATATTTCGCTGATTTATAAAACACATTGAATGGCACTCTACTTGTTAATTCTGATTTCAAGGCTTCTTCAAATGTTGAGTTCAATTGTTTTATTTCAAGTTTTGGTCTTAGTACCAAATGGCAATGGCCTTAATGATGCCTTCATATCCAAGCAAAGCCGAGTGGATCTTGTAGATATGTATTCTAAATGTGGGTGTTTGGAGGATGCACGTAAGTGTTTGACCAAGTGCCAGAGGAAAATACAGTATCATAGAATGCAATGCTTTTAGGATATGCTGAACATGGACATGGTAGGGAGGGACATTTTCAGAGGGGTTCTTGGGGTGAAGATTGTCATTCATAGCTCATATGACGATAGCAATTGCCTCTTCTTCTTAGTTACAGTTTTTTCCTCTACTACTTGAGTTTTTATTTGTAGTTTTATCACTACAATTAGTAGAGTTTTCTTCTTGTTCTTCTTTAAGTTAAATGTTTACATTCTATTTAGATTATTATTTTAAGTTAGATGTTTACATTCTACTACTGGACATGACCAGATAAGACACGGTTTGTCAGAAAGAAAGTGATAAATTAATAAAAATGAGATATTATAAGATGATTGTTGTGTTGTGCCATATTTACACCATCATCACTCATAAACAATGGAAATATATTAAGTCAATCTCCCATTTAGAGTAGCTGTTGTTTCACTTATTCTTCTGGCGACACTCCAAATTTCATACTGCAATTCACCATTTCCTTCTCCATTTGTGGAACTCCTTGCATTGATCATGGCATCCACCACCCCACAAAATGAACAAAACTGTATTCATTGCTTTTTGAAGGAGCATAAATCTACCATCCACAATAATACATACCGGTTAGATGGTGTAGGTAAAGAATTGGAAGCGACAAAGTCTACATGCACAGAAAAAACTGTAGCACTATTCACTTCTTGTAAGCGTTAAAATCCTAAAAACAATAATCTTTCATTGATTCTTACCAAATGTCTAAACCAGGGCCTTCCCTTCAGGCCTTTCGCATCTAGAAATGATCTCTCTATAAGAAATAGGTGATCATTGAAGGCCCTTCTCCATAGACTTATGTGCGGATCTCCTTTCTGTGTTTTCTCAAAACCTGCACAAATTGCTCATTGAGTTTCAACACATTTCATTGAACAGAGCATAATGTAAATTGGGTTCTACATTTGTGTGGGATGATGCCATTTATAAAAGGGGATCTCTATAAATATTCTAAATAGGTTTGTTTGTCACTGGGTTACGACTGGTAACAATAACAAGCTAGATTCAGGCTACTTTTGTTACAATCATTATGCCATGCCTCTATTTTTGGAGATAGATCTAGCTGGAGCCTTACCTCAGCTTCCTCAACAGCTTTATGGGAAGTATCGAAAAACTCATTTATGGATGAAGTGATAGGCTCTATGGTTACCACATCGGACGTGTTTATTCTTTCCTTTATCATCTCTGCATATAGCTGAAGAAAAATCCCCACCAAAAATGATGAAAACAAATTTTGTTGAGAACAATGTAATATTTGACTAATTCCCCAAATTGACACATTGTCGCTTCAGAATTATCCATTACTACAAAACATGACATTGGTGAGGGTCAAAATATGTCACCATAAGCTCATTGGTTACGTTCAAAAGGGTGTTCTTCACCAAAAACTGAACCTCACCAAAGGTGGCGTCCCCAAAATTATAGGTAATATGGTGAGGTTCAAGTTCTATCACCAATAATAATTATTGTGACAGTTCATGTCCCTCGTCATTTCCTATGAATAATAGTGACGAGTCTTTAATGACCCTCACTATTGATCGATATATCGGTGACATTCAAAAAGGCCTCCGTAACTTAAACTCAATGTCACCAAAGGTGGCATCGCCAAAAGTAAAGGTGATATGGTGACGTTCAAGTTCCGTTAGAAATAATCATTATTGTGATGGATGGTGTCCCTCACCATTTTATATGAATAATATTGATTTATGGTGACGAGAATTTAATAGCCCTCACTATTTATGCATATATTGGTGACGTTCAAAAGGGCCTCTGTTACCAAAAACCGAGCGTCACCAAAGGAAGCGTCCCCAAAGGTAAAGGTGATATGGTGAGGTTCAAGTTCTGTTAGCAATAATAATTATAATGACGGATGGTGTCCATCACCATTTGTTATGAACAATAGTTTTTTTTGGTGACATGTCTTTAAAGACCCTCACTATAGTAACTTTTAATGGTAGGCCTTTGATGAATGTCATTATTGATGGCATATATGGAGATGGTCAGCGACCGTCACCATATCCTATGAACAATAGTGATGTATAGTGATGGGATATCGATGACCCTCACTATTGGCATCATTGTTATTTTCATATCAATGGTGATGTGCCGTACAATATCATCACCAATTGTCAATTTGAAAATCTTTTAATGACGTGCAATTATAAATTGTCACCATTTATATTCACTTTGAAAAAAATTGTAATAGTCATTAAATTGCAAACGGTTAGTATTTCATTAATGGTGATGGTCATGGAATTAAGCATCATAGTTAATTTACACATTGTTCACAGTCACATAATTAAACATTACCATTAACTTCCACAATGATGACAATCTTAGGCATGTGTTGTTACCCATGGAGATGGCTAGCAACACATTTCTATGTATAATAGTAAAGAAAAATCAAGAAGCAATGAAGAAAAGTACAAAAGAAAGAAAAGATCAAAAGAAACCATATTTTACCACAAGCCTCATAACACGCACTTAACATGCTAGATAATGTAACAAAATTGTCCTTGCAAGCTTCATGTAAACTTGGGTTATCATGAAAGTAATTTTGCATAAACAATAATTTGCGTGTACATGTTCCAACTTTCATACCAACGTCACAATCTACAGAGATTAACAATGATAATTCTTGTTTGAGTTTCCAATCTTATGGAAAGGGTCAATATGGAGTAGTTTAAAAACTGTAGGAAAGCTCCTTTTACAGTAGCCTTAAACACTATTTTATCAGCATCATGGGACATGGTGGTAACTATAATGCTTTCCCGATGACATGTTGGAACCCAATATCATTGTCCTCTACAATGTCATGCATATTTCATAACCATGCCTGTAAAAGCAATATAGATTCAAGACAATGTTCATAATTCACATAGTCAATAGAAAAGGACAAAATTTTAGTTACTTAAAGGTTTTTCTAAGTCATCTACAATTTTCTTACCTTCAACCATCTACTATAACATGTGCTCTTTCTGAATAAAAATAGGGAAGGATGATGCATCTCAAACTTCTACTAGCTTTCATCTTATAATCTCCAACAAGATCCACAGTTTCTTTGTCAGGTTTCAAGAACCTTGATGCAATCTGTTCATCAAGTATACCAAGATATCAAACATCATTATAATTAAAATCTACAAAACTAGATCAAGAATCTTGGTTCTACATTGTCATACCAATATTCACAAAAATCAAGAGCAAATCAAGGATAATATATATATATATATATATATATCTGTGTGTGTACAATCTATTGCAACAAACAACACAAACCAACACTCTATGTTCTCATAAACATTACCTTCTTTACCCCATCTGACATTTTTGTGCTAAAAAGGAGTGTTTGAACCTTGCTTGCATCCTTAAATTTTCCTGAAACAAGCAGATTGCCAAACCTCTAGAACGTGGATATTAAATATACATATCAAATATTAGAATTATAATAAATAGTGCAACTGATATTATTGCAGCAGTTTGGACAGCATGGTATTACTTTTGCAGGTAGTACAATTAGGCCTAGACTTGTTTTGGCAAGCTCACTGAACACCACTATCATGGTGGATTTGTAATCTAATTGGTCATTATTCATTTGTTGATAAGGAAGACTGTTTGCTAGGGAACACACCTTCCGAAACCTAAATGTTAACTGTCCCTCTGTTCTTGCATGCCATTGGTGGTTGTCCTGTGCTTCTAATTGCAGATGATGCTACTCTATGCGATCAAGCCCTTGACCCATGGCCAAGGCAATAATAGAAACATCAAGGCAATGGACGAAAACAATGAAACTACACTAGTCCAGTGCCATCTAGACCCGAGTCCAACATTTACCACAAGGTTGCATGTCTCATGTTCTAACCTTTGATACATCGGCCATTTGTGTGAACTCGTGATTGAAATAAACTGTCTATTTCGAATTTATTGAACTCAGGTGTCTATTCTAAGTTGTCTAACTCGATTCCATGCATTGTCCTTGTGTCTAGACTCTAACTAAAATATTCTATTTGAGTTTCTAGTTCAGTTGCAAGACAAGTTATGAAGTGCGAAGTTTGCATGTCAAGTTCCAACTGATGTTACAAGTGAGGTCTCTATTCAAGTCAAGTTATGTCATTCAAGTCAAAAGGAAAGTATTGCATGTACAACAATGAGTTGAAACCTAAGTTTCTTCTTTGGATCTGTGCCTAGTATAATCAGAGCATCTGCTGATTATTTTTTTACTGTTGGAAAGGTAGCACAAGAGAGAAATAGTGCAACTGATATTATTGCAGCAGTTTGGACAGCAGGGTATTACTTTTGTAGGTAGTACAGTCAGGAAATATAAGGATAGTTGTAGCTTGTTGATCCCAGCTTCATTATGTTCTTATCTCATAAGAAAACAAACCAACAAGGCCTCTCTTGAGTCCATTTGACCTATTATGGATAAGCACTAATTTTGGTCCACCCATCCATTAATTTTTTCTAACTCTACCATACATTTTCCTAGGGAAACCTCCCTTGTGTTGGAAAAGAGTTTACCTAAAGTGAGCGATGGAGCAACTATTATGACACTAGATAGCCCATTTTTATTCCTCCAAAGTTGCACTTGTGTTTTAGGGATTTACCACTTGAAGTGCAAGTTTGGGAGGTAACAATGTGCTAACTATTTTATAGCCAAGATTCTATCTACTATATCAGCTCATGCATCCTGATATATGAGATGTGAGGCACTAACAAAACTTGTTCTAGTGAGTAGAATTATGTTATTATAAATGCATGAAAGAATTTCTCTAACCATACCTATTCATTCACATTTTGATGGTTATTGTTAACACCTGATATTGAATTAATGGAATTCTTATTCAAAAGCACTACTATCAACTTGTTGAACAACTGCAACTTAGCTATACAGAACATGGCACAAACTAAATGGTGCAAAATGACACTACTCTTTTGGTCACTTGTGCACCATTATTACAAGATCCGTGGTAGATTTCGATGTTTATTTCATAGCGCTAGGGCCCCTTGAAACTTTCTTTCACTATCCTGACCGTAAGTGCATGTCTCTCTTCTGCATGAGGTGTTGACTCAAAGGTAGAAAACCTTACAAGATTCTTCTTGGCTTCACCCCATCAAGCCAATTACCTCCTCCCAGAATATTTTGGCTTTGAGAATCCTTGAGAGATGCATAGACCCACCTAAGTTGGGCACAACTTGTACCAAATCAATGAGATTATGTATAACATCATGTTCAGGAGGTGGACAACCTATACCACAAGGAAACGTAGGGGTACCCAGTTTTAGCACAAGCTGACTTGCTAGCCCAATCCAGAAACCCAAACTCACATTTAGATTCTTCTCGTTGTCTCAAATGTTAGGAGAGTTTTTGCTAGCTATTTTCAAACTCCTCCAAGGGTCACAAGTTTTGCAAAGTAAATGAAAAAACCTACACAAACGTACAAACAAGTAATACAGAGAAAAATGGTTGTCAAAGGTACATTCCCTCCTTCCATGTATTAACCAAAGGATGGATGGCCTTTGAATTCAAGTCAAGGGTGGATGTGAATATGATTTTGAAAGGTAAATGGTTTTAGGGATCGTCTTTTTTGTCCCTAGAAGATGGACCCCATGCTTCGATTGCATATTGGTGAAAAAAACTTCCCAACCTATATTGGTTTTACTCCCTGAGTTGCCTTGAGAACCGTGGAATAGTTCATATTAGAAGCTATAATTTATGGTCTTCCGTTGACTTAGAAGATAATATCTTCTCTGAGGAAAACAAAGTGGTATCAAAGTTACAGGTGGAGATAGACCTTCTTCTTGGAGATAGAGTCTCACTTAATAAATGGTGATTGTTTGGTGTTTTTTTAAGTCTCTATTTTCTAGTGGAAAATTGAGTTTAATGGTGAATGAAAAACTGTCATGGGTTTGATGCTGGATGTGTCATGCACACCTTTCATATTGCTTGAGGGCATGTCAACTTCTACAATACACATGTTGCTGCAAATGATTTTGGGAATCCAATCTCACCATTAACAGACACTACAACAGTGGTTGGTAAAATTAACTTTTAATGTGGTTCATTGTCCAATCTCACCATTTCAAAGGCCATGTTGATTCCCTGAATGGGAAGCTCAAGCCAAAAAAAAGGATTTTTCATAGTGACGGGGTCGTTAAAGGGAAGTATAAATGTTAATAACCAACAAACAACAACTGCATGTATATAGAAAAGAAACTAACAAACAAAAGTTTCAATCCTCTAGTTTCTCTGCTGTAACTGGAGTCTGGCATTGAAGTTTTGAACTGGTATTAAACCTCCGATCGGCTAGTGCTCTCACAAATTTCATAAAAGAACTTTCTAGAATTGAAGGAAAGTAAGACTCTTTCAAGTGGTGTAAAAAATCATCTGACCTCTCCAACAAACTTTTCTTGGCTTTGAAAAAGAGGCACCAAGGAATTTTTCCCATTTTCTTTCTTTACACTAGCCTATAAGAACAACATAGCATTGAAATATTTAGGATGCAGATTGCCACTACACAAACATAAAATTAGGAGTAATTTCTTCAGTCATAAAAAAGGAAAACAAACAAATTCCCATTGCTCATCATAATCAAATTAGGATAACAAATTCCCAAACCTGTGCAAGATGCAAAAAATGAGAATCCTAGTGGTTACCGTGGCCTCTCTATATAAAATAAAAAATAAAGAACATTTGGACTCTTGGAGGACTGTCCCAACTTTACAGGTTTCATTAGAGAGAACTAAATGCTTATGAAATACTATATGTTAATGCATTCAAGAAATCTAAAATCCTAGCATCCTTGCCTCCTTTTTCAATAATTGATGAAGGCTATCCAATGTCCTATTCATAACTTGCTTAACTCTAGAGTCTAGTTTAATGAATATCACTCAGGAAGTAAGGTCCAATTTCACAATAATGAAGTGGGACAGATTCAAGGAATGAATCCCCTATGTGCAAAATATTGGTTTCCTTAACCTGAAGTGGTTGAAGGCTATATTTCTTTAAGGAATGATTGGCCATAAAAAGCACCTGTATAGCCCAGAATGGGATTATCATATGATAGCAGCAAATTAATAAATTGCTTGCGAGATTATTTATAGGAAAAAAGAGCCGGGAAAACAGATGGTGAGTACATGGCATTAAGATTGTCAGTCATATGGAACAAGAAATGGTGTTACCTTCACAAGTTCACTGAAACATTTTTCACTTAATACATGTCTATTTCTTCAGTAAATAAAGGATGCAAGAATATTTTTAATGAAAAAATATCGTGGATACCAGTTTTGGAAGAAAGGTGATTTTGTTAGCAAAGAATATTCTAGAGGGGAAGTGATACTGCAGTAGAAGCAAATATTTCCTTTCCAATATCTGTTTAGAGTAGTTTCAGTCAAATGTACCATCCCATAACCATGCATTTGACTTGCATATCGACCAATGTATTTCTCATCATTGACATTAAAAACACTATCAATACATCCATCCTACACATAGTCCATTTGAGTGTTCAACATGTACACCAAAGGGGTTGTGTTACACTCCATGTTTTAGTGCCTTAACACCCTCACTTTTTAGACTTCAAGACTTGACGTTATACTCCATGTTTTAGGGCTTTAACACCCTTACGTTTCTAGGTTTAATAACTTGAATCTAAATGCTTGATAAGTAAACCAAAGGAGCTGTTGATGTTTCATTATTTCCACATTATAAGGGCTTGACACGACAAGCATCATAGATTGCAAAAAACTTTATTACTTGCACACAATTCTTATGCAAGGGATTCCAGAAGCCAGCGTCTACCATAAAATGTGGACCTAAGCTCATATAAAATTTTGCAAGGCCTTATTTATCATTTTCGAGACTACCTAACTAGGGATTTTCTAGTTTTGGTTCTGCTAAGATATTGGACATCTGCAAACTTCGGATTAGATAGTATGCCATGTTCTAGGGCTTCTTCAAATTAGCACCATATTTTGTTGATCATACAATTTCGGTTAGGGAATCACTATTGATCATCAAAATTGTTGAGTTTAATCACTGATAAACTCATGGCTCAGATCAAAGAGGCTTGGAAAGATTCAGATTGTTTAGCAAGAAGAGAGCATGATATTCAGATCAATATTAGTCCATTTTTTACTATGTTTTAGGGATTTTCGACAGGTTCAATCTAATTAGCAAAAGCTCTGATCTGACTGTCGCTTCCTATAGCTTCCTGTGGGCTGACTGTAACTTCCTGTAGGTTGACATTTGCACATACTTCTTCAAACTGGCACAGTTCAACCAAGCAACCTTTGTTTGACATCAATGCCAACTCAGATTTCCAACACCTTCGTATTCTCAGTGACTCATTATACTTTCATCCTTTTCCCAATTCTGTCATGACTTTCTGCATCTTACCATTACTTTTCCATCTATCCATTACATTTATTTTTAAAAATACCCAGGGACCCAGAAAAATAGACAATAACTTCAACACTCCACCTTGATGACTATTTGGCTAAACCAATCAATGTCTTTGACCTTCAATCATATTATGTCTCGAGCTACTTCATCTCAACATCAAAATTTGTGCTGAACTCTACCCAAACTCTGATCTTTGTCTCACTCTGATTTATGCACATTTATGTAGCCTATTCCACTTCCCCTCATTCAAATTCATCTTTCATTGGACCCTGATCCTAGATTTAAAAAATGTTTGCAGTTTCCATCAACCGAATATTCATCTCCAAAAGTTGGAAAAATATGTTTTATAGGAACAACACCAATTATCTGCTCCTATGCAAGTTTTCCTACCACCCTGCATTAGTCTAAGAGTCCCAACTCAGAGAATCTTAGAAACACATTCCTGGTTAAGCAAAAGGAGGCCGATAAAATCCTAGCACCTATTAAATCATGAAAGACCTCATCTGGTTTTAGTATTGTTTTTCATGGATGAATGGATGCAACACGCAATCAATTTCAATTCATGATGTCATCCTAGAATGGACTAATCTTCTTGAAAGCAGTGGATGCTTTTGGAAAATAGAAGGATGCGCAATGTATGGATGAGTTTATTAAATTTATTGAAGATGAAGGTGTTGGTTTTTGTATGCAAATTATCATAGATAATGCACCTATTTGCAAGGCTACTGGCAAGGTTGTGGAAACTAAATATCCACAGATATTTTGGACACCTTCATTCTTCATTCTTTGAATTTAGCACTTAAATATAATGCTTCATATGTGATATGGATGAGAACTCTCATTGATGATACATTGCCATATCCACAATTTTATACAAAACCATTTCAATGTCCTTGTGATCTATAAAGAGTACATAAATATATCATTGTTGAAGATTGCTTATAATCAGTTTTACTTCTCATTCATCATGCTTAAGAGATTATGGGAGGTCAAGGCCTCACTTGGGGCATTGTTATTTCAAATTTTTGGTCTTTTTGGATAAAGGCATATCAAACTGCTTCAAAAATGATCAAGTATACAATGTTAAATGATGGTTGGTGGGAAAGGGTAGACCTTACCATTAAGATCATGGACCCTATCATTTTTTTGTTGCAGTTTTCATACACAAACTAGCCCATGTTAGGAGATGTTTCTGAGGGGTGGGACTCCATGATTGAGTCTGTGAAGACTATTATTATAAAGAATGACATATGGAACATCAAAATATATCTTGTTCACCACCATATGGGATATTCTTATCATCAAATGGGAGAAGAATTGCACATCTTTGGAAGCCCAGATTTAAGCCAGAATTAGCACTTTCCATAAGGATGTATACCTTCTTGAGATTAGGGCCAGGGAAAATATGTTGGCTCTCCTTAATCACAGGCTTTCCCGACGATGTAGATGACTTGATGTATTCTTTGTTTTTCAATAACATAGTATAAGATACATCTTTCAGAAAGCAAAGTAGAAAAATTTCCAAAGACAATGGGGATTTTTCACCTATAAGTGGGAGTGTATTTCCTTTCGTAAGAGGCTGATGTGATATGAGCAATTAAACAATTTATCTTTCACACAAGAAATACTAGAGAAACAAAACTTATTTGTTTGTAATGGCCCTTGCTTAGTGGGAAGAAAATGAGAGTGTTGGCAGGCAGTTCGATGAGGAAATGTCGCAGTACTGCCGACACTGCGACACATTAGATGAGGTCACGGAAGGAATATTTTGTGTTAAAGTATACCACGGTTGGCGGGTTTTTGGGTCACTTAGACCACATGTATGTAATATTGAGTCAGTGTACCGCGGTATGTGGGTTTTTGGGTCATTTGGACCAAGTGAGTTAGATATTGGGTTAGTTGTCCATAGTGTCGGTTAGGAAGTCGCTAGTAAGTGGACAAACATTGTGATGGCAGAAGCCTATAAATAGATGAGAATTGTAAGTGTTAAGGGAGAGATAGATGAAGATATAGAGGTAGAAGCGAGAGGAAGTGAGAAGGAGATGTATGCAGACAGAGATCTATGTTTTGCTTCTGGTATACGACTGTGACAGTAATATAATGATGATGTTTTGGTACGATCTTTGTGCAATGTTGCAATATATGAATGTTGTTATATTTTCTTGATGCAATGTCTGCTTACTGTGCTATGATGAGAAATGTTGCGATTAGGTAATATGTTATAACTCCATGTCGAATGTTTAAATTTTTTGTTTACGTACTGCAATAGAACCCATTCGGGTAGCCACAACTTGCCTCCTCCCTCGACGAAAACATGGTTCCGTTTGCTCTTCCTGGACGCCTCGGGTGAGACCTCATCCGCTCTGCGGGTGTTGCTGGGTGGGCTCGAACCTGCCCAGGCCGGTGCCCATGGAGACTGCGGTATGTGTCGATAGTGAGGCGAACCCCTATCGACCGAGGTCGCGTTGGTCAACAAATGGTTCCATTGCTGGGACTGTGTGCAGAGTGAAAGGAGGTCATGTTGTGGCACCTAATGAAGCCGGAGATACAAGGCTGGTTTGATCAGAAATTGTGAGAGTTTTCTGAAGAAGAAAGCCGGAACACACGACTAACCGTAGATCACTGGCTGGGAAGGTATATTCATGACGGTCCACACGAATGCTTTTTCTATGAATTCCCGGTCATTCTGTACGAATGGTTGTCAAAGCTGACCTTCCAGAAGAGGAATTTCCAGGGTGGTGAGTCGATGGCTTGGACCCCGGAGTTGATTCAAGAGCTACAAGAAGTCGATAATAAGGCATCGTGGGCTGTTGAAGTTTGGCTCGATAGCATCTTTGAGGGATATATCACTGAATTTGCGGTCGACACGCATAAATCCTATAGCGAAGCTGAAAGATATTTCTTCCATGAACCAAGGGGAAGGTTTCTGCTATCGCTCCAACTGTCGATTAAAACGCTAATCTGCGAAAAGGGTATGATAAAGATGCATCTTGATCAGTAGACAGCGTGGTGGGTAGAGGCCGTGGGTACCGCGACTGTTGGGGAACGGTATATGGAATGGTAAGGGGTAGATGTGTGCATACCATGAGGAGACTGTGAGCGAAACCGAGGAAGAGAGTGGTCTTACAAGAGGAGGAGCGAGGTTTCGACAGGAGAAGAGGTAGAGGACAGGAGAAGGTCCTGCTGCGATCGAACCGCAAAACGGCGAAGGAAGACTACATGGGATGGAGTGACCTCATAGTCCTGACAAGGACGACCAGGCTACACCCAGGATAGAGGCAGGACCAAACCTCAGCATCAACATACCCACACCTCTGCTCACTGACTCATAAACAGCAAGAAATACCACTTCGACACTACCAAGTTTGTCAATTCCACGGAAGTTAATTGGTAGTAGTACAGCGACAAGAGGAAGGAAGCCCAGAATGGCGGGCGATGATGCTAAGTTACCGTTGTTCCACGGAATTGTGACAGACAACCTAGAACAGTATTGGTTTTTGTGTGAAGCGGTCTGGACCATGAAACAGATCACTGATGTTGATGCTAAGAAAGGACAATTAGCCACGACTCTGCGAGGTCGTGCATTAGATTGGTTCATGAAGTTTATTCTAGTCCCTACATGAGCCCTAGAGAAGTCACCGGATGAGATTCAGGATGGGCTCATTGCCGAATTTAGAAGGCCTAAGTCGAAGGCTCAATATATTACTGAATTGAAGGAAATTAAGCAGTATCCCAATGAGATGGTATGGGATTTCAACCAGCAATTCAAGATGCTGATGGAAAAGGTTAGTTTCGATATGAGAGTCGTCCAACATAAAGAATGGTTCATTGCGGCACTTCTACCCCACATTCGGCTGCCGCTGATGCAGCAAAACATATCGATGCCTAGCGAAGCTCTAGAGATTGCAATGCGATTGGAGGCATCACCGATTGGAGATAATGCAGTCAGGATGTCGCAGATATAGACACAGCTCGCTAACCTGACTATACAGTTGCAAGATTTGAAGAAGAACAAGGAATAGCGCGATGAAGTATGGTGTACGCGATGCCGAGGAGAAGGGAATATGAAGGACAATTTCTCAAATTTCTGTAACTATTTGGTGTCAGGTGCGCCAAACCCGTTGAATGGCGGTAGTACGCTGTGGTGTCATGTTTGCCAGGTGTTTGGGAATAGTCACGATAATTTCCCATATATGCAGAAAATGGTCGGAACCCCGAGAAATCTTTATTGCACATTCTGCAAGTCGGTGGGTCACGATGACAAGGATTTCTGTGCATATGGGTTGCTACATGAGAGAATGTGTGATGCATTCTACGTCAAGGATGATCAGCACGCCGTACAACAACCACAACTGCAACCGCAGGTAGCTCAACCGCAGATGCAGTTTGCACCACAGCAACAGCAACCACAACAGTTCATACCACAATATACTCTGATGCAGATGATTCCCCCACAGCCACAGTATGTACAGCAACCACAGTATGCACCACAAGGGCAAGGGATACCACCAGCATCGATGCAACAACAGTTTAACCAACCTCAGTACCAGCAGTAGGGTGGCTACCGAGGAGGATACCGGGGCGGACGTGGTGGCAGATTTGGTCATGGAGGAGGAGGCCGAGGTGGTTGTGGAACTGTTCAATGTTACCACTGTGCGGTATGGGGGCATTATTAGCGCGACTACCCACTACTACAAAATCAGTGTACGTTTTGTTTTGGTAATGATCATACGGTTGAGAATTGTCCACAGTTGATTGCACAATGGTAGGCTGGGAATGCTTCGCAGCTACAGAATCAGGCCCAGCCACAACAACCAGTACAGAATCAAATACAACAACTAGTACAGAACCAGCCTCTGCGACCACCACCGAACGCCAATCAAAACATCAATCAACCGAGGAATCTGCAGCAGAACCAGACACAGGGTGCAAATATCACGACCATTTCTGTAGAACCGCGACCACAAGATGCTTTGGTGGCTGTTGTCACTCATGGAGGTAAGACGACTAGGGAAGATAGTTCGCAACCACTGATTTGGTTGGTGTGTCAAAAGATGGTACCTTTCGACATTAACATAGAGCGGGAGACATTCCTGGAGGCATGTTACACCTTGGAGAAAGATCGCGGTAAGGTTGTTGTTTGCGATATGCCACCTATCTTTGATACTACATCAAACGACGATTGGCCACCACCACCAGGGACATTGCAAAAGTTTCTTGAAAGCTATCTGTTATTGGCCCGAGACCCGGCTGCCCTGGTTGAGATTGAGGGATGGTTGCAGGGATTTTTGAAAGGACGGCAGGAGTCTGTAGTAAAATCTGGAAAGGAGATGAGAATGAATATTCAGATTGGTGAATATGATGTTGACTCTGTTATTCTTGACCTTGGTTCAGATGTTAACATCTTAACCAAGTAGGCGTGGCAGAAAATGGGGAGTCCCCCATTGAGCTGGTCTCCTGTGCAGCTCCTATTGGCTAACCATGCGAAGGTCACACCCATTAGACGAGTTCCACGGCTCACGATCGATATTGAGGGCATGAAGACTTATGCTGACTTCGATGTCATTGAAGTGGTTGAGGGAGGAAGCTCTTATCCAGCGCTCTTGGGGATTGGATGGGCTAACGATAGTGGAGCTATGATCAACTTCAAGAAGCGCATGATGACCTTTGAGAATCATGATTTCAGAGTCATAGCTTCGTTGGATCCAGCTGAAGGACGCCAATATGTTGAGCCTATAAAAGATGATGATCCCGCTAGACGGGACCATGCATTTAATATTTCTGAGGACTACATTCACCCTACCACCAACGGTGAGTTGGGATGGCGCAGCGAGAGCTCTGTGTCTTCCGACTCCGATGATGCCTTCGAACTTTGACAGAATCGGTTGCATGAGGTACCGCTCCGAAAATGTGGCTTAGTTACGCATTCTTTATGTCGTGTTCCGACAGAAACGGTCACATTGCCTGTCTATGAGGGGTTGCCTGGCTTAACCAACTTTTTGACAGAATTTGAAGCACAGGTTTCCGAACCATAGCGGTTGCTGGCATTGGAGGAAGCACTGAAGGCTGCTCCAGCACGCTGGTGGGCGACACATAAGAAATCCATTGATGGTTGGTCACAGTGTCGGAGGTTGATTATGGTTCGGTTTGGCGATATTGAGGTTTATCATACTGGCAAGTATGATGGCCGGAATAATCCTGGTGATCATGTGATGGAATGCCAATGATTATGGGTAGTGTGGCCCAAAGATGAGTGGGTCCATGCTTTTATCCATACTTTGGATGAGATGCCACACTCGTGGTATACTGCAGCTGAATTGCGTAGAGAAATTAGAACATGGGGGGAATTGATGGTCTGTTTCACTCATACGTTCACTTTTGCGGATGCTAACCCTGATGTTAATAATGCCTTACAGCTCATCCGCCACATGGTGCTTCAAGTTGTTCCAGCGGCCTACCCGGTTGACCCGCACACATATTGTCAGATGCAGTCTCTCATGGAGTGCTTCAACATCAGCGGAGGGCCAGCGGATGATGATGATCCCCGGAATGTTAACATTCCCGAATCTGAAGGAAGTTGTGATGTGGTACTGCCTGTCGCGCCAAGTACTCCGTTCGATCAACCATTGTAGCTTCGCAAGATGAATATCGGCACAGAGGATACTCCCAAGTTTGCTAATGTTGGGGATTATTGGGATGATGAGATGATGAGTAAGGTCACTGAGTTACTTCATGAGTTTCAAGACTTGTTTCCCATGAATTTTTCCGAAATGAAGGGAATCCTGGGCGATTTAGGAGAGATAAAGATTCCCTTAAAACTAGATGCTAAGTCAGTCCGACAGCGACCTTATCGACTCAATCCACGACATAAGGAAAAGGTCAAGGCGGAACTTGATCGCATGTTGGATGCTGGTATTATTGATCTTGTGGAAGAGTCTGAATGGATCAGCCCTATGGTGGTGAAGGACAAGAAAACCGGTCAGGTGCGCATTTGAGTTGACTTGCGAAAGTTAAATGATGCTTGCTTGCATGACCCTTTTCCGACCCCGTTTACTGACGAAGTACTTGAAGGGGTGGGTGGTCAGGAGATGTACTCATTTACCGATGGGTTCTCTGGCTACCATCAGATTCGCATTGCCAAAGAAGATCGCCATTAGACAACTTTCGTTACTGAATGGGGCTACTTTCAGTACACAGTAATGCCGTTTGGGTTGAAGAATGCACCTGCGGTATTCTCCCGGGTCGTTGTTGCTGCGTTCAAAGATTTTATTCAGAAATATTTGCAGGTTGATTCGTGATCATCTGGCCAATCTGCGGTTAATGCTTGAGCGATGCCGATAGCACCAGATATCGCTGAATTTGAAGAAATGTATTTTTTGTGCACCATTTGGGATATTGTTGGGTCATATCGTGTGTAAACAGGGATTGCTGGTTGATCTAGCCAAAATTGCGCTCATTTTGGGATTACAACCACCAGCCACCGTTAAACAGTTGCAAGCGACTTTGGGTCATATGGGATATTATCGCAAGTTTATCAGGGGTTATGCTGCGATTACTGCCCCTATGGAAAAGTTGTTGAAGAAGGATGCGGCATTCCAGTGGAGCCCGGAATGTCAGGATAGCTTCAAAACGCTCAAGGCGAAGATGGCGCCGGCATCGATCTTGGTCTTTCCGGACTGGAGTAAAGAATTCCATGTCCATGTTGATGCCTCATCAATTGCATTGGGTGTCGTGTTGGCTCAACCTGGAGAAGGCGACCTTCATCATCCCATTGCGTTTTCCAGTCGAAAGCTGTCACATACCCGATTTTCATAAAATTTTAAAATCCTTCTAAAAGGTCTATTCATTCATAAATGCTACACGGAAGTATAAATTTCTGGCATTTTTAAATTACTATTTAAAAATAAAAACGACATTTAAACATCTCGCAATTATTTAATTGCCTAGATAATTACAACACAGAAAATACAGTAGTGCTTGGATTTTGCGGTCATCGATCCACACATGTCGTAATGATGTGTAATGACGTAACTCTATATTGGATGACGTATCTTTACCTATTTGTGCAACCCCTTTTCAACTTTTAAACATTATAAAATAATAGAGCAACATCTTAGAATTTAATTATTTTCTTGACAACGTATGTCTACATAACCAAACAATTCCTTGACATCGTGCGACATTTCAGCTGGATAGCATGACTACGATTTATACTTTCACTGAACTGTTTTCCATATTTAGCTGTCATTATCAATCTTGTAAAGCAACTAATGATGCAAAATAAAGGTACATTAAGAGTTATCAATTGCTGAAACATTCGTTTGCGTAAAGAAAGTCAACATAAACAGAATAGATGAAATGCACATGTACATCTTTTATCAGTTATTCGAACCAGGAGAACGTCATAAGTGCTAACAACATTAACATAATCATGGGCATTATCATAAACGTTTAAGAAAGGATTTAAGTACTCATACGCATAGATGCATTGAGGAACACCATAAGAAAACATAAGAGACCAAGAGTAACGTGGTTCACCCTCACACGGGCTAGTCCACAAAAGTGTGTGCATCTTTTATTATTAGAAAGGAAGTGGTAGGATTAAAAGAGCAACTTAATTGCTACAATAAGACTCATGGTTTACAAACAGCAACCAAGAAGTTGCACTAACCTCTCTCACCGAGAGTACTTTTACAAAACACTCAACCCTCTATCTCAGAGGCATACAAGAAATCTCTCCCCAGCTGAATCACAACCATCTGGATGCATTGAAACAATCACATTACTGCCTATTTTATAGATAGTTTACACCAACGGCCGTGCCCTTAATAACTCTACTCCTGACAGGTAGAGCCCCAATCTAATAAATTGCAATTTCATACATAATAACAATTACTGTAGGGACTACAATATCTCTCAAACAATTTAACCCTACTTATATATATAGTTTCCCCACACAAGGCTATTATTGATCATTTAATACGAAAGAAGGATAATGCCTTCTCACAATTTTTGGGAATCTTCAGGCTGCCTCAAGATAAAATGATTTCCCTTAAGTGTTTCTATTTCCTCTTGATTATTTTAGCTAACTAATTAATCTTTTGGTGGTCGTAAACCAAGTAAATACACTTACAATATGGATTGCAGGTCGGTGCACTCTTCATTCTTTTGGAAAACACGAATACAGTAACAATTAGATTACTATTTGGTTCACAAGGCTGCGCGTTCTCTCATAAGAGAAAATGGTTAAATTAAATAATGAACTAGTCTATCAAAGAGGCCAGGGCTATGCCCGCCCTACACTCTCACTCTGCCAACATAATCAAATGTAAAGAAAATAAAAGAGGCAGCAATACACTTCATAATGTAAACACGGGCTCTTTCTCCCCATCTTTACACGATAATACCAGGAAAATAGCAATGATGTGTCCCCAGGCATGCATAAGAACAAATAATACATTCATCCAGAAATGTTTATAATAACCTACCAAACGAAATGCTGAAGCATGTCACCATCAATCAATTAGCATAGAAAATCTGATCAACATTTAGATAATTACTATATCATGGGGAAAGTATACCAGGGCTAGCTACCATTGAGCCGTCCATTTCCACCTCATCTGGGCACATAAATCAACAACCTAATATGCAACATCCAAAGAATCAAACTATCAAAGGAAGGTATATCGGGATTCCTTCCCCAAACCCGAAGGCAGAAGCGATTTAATGGATGCATGCTTATAATATACACAGGGATTCCCAAACGCCGACTGCTCCCTCCAGGACAGATTGCCCACACTCGCAAGCACGCCAACGGGAGCATATTTAATAAATATAATATATATAAGAGGAAATTATGCGGGGATTTGTCTCCCCATGCTCTGGACAAACAATCTCCTTCAGCTTATATAAGATGTAATATATACATATAAAATGTGAATTTACTGGGATCGCATTAGATATGCAACAATATATACTTAGTATACCAAAATCAAAAATCTATCACAGAGATTTCTATAAAAAAAATGAAAGGAGATGGCACCATACAATCATACCAAAAGGAGCCAACGAGCCTGACCGAGTCGTGGAGACGCTTATCAACATACTAGTAGAAAACAGTCCAGCATTAACTACATATATCATTATATATATGTGATTTTACACAGGATCCTTCCCCGCATGGCAACATCGATTTCAACATAAAAGAAGTAATATAAATCACGCAAATGGAGCACAGGGATCAGCCCCAAGCAACAATAGCATACCATATATACATGTATCAAATGTGAAATGAAAATACCAGGTGCAGGATTTTCCCAACCTCTAGGCCTGATCAACTTAAGGAAGCAAACGCAGCAATCCACTGAATACCTCAACACAGCTATCAAAGGAATGATTCGCATCCTCCCAAAGGAATGATATTGCCCATGCAGTAATAAAAGAACTAATTGCATCCATCCAAAGGAATGATATTGCCCATGCAACAATAAAAGAAATAATTGCATCCATAAAAGAAATACCTCAACGCTACCATAAAAGGAATACCTCAACGCATTCAAAGATAAAATTCTCCATCTGTGTGCAGCTCTGCTCTCTCCATCCTCCCCCCAGGATTAATACATATAACAATATATCAAAGGAAAGTAACCCGAGGTAAAAGAAACGCACCAAGAGAAGAAGTAAATCTCCAACGCATCAATAATGGGATGGGAGTAATGATACCTCCCAGGCATGCTCTCCACGTACATCTCCACCCAGCAATAAATTTTTACTTTTAACCAGTAATTTTAAAAGAACTAATTATTCTCCACTCAGAAGTATAACGCACACACAATATATATAAATATAATTAATAGTAAATTGTTTATTATGCAACTCTTATTTTTAAAAAATATAACGCACACACAAGATATATATATATATATATAAACATAAATAATAGTAAGTCATTTCTTACTCAAGTCTCCACTTGTTGTTTACAGTAATAAAGAACTCTGCTTTTAAAATGTATTCTTTTATAATACTTTAAGATGGAAAAACTGTAGTTCTCTTTAATACCCGTGTGTATATATATATATAAATAATAGTAAGTCGTTTTTTACTCAAGTCTCCACTTGTTGTTTACAGTAATAAAGAACTCTGCTTTTAAAATGTATTCTTTTATAATACTTTAAGATGGAAAAACTGTAGTTCTCTTCAATACCCGTGTATATATATATATATATATATATATATATATATCTTAAAAATCATGGTTCCCTTATTTTAACAAATCCTTTCCCCATAAAAATGTAGGGCTAGAATATAAGCACTTATAATATATATAAGATATCCCCATAATTTATAATACCATCCTCAAAAAAAATGCATTCAGCGTATTACTCACTTTTTTTGAAAAGTCCTTGCTTATCTCTTAAATATTTTATAAAAGTGGAACTCCCTTTAAATGATATTTTCCAGGCTAAAGAAGAAGTAATTACCTAACGTTCTCCCCGGAAGAATAGGAAATTACCAGCCTTTAAATAAATTTCTCCACCAAAAAGTATAACTCCCACTCATTCAATTTAAAGATATATAAATATAATAACAAACCGTTTCTTTTAAAAAGAAAACCCTAACCTAATCTTTTACTCATCTTCTCCCACTATTTCTTTCAGTAAAAACCATAAGTAATAAAATAATTAAAAGATAGCTCTGCCTTCAAATAGATATTTCTATAATGCATTACCATATTTATACTAAATTCAATATATATAACTTTCATTGGTAATATTTCATAACTATATAAAATACCAATAGTATTTCATGCATAATAGCAAGTAATATAACTAACAAGCGAGACCATTCTGGTGTTTTGATTGTATTAATAACATTTATAAAATGTCTCTCTTTTTATTAAATACTTTCTTCATTTGCCTAAGGTTTTTATAAAGTTACTAACCACTTAATGCCAAAGCAAAAATGTACTTTTATAACATTATAGGGCACCATCAATTTTAAATATATTTACACTGTAATGTAGATAGGTTTATAAAATATTAATAATATTAACATTTATGAAATAATCATAATGTTTTATAATTCTATATAACCATATCGTCGTTCTGATATTGTTTCTCCTTACCTTTTCATCATAATGCATTAAGGTATATAAATATCATTGCTAATAATATTTCTTAAAAAATAGCTTAACTTATGCTAATAATTAGATAGTGGGTTTTTCAATGATGAAAACCCCAACATCCTCTGTCGGGACTAGGATGTCAAGGACATCCAAATGATTTCCTTAGTTTTACTTAACAGCTGTTAGCATAGATTAAATTAGTGTTAATTTTTAGGTCTTAGGAGACACTTACTATCCCTCGACAGTTATGGGTAACCTCGACCGGCCCTCTCTATGACTAACCGATAACAAGAAGGATAAGTAACCTTTGGTGAACGTTAGTGTTTACTAAGTTCTTGTGGTACCATGACAGCATCTGTCATCAAACCATGGCTTCCAAACCATTTGACCTTTTCTTTTGGATGGGTTTGGTCGTTTTTAGTCGCGTTTACTTTTCTTAACTTTGTAGTCTTAACTGAGACTTATAATCATGATGCTGACTCGAGGTCCAATGGTGGGGCCTTGGCCTTGAGCTCCTCACCATGGCCTATTTACATAATTGTAATTATTTTACAAAAATAATAATAATAATTAGGGTCAAATTGGAGGGATGTTACAGAAGTTGTCCTCTGCAAAACGAAATTACACTACCACGGAGCGGGAAGGTCTGGCCATGGTTTACGTGTTGCAAAAGTTCAAGCACTACTTCTTGGGTGGGCACTTTAAAATGTTCAGTGACCATTCTGCGTTGAAATACCTAGTCAATAAGCCTGTGTTGCGGGGGAAGATATGTCGTTGGCTACTTCTTTTTCAGGAGTTTGATTTTGAAGTCATTGTGAAGCTAGGTCGATTGAATGTTGGTCCTGATCATCTATCGCGGATTGATACAGGGGAGGAACCAACTAATATCGAAGACGGGTTGCCGGACTCCCAACTATTTAAGATTGATGTTGCTGATGACTATTTTGATGACATCATCTAGTTTCTGACAATGGGTACTGCGCCATCTGAGTTCACCACCAGTCAGAAGAAGCAATTGGTAGTCAAGGCTGCAGACTTCCAGCTCATCACAGGAGAGTTGTATAAACTGGCCGCTGATGAGATATTGCGCAGATGTGTCTTGCCGCATGTGCAAGAATTGATACTGGTGGAAGCACATGGAGGAGTAACAGGAGGACACTATGGCGGTCGGGCGACTACCAAGAAGGTACTATGTGTAGGGCTTTGGTGGCCCACATTACATAACGACACGACAGACTATGCGCAGTCTTGCAATGTTTGTCAACGAACTGGCAAACCGTCCCGACGCGATGAGATATCACTAATGCCTCAAATTACATTGCAATCGTTCGACAAATGGGCCGTGGATTTTGTAGGACCGATCAATCCTCCAGGGAAACGCACAGGTGCGTGGTATATCATCACGGCAACAGAGTACTTGACCCGGTGGGCCGAGGTAGCACCTATCGTTGATTGTTCCACAGGGACGGCTGCTCGAGTTTTGTTTGATCACATTATCACTCGCTTCGACTGCCCCAAGACATTGTTGAGTGATCAAGGAAGCTACTTTCGTAATCGCACCATCAACGCATTGACGGAGGAGTTGCAGATACAACATAAGAAGAGTACACCATATATATAATTGGCTAGTCCATTACTGGATAGCTACTTCAACAATGTACAAGACCATGTCAAAAGATAAATTTATTGACACACATACATCATCTGGTAGGCATTGTTAATTGTTGAATTGGATATCCATTACATACCAAACATTTATCTTTCATCTCCATGAAAACATGGCTCTAGATTGCAAGGCAAATAGGGAGGCAGTGAAGTGGAAACTTTGAGGTAAGACGAACTGCAAATACAAATCTATCTTCACGAAGCCACGCTATCTTATTGAAGCAAGGAAATAAGTACCTAATAAAATCTGCCAGGGAAACTTAACTCAAACAGGCATAATACCTATAGAAATGGTCACATAGCATCATCAATTAAAAAGTCATTAGAATTACATTTTTTATTGTCACTAAAAGTCACAAATAATGTATTAGTGGGGGCCATTAAAGGATCATCACTAGAAGTGTCACCAAAGAGAGAATTTGTAACGTGCCCTTAACAACCCTCACCAAAAGTGTCATTGAAAAGGGATTTAGTGACAAACCTTAAAGGACTGTCTCTAAAGACGATTATAATGATGGTTCTTTAAGATCCGTCATTATATGTGAAATTGGTGATGGCCCTTTAATGTCCATCACAACCATGACCCTCAATAATGGATATTAATGAAGGCCGTGAAAGGATTGTCACTAAAAGTGTCACTAAAGAGAGAATTGGCAACGGGCCTTTAATAACCCTCACAAAAAGTGTCACTGAAAAGAGTTTTGGTGACAAAACTTAAATGAATGTCTCCAATACAATAACAATGACTTTTTTTTAAAGTTCGTCATCATTTGTGACATTGGTGATGACCCTTTAAGGCCCGTCACAAGCATGCCCCTCACCAATGTCTTGTTTTGTAGTAGTGATCATATTCCCAATTTTTTTACGAATTGGAAGCTATTTTATCAAGAAAAGCTTTGATGAATTCATATTTGCTAAAGGCACAAAATTTATTATACATGCAACTCATCGGCATATGCAATATAATCAAAGGGAAGAATGTGGTTGTCACCTAGGTGTAGGGAAAGTATTCCCCAGATAGAATAAACTGCAGTGATAGGAAATCCATTTAAATAATCAGCACAACATTATGAAGTTTAAAGATTGAATTGTTATAAAAAGTGAACTATACTACCAATCTGCAACATGCCTACGAAAGTATGGATCGCAAGGCAATATGGTAAACATGGTCATCTGTACATATCCATACATGCCATTAAATCCTGT
The DNA here is from genome assembly GCA_027924585.1 of Larix kaempferi. Classification (NCBI taxonomy): domain Eukaryota; kingdom Viridiplantae; phylum Streptophyta; class Pinopsida; order Pinales; family Pinaceae; genus Larix; species Larix kaempferi. Next base: position 2,735,286 of record BSBM01000455.1, read on the forward strand.
TAATATATAAGAACGTGTAAATTAACAAAAGCTAGTTACCAAACTCAAGTAATGAAGGGTTGTCTTGGGTTATCCTTAACTGAACTAGAAGGTAAAGCCCTGAAAGGTTTACCTGAGCTCAGGAAAAAGGCCTAAAAGGTAAATCCAGTAAGGTTCGGGTCATATGTGGCCTCCTAGACTTCTCTAAGGAAAACACAGGCCTCCCTAACGAAATGATACCTCAGCAAATTTTTATCTGCACTATAAGGTGGAGATAAAAACTCAACATTTCAATTGTAATTGCATACCTTTCCCATAATAGACATCAACTAAAGGCACTCCGGCATGCTACAAAATATGACCCCCCTCCACCTAGTCTGTCAATCTGCAAGAGACCAAAGACATTAAGTAGTCATCAAGTTACAGTTGATAAATACAAAGCAATCCCTTACAATGCACACTTCCAAGTTACAACTGTGATTCTGATTTTGTTATGACTATCATGCCTACACTCAAAATCCAAGCATATTAATCAAACTTGCCTTTATTCCAGTGCTTGTTGCATCCCAAGACTCATGAACAATTTTGTAGTTTGAATCTAGGTCAAATGCCTGAGCAGACATCAGGGAAAGAATACTCGCAAAATATTTGGTTCAGTTGCTTTATTTAGGACATAGCTGAAATGCAGATAAGTGTACAATAGGAATTTGTAGCAATCATGATTACATTAATAAATATTTTCAGAAACATTCCACCATAATTATTCATAAAATTTTCATAATGCCAACACGGTTTCATGTTCTTCTTTAATTTCCAAGGTACAAAGATAGACATTAACACGGTTTCATGTAGAGTTTTCTTCTTGTTCTTCTCAATCCAGAAATTGAGGACGGTTTCGTTTGAGATTTAATGTTAGAAATGTCACAATTTTGGACATATAGCACATGGTTGCAGAAGCATCATGATGTGGGATCCTAAGCAAATCAAGGAAGAAAAATTATCGACCAGAAATGAAGGAAAGCAATTCAACCCTAATAGGATATTCCATGAGCATATCCTTAGTTATGGCTAATTACTACATCAAGCCTCAACAATTTATCGAATCTCAGAAAGTAGTAGAACCTATTAAGCAATGGAAGCCAAAACCAACAAATTAAAATGCAGTAACTAGTCCTAGAATAATTGGCACATTCACTGATTAACAACAATACATTTGAAGTTAGCAGGTCAGCTTTTCCAACTGCAAAATCAACTTCTTCATCTGCAAAATCAACTTCTAAACACTCATCATCCAAATTGCAGAAAATATGAAAGAGTTGAAAGTTAGGGATGAGCAACATGTAGTCATAGCAAATCATTTTCAAGGTTTTGAGGTAGAACATATAGGTCTTAGTTTTAGAAGCTTTGATTCTAGTTACAGTGCAACATATGACAATTATAATGGCAGTGACAAGAGTTCCACTTCACTGCCCGAAGAGTTTCAAGCAGCCATAAAGAAACCATGCCAACAAACACTGGCACTTGTAACGATCCATGGTATTTGAAGTTATTCGGGAATGTTTTGAAACCATAAGTATACTTATTTCAAAAAGTTTGATTGATGTGGAGTTAAAATGGTTAATATCTTATACATATAATATTGGGGTGACAATGTTCAATATGAGACAATATGATCGGTCTTCTAAAGTTAGCTTACAAAGCTGCATGGACCTAGGTGTCCCTAATAAAATATCTATCCTTAGATGAGAGTATGGCATCTGGATTTGACTATACCATGACTAAGAACATATCTGAGTCAATTTTTGATGCTTCTGAAAAAGTGATGTTTTAGATGATGCACTAAAGTAGGAGAAAAGAAGCAAGAGAAAGTATCCTAGATTGTCTATTTCATTGGACCAAAATTGATACACAGTTATCCAGTTCAAATAATATTGATTCCCTTGTGAAGCATTGGATCAATATAGTTTGTAAAGATTACCAAGAGATTGATATATATGAAGAATTCGTGCAAAGTCTCACACGTTACAATTTTTTGGCTAGCATTGGTTTTTCTTTGCTAATGGGGACATTAGGCATATGCTTAGAAGAGGATCTGTTGGATTATTCTAAAATAGAAAATGAACTTTCAAGGTTTATGCATAAAGGAATTGTGGATTGATGTGTATATTACCAAGGAATTTGCATTAGATAGATCAAGAGTTCTCTTGGAGAAGACAAACATGTATAGGTTGAAGGTATTAAATTGTACCTCAATCTAGTTTCTCAAGGTCAAAAATTTGAGGTGGAAAGAGACTTCAAACTTATCATTGATATTCTATTGGACAAAATTAAGGATTGTTCATGGTTTCTATAAGATAAAATAGATTGGATTAGATCAGATACCACCGATATAAATATGGCTTATGAATATGTCAAAAGAGATGGAAACAAGATTGCAGATTAGCTTTCCAATGTGACATTTGATAAGCAGGGGTACCTAATAGTAATAGAAGTAAGGGAGGATACTAAGGATCTATGGGATGGCATGCCATCTGATCTCATATCACTTGCCCCCTACTCTCGTGCTCATTTGAATTATTTATGAAGAGTCCTGCTATCATTCATGAGAGGTACAATAGGATATCCACCACATAGATTTGGAAAGGCTTAGGGAATTGGACATGCTTACCTTTCCATGATCCATCCTTACACCTCATTAATCTCCCTGAGTGTCAAGGTGGCAGTGTAGAACATATCCATGCCAATAATAATTATATAGGCTCATCTCAATCACCCCAGTTTGGATTCCGAGCATATGAAGGACAATGGAGTCTTGTGCATAAAATAGGAGGAGTGGCACATGGAAGACTTCACTTTCCATAAGACTTGGGAAATTAAAAGAAGAAAACAAGATCATGTATGGAAACACAGGTAAAAAATTACAAGTTGTAGAGTGCTTGATTGGTGAGAATGAAGCTTCCGTTGAGAATGGCTTGGGAGCTATGATGGAAAAGTTACACTAGGTGCTATCTGTTCTTCAAAACTTGGATCTGAAAGTTCAACACTTGGGAAATCTTATGAAAATATTTTAGGGTCATCCAATAAGAAAATCTAAGGCTAAAAACAATGTGAATAACAAGATCCTGCTCCTCAGTAACATCCTGCAAGGAATGTCAAGGAATCCATTGTTTATGTCTTGTGAAGATTCATGGTGATTGGGAAACCTTAAGCCCATACTCTCAACTTTCAATTCTCCAATGAATCTAAGGTCATCCCTGGAGATACTACCTATGGCACCTTCACTCAAAGAAGTGTTCAGTGGATCCACTTTTCCAACTCAGCCATCCTCCATGATCCAAATGAGATTGGATAGAGTCTTTCATGGACTTTTCTAGAATTTTGAAAATTGCCTAAGGATTTTAGTTTAAATATGTCCAGTAGGCCCTAGGGCTAGTAGACTACCATGAAAAAGGAATATTTGTTATTTGGTGGAATTTCAAATTTTGAACAGTATGATAATTTTGATGATGAAAGGAAAAACAATCAAAATGGGTCTCCCTTCCCTCCAGGTTGTTTGTTTTAGAATGTATGTAATCAAGGGATTTATGGTTATCCCTAGATTCCACTCTGTCATGATCACAAATCAAGGGATGGGAACTAATACAAGGACATCATTTTGCCAGCAAAAAATTAGAGAGATGCATATGTCCTAATCTAACAAAACTCGTGGAAGTAGTATGCACTATTATTATTATAGAAAATAGTCCAAATCATAATGTCATAATAACCGAAGATAAACAAAAGAGACAAGTACACAAGATATGCATAGGCTGGAAGTCTTGTAATCATCCAATCATAACCATTGTAGTAAGTTTACATTGTAACTCTTGCTCTCACTCATGCTTTATTAATAAGATAGAGAGGTACAAATACAAGACTACATCAATTTATGAGTCAAAGGTGCCTGCTATTGAATTTTTAGGATTTTTTCAAAAAATTAACTAACTTGTGCAACAATTTAAACTAAGTATTCAGAAGGATGAAGTAAAACTACAACAATTACAATGCAAGATAAATTCAAACGTAATTTTCATCTCTTTCAAATTTAACACTCCCGAAGGTCCCTGCGTTAAAGTTGAAACATACAGTAGAAATGAATAGCAGCACTAGTAATAAAATAGGCTAATGAACAAGTTAGACAAATCTAACAAACAACGTCAGTAAAAGAGGAAACAGTACTGGTTCAGACCTTCCTTATACTCAGAGAGTCAGGTATCTTTTCTAGATCAAACCTTGTCTTTTGAAGACAAGTCTCCAAGGAACAGTGGACATACCTAACAAAGAGAATATGGGCAACTGTACAACGAGGTTAGACAAGTACATACCTATGAGTGTTAACCAAAAATAGTCCAGAAGTGAAGAAGAACCTTCAAACCCTTGCTGTAATAATTTACAGACTTCAGGACAATCATATATAATTTAAATAGTAGCACTTATCAGATGTCCATAAGCAACCTTCGAAAAGGGACATGCCAGAGGCACTAGTCCTCTTCAGTACTTTGCTTAATCTTCCTCCAAATTTCATTTTCAAATCTCTTATGCTAAAAGGATGTCTCAAAATGTCCATGCATTTTGAGGGGTAACCCACCTAAATAAGTGGAGATCTTAAACTAATCTCCATACAGTCCATGGCCCATCCCTAGAGAGTTGCAAAATAGTCATGGCCTGCAAAGCAGATGTCAAACGTAGTCACGTCCAACTAGGAGGGGTAGATCACATTCATGGCCATCTAGGAAGGTTATATCATAGTCACAACCAGCTAGGAGGAGGCCAACACAATCACTCCCAGCCCATAGGGGTTCCCAAAATAGTCACAGCCTGCTAGATAAAAATGATTTAAAATTAGTACAATAGCACATTATCAATTTATATTGACCCTGAATTACAATGAGTGTTTACATTGACTCTTTCAATGACTTTTACATTACCAAATACATCAATAACATCCCCCGAATGAGGTATAACAATAATACAGTAAAAGTACAATAAGAATATCTTCGGAAGTCGCATTTTTCAACATATTTTGGACATGAAAAAAAAAACCCTAAAAGTGCAGACTCAAACCCTAACCCTAAAACTGGGACTCAAAACTTATAAATTTAACATTGAAACCCTATCCATAAATTGATGAATGGTAATCTGAATTTTAATGTCTCCTCTAAAGATCATAAATAGAAGCAATGAGTACATGATTTTATAAGCCAATGACATGCACAAGCACTTTCAAGCACTACCTAAGTTGTAGGATAGTCAAAACCTGAAATGGGTCATGTGCCTATAGCAATTCAAATACATAATTATATTTAAGAACAAGATGCAAATTCATAATTATATTTAAGATTTCACAGTAGAACTAAAGACATATATGAAATCATTTCATGAGAGAGTAAATTCCTACAAAAGAGTTGGAGGTTAGGTTCATATCCACATCATAGCAAAGCAGTGAAATAATTTGCTTGGCTGTGCTTGTCGATTAGCCCGCAGTCCCCTTCCTTGCAGAATATTTGGATCATTACCCACATGCTATGACAAATTGACCCCTATCGACCAGGGATATTGAATTCCTAACAAAGAATCTTAGCAATTTAGACAACACTATCTTTTTCCCTTTAATTTCAAAAATTGGCAGGAAGCAACTCAGTAGAATCAAGAAAATTACTCTCTGCAGAAGGTAAGAACAAAAATACCAAACTACAAATAGAAATATACTTACATTATTACAGGAACGACAGTAAAAAAATTCCTGTTACGAGTAAGCTATTTTCCATTATCCATCTGCTCCCACCATGTTAGCTTGTTGTACATTCCTTGGTATTCTGAAAAAGGAGTGCCCTTCTTCCAGTGGAAAAAATGGAAGGTTACATGCAAAATGTTATCAGAAAATATTAGGCAAAATGAAGGAAACAAAGGTTCCAGAATATTTCCCATATTATACTTTGAAGTCCAGCAAGCATGCAGATCAAACATAATTCAAAAGAAACAATACAAGAACACAAACAATTAGGATTAGTGGTATTCAATGCTGATATGAAAGACAAAGCTGGGGGAACACTATTACAACCTGGTCAGCTAGGTGAGTAATTACCAAGGTTTCCTAGCTTCCCTTGTACTTGTATATTCATTGTTGATGCTCTTAACTTCCTCTTCGCCAAAAGCACTTGGGCAGCCCAAGTTGCTGCTGTCACAAAGCTCCCATCTCTGAAGCATGTGGTTATAGGTTCTGGCTCTAACCATTCAGCTCCAGGAAGCAATAAATTAAGCTTTACAATTGGATATGCAGTACACCTTTCCCCCTGTAAAATATCATTTCAAGTTTCAGAAGACATTGCATCGGTACACAAGAAACAATACAGAACATGTGTGAGCATTATTAGGAAGTGGTCCAATGGCATAACCATATTTGCATTCATGTGAGAAAAGAGGCATGTACCTTGAGTGAATCTGCTGCTGCTAGTATCTGTTGTCCATGAAAAATTGAAGCAATCAGTTTTTTCTTCTTCTCAAATTGCTTGATAATGGCTAAAACCTTTTCATTTAGTGCTAGATATTCAGGAGCACGTCCTCCTGGAATTACTAAAGCATCATAGTTTTCCACTGTCACATCTTCAAAATTGGCATTAAGGCTGAAGTTATGGCCCATGTTTTCACTATATGTCTGATAACCTTCAAAGTCATGGATAGTAGTTGGATAGAAATGTTGTTTTTTCAGTTTGCGGACATGTCATTGGCCACTTTTTTAATGTACTTGGTTTTAAAATTTTGACTCAATAATACCAGTATACAGTTTTTCTATCACTGTATTATGGAAACAATCAATAATGAAGTTTACTTTTTTTGGATGCATTATTCAATGTTGAATGCATTATTCATTGTCCATATACTTAAATGCACAAATTAGGAAAGCATAAGAAAAGACATCTGGAATTTAGATACTTTCAAGGGTGCCAACATATGTTGACAATTAATTTGTATACTCTAGTTTTAGTCATTATACTTTGAATCAATAGAAATTGGTTGATATTCTTCCAAATCTTTGGCTAGAGAAGAGAGGACTACCATTCAAATCAAATTTTAGATGATGGAGCTGCAGATATGTTTGTGCCTTCAACAAAAGAATTGAAACCTGGTCATTTGTGTTTTAAGCTGGAGATTAAATAAGCATATTATTCAAAAGAGTATGGAGTGACATGAACATTTTCTGCCTTTTACACCTAGCAAATTATAACAATAGTATACTACAGTACAAGGTTCAGAATCGACTTGGTCTTGACTGGCGAATTGTATCTTTTTTCTCTAGTAGCACTATGAGGATTTTGGAACAACTAGTGGAGAAAAAAATACAGGTGGCAACAAAGGGGTGTTGAGAATAAATCAATAACCAACAAAATTCTATTTTTAAGAAAAAAATGGGATAGTTAGCTACCAAAGAGGATCATATATTCATGCCTCAATGGATCTGCATCTTCTTCAGTAACATCAGCTTCACATCAATATTTTAGTAGCAGCAAAGTATATTTGTAGCACCTTACACAGAAAAAATTGTCAGTCTGTACAATGGTTGACTGTTGGGAGAGGTATAGTCCACTGTGAAATGCCAGCTAGCAAAGGGACCCAGCATGGCTTGAAACTCTGGATAAATATTTCATCTAAAGAAAAAATGTAAGTACTCTTGTTTTTAACAAGATAATTTAATTAAGACTTTTGATTTCTAGCTCAGGTAACAACTTACAATCGAACCATTGGGTTTTTGTATGATGATCAGGGTTGAACCTGCATATCAATAATTGGAGGGTAAAGAAATACCAAAGGTTGAAAAAGAAGGTGTGAGAGAAACATTTATAGCTGGAGAAGCCTTGGGAATTAAGTCACCTGTATATACCCGAACTCCAACAATGTATCTGGATTTCACAATGAAGCCAGGAGCTGTTCTTCACCAACCTGTTCCAGAGGGTTGGAATGCATTTGTCTATGTTTTAGAAGGTGAGGAAATTTATGAAATCTTGGCTCATCAGCTATTGGTGCTCACCACACTGTTCAGTTGGGCCCTGGCAATGGATTGAGTATTTGGAACAAGTCAAACATTCCCTGCAGTTTTGTCCTATTTGGGGGCTAGCCACTAAATGAGCCATTTGTTCAATATGGTTCCTTTGTTATGAACGATAAACAAGAGATAATTCAGGCTATTGAAGACTATCAACGTTCCAAAAATGGATTTGAAAGAAATATTGGTTGGAGTTCTAATCCTGTTGGGTTTAGTGATGCTGAATAGAGAGCATATTGGATTCAAACTATGATACCAAAATCATTGTTGCTGACATGGATACAAAATGTGAATATTACATCAGTTGCATATCATTTTATTATGTACAACTCTTGCTCTTGCTGGAAAACTTGAAATTACTCTACCAACACTTCAAAATCCACCACTTCAAAACATCAACTATCGAGACCTCGTGTCCCTCACAACATTTCCAAAGTTTATAGATCTTTTTCCTTTTTTTGTCATAAATATTTGCTAACCTAGAAGGAATTTTTGGAGTGTCATCCCTCTCTTAATTCTAATTTCTAGCATATGTTGGGATTCTGCTATATGTTGTAAAAATACACCCAGCAGAGTCATCTTTGGAGTGAGAACCAAAAACTTTTCATGCCATGTACATAAATTTCATTTCTTACATTGCAACTGAAAAAATATATCTTAATGATAGCAATGTAAAGCTGATCAAAATAGGGTGGTATGGACAGAGAAATCCCATTTCAATTTGGTAGAAATACAATCAACATTTATTCAGATTCTTAGCTGTCAGTATTGCTTAAGCAACAAGGTATGCTAAATGCTTGCATCATGGATAACTTTTTATTATGGTATAAATATGCACATAGAAGAAAATTCTTGTCTGTCATGATTGCGCAAGCATCACGGTATGCCTATATTGTGGATAACTTCATTGAGTCTTAAATCTGCACAAAAAGGAAATATATGATAACTTCCAGAATTCATTCATGCAACATAGATAAGATAACTTAAAATAAGGGAAAGATTCAGAAGACTATTCTGCACATTTGTCTCATTAGCATACCGAAATGCAAAGAAGAGTTATGGGTATAAAAATGGTAAGAATTCAATAACGAACTGTCAAGGTGCCTCACAACTTGCATTTTCACATTTCAACTTCTAAAAATCAACTTAAATAATATTATAACAGGATCTTCCTATTTAGGATAAATATAGTATGGTCCATTACACGCCCAATGTTTCCACTTCAACCACTTTGGAGGGAGTTTTCTGGTTGTGGTCGTGATTGTTGGCCAATGACTCTTGTACACCAATGAAGAATAGAACAAATAATTACATAGGAAACCAAATGAAGAATATAGCATAGGAAATCCAATGAAGGATAAAGCATCAGAACATATCATTTTCAATGTCTTTCCAGGGATTTTATGAAAGTTATAATGATCAAGAAAATATTTGATATCCATCAATTTGTAGTTATGCATGACTGGATATATCCCACCCACATAACAACATTGGTGTTATTAATGTTTGAAAGAGGGAGCATATCATGCCCCAATCCCAAAACTCTGTTGTCTTTCATTTGTTTTGAAGTAAGAAAATTGCTTTCCATCCACATCAGAGTCTCTTCCTTTGCATGCCACCTAGTTTGACTTTTTATTGAACTCCAAAATTTATAATTTATAGTTTTGGGTGATTTATATGTGCTCATGTATGAAGTTGTTTTGGATCTAATTTGGTTTCTTTTTTAGTGACAATAACACCACCTTTCTCTTTCTTGCATTCACATCCATCTGACCTTTGTACAGAAAACCTTCAATGCTTAAACCTGAAAGGTGTTCTTGTAAGTTCTGTAATGTCCTTGCTTCCAAAATCACATTGTCTACATAAAGTAGAATTTTAATTATAAAACATACGATATTTACCCCCACCTTCTTTCCTATTAATCTATCTTTGATTCTTTATAACTTGTTTATGTAGGACCTAGATAGCGTGGGGTATATAGACAACATTTCTTCACTTATACGTCACCTACTTAATATATTTGATCATGCTTATTTTGTTCTAATTTGAGCGTTGTCATCTTCATATATCCTATACACCACAACTCTCCATTTGTTTGTGGCTTCCATTTATTTGATCCCATCCCATAATATTTTTTTTCGCATTGTATCAAAAATCTTTGTGAATTCTATAAAAAACACCTTAACTCATCCTTGGTGTCCCATGTCTTCTCTATCACATGTCATAAAATGAGGCATTTGTAAATGGTAGAGTGACATCGTCTAAAGTCTGCTTGACCCTTTTCTCCTTTTTCTCTCTTTTTCCCACTGGAGAGAGATGCAATATTTGAAGATCAGCAGTGTGGTTCAAAGAATTTTTGTACTCCTAATTTGGATTTAGTAACTTGTCTTTAATGTGCATCATCCTTCAGGTTTTCTTAATTGTATTATGTACATAGCCATTTCAGAATGCCCACTCCCAAACTGTGATTTCCACACTTGACATGCTGCACACTTGACATGTCCTCTTTTTCCATTCTTCCTTGGGCTCTTCCCATCTTCCTCCCTCACACATTAATATATGTGAGTTTGGGCTCTTCTCTACAAGATGTTTTTCATAAAATGCTTGTTTTAACTACTAAAGTGATAAAAAAGTACATTTAGGGAATTTTTACTAAAAAAGATCATTGAGAATGGAAATGGAAATGCTAGATGTCAAATATTAAGGAATTGATGGCTTACAATGTGAATTCTATAAGGATGGATGTATTTTGTTCAACTTGAATTGCTACAAGTATATAATGAAGTTATTTGGAAGCAATTGTTGGGGAATATACCAACAAAGATACAAGAAGGTTTCTTCCTAAACCTACAACCCTTAACTGATTACTAGGTGGAAGCTTGTAACCTTGCCCAAATTTTTCAAATATAATCTTGGCAAAACCTGAGCTTTGCATGCCAAGAAAATCTTGCCTAAGGTTGTGCATCCATAAAAAATAAGGCTCATCCAAGGTGGCCTCATTTTGGATGTTATCATCAATGTGTTGGAAGTAATTGAATGGGCATGATGCATGTTCCTATATGCCCATTTCATCAACATAGACTATAAAAATGCTTCACAAAGTTGGCCAGCCATTGATATTGGTCATGCTCAAAGCCTTGGAGTTTGGCCAGTTCTTAAAAATTATGGAAACATTGTTTGCATAAGGGCATCTTGCTTATGCACTAATCAATCCAAATTTAGGTCAATCTGCCAAAGTTGTCCCCTTGCCACTGCCTTGAATACCATAGCTGCAAAGGCTTTGGGTATTTACTTCAAACCAGAGTGGATCAACATCTCATCAAATGAATTCCTGCCCCTGAGCCAAACACTAGTCAACTAATCAATGAGCATTTTCTTGATTATTCTTTCCTCACCATTATTGAGGACCAAGTCTCAATTGGAAACACAATGGACTGCCAACAAATTTGTTGTGAAGATTCTTGTTTAGAGATACACAGGGTTAAATCCCAATGTTATAGGAAAATTCGAGGAGAAGTTATAACTTGGCTATGCACTTTAGGGATGGTCTTGGCTCTACCCTGGTCAGGATTTTAAACCCTTGTAGATTCCATTTGCATTCTAACTTCTTCCAAATTTCTTTGGGATGTGATCATCTAAAGGAATATTGATTAAAAAAATCAACAAACATATAACCAAGCCAATGAATTTGGTTGCTATGTTTGCAACATGAATTCTATGATAGGTTCCTTAGTCGTATCCCTCACTTTGTGGTATTTGTAGCAACAAGAAATAGCCATGCTAATATTTTCTCTATCTCTTCTTTGATCTGCATGATAGTTAGCTGTAAATAGGATTTGAAGGAAAATTAAAATGCATGAGTTGATTATCCAAGCTAATAGAAAAGCCCTACTACAACTTAGTTTACAAACTGGATGTTCTGGATGTCCTACAATGAGATAAGTAGAGAATGATATTTAAAGTTTGAACCATAGTTATCCCAAATATTTATCCCCCAAAAATTCCTAGAACCAAAACTAAGTTGTAATTGTAAATTACGCGAGCCAAAAAAAATGTAGCTATAATACCCATTCCAAGAAAGACATTTTGATTTCAAATCCATAGAAAAAGTGTACATTTGAAAAAGATACAAGATAGATAATAACAAAAAATCTATTACATAATTTTCCAAAATCAATTAAATGAACATATACAGGACACCAAACAAGTAGTAATGATTAAAATATAGGTCCATGTGAGACTTTACCTTACAGGCCAACTTTTTTAGGGTCATATACAAGGAATTTTTGTAACAAAGGGTTTTATACATCTATAAATTTTACTTTTTTCTGCACAACACAAATATTCTATATTGTCAATTTCCTCTAACCCGAGTGCTTGTGGGATGGAGCGTTATCCTCCCCACATAGGTTATATTCCCGAAGTGACATGTTGAACTCGTAATGAGTATATTATTGTAACAACTTTGATCCCTATTGTTTACCTGGCCTTGTGCCCTGAATAATATAGGGTTTATCCTGGGTACCATCCTCGGAATGAGGGGAAGTACCTGGTGGTTTTCCTGGGTGTTGTAACCTGGAAAAAAACATAAAAATTATATATTGCTCATGAGGAAAGCCAATTATATATATTAATATATATCATTCCAAACCTATGTTGCATGGAACAGGATACAATGTAAGTTTTTGAAAAAGGTACGTGTTTCAGGAATGACAACTTTAAAATTTCAGGAAACATGGAAACACATGTAATATACTAATAAAAATAGAAAAATGCTATATTTAAAACAATAAAAAATTTAAAATAATAGAATACAAAATATAGGAAAAGGTTTCAAAAAAATGTAGTATATTAGGGCCTATCCCATTTATAGAAAGGACACTAAATATCAAGATCATCAAGCCCAAAAACATCATAGTTTGGACACTCAGAAGACACTACAGAAGCTAAAAATGCTTCAATCATAGAAATACCATGTTCCTACAAAGACAATGTAAGACTCCCCAAAGATATTTCCAAACCATCATCCTCAAGATTCACATCACATTCATGTGAATGATCTAACTTGTTCTCATCCTTCTAGAGATGAGTCTCATTTTAGAGTGAATAAAGTCCAAGTCTTCAACCCTTTGTGAATCAAACCTGTTACATGTTACCAAATGGATAAAGCTATTGGTAATCCAATTCCTTTCAAATGATGATGAAATAATCATTTGTGAATGGACACAAATGGCCAGGTACGTTACCTGCTCTAATTCATCGCCATAAATTAACCACAACAAGATCGATTGTCATCCTATCTCCAATGGCAGATCTTTCTGAAAATTGTGTTGTTCCTTGCAATGAAGCTTGGAAATATCTCTTTGAGAATCGTATAACCATGGGATCTACCCTAGGCAAGGATTCTTGGAATAACCTTAAATTGCATCTACTAATCACCACTGCACATGTTGAAGTAAAAGCAAACTTTGTGGCAAAGAACATCTAGAGGCATGGGATGCCATAAAACCAAAACTTCAATGGAAATGGGACTCCCTCATCCAGGGATGCCATCCCATGAAAACATTATTTGGTGGTCATATCTTCTCTTGTAAAATGGAAAATATTTGGCATAAATGACTGTTTGCTTCCAAAATCCCTTTTAGGCGGGGCATTCAAAGAATAGCATACATGTTTGATCCATAAGCCAGATACTGTAAAACATGGACATAATTCAAAGTGGAATTTAGGCTCAACGTTTCAGATAGACTAACATTGGAACATGCCAAGAGCACTGTCCCAGATAATCGTCCAATCAAAATCAGGCTGCAAGCTCTTGTAGCTTGGTGAAGGCCTGGAGGGACTAATGCTTGAACCACTCCAAAGCCTTCAAGAAATACAAACCTACCAATAGATATAGATGGATTTGTTCTAACTTCTAATCCCATTTTGGATGTCAAACTCAACAAAATTTGAACTCCAAATCCATGCATAAATCATTGCCTTTCAGACTTAGACCTATTTGGAAGCCTTCCATTGAGCCCAAGAAGGATTTCTTTGCATGGTCATTTCCCTTGGATATTTGGGCCACACACGATAGAGAAGGCTCACCTGCTTTATGAACTGGATATATGGAGTGGTGTGTTTTGCACCATGAGCAGGGAACCCTCTGCTGACTCCCCTATAGTTCCTTTGCTCATTCCCATGGATATAAAGGTTGTCCCACACACTTGTTGACTGGATTGAATTGAGTAATTATTTCATCAACCACAGGATTGATTACTTTTCTATTAAAGAGCCTTTACACATTAAAATTTGACTGGAAACAGATTTTATTTCCCAAGAGATCGATTTCCTAGAACCTAACCAATGTCTGAACTTAATAAATGATCAGGATATAACCTAAATAAGGTAGGAAATAAGAACTCACATACCTTTCAACTCAGCTTTCCTTCAATAATTTGAACAACGTTGCTTCTCCATCGATGACCATACCTTGGTTTATCACCTAGTGCTATCATTGAGCAAGGTAGGGATTTTATAGGAACAAAATCATTCCCAACTTCCCGAATCCCATTTGCTCGAATTCCATGAATCATCGATAAAAGGGGGCAAATGCAATTGTATACAAGAATGCTAGCAGAAATGGGGGCGAAATCACTGTTTGAAGGTAACATTACCAGATATCAGGGGGTGAATGAAGGAAAATATACAATTCTAGTTAGAAATGGAGGGTGAATGCCAGATTATACGCGAATTTCGGGGGCGAATGCGAGATTATACGCGAATTTCATGGCGAATACAATTTTTTTATGAGAGATCAAGGTTATAGGGGAGGACGAAATCAATTTTAAATATTATTCTCTTGATAAATAATGGGCTAATAATTTTATTTTTCAAAATTGGTTTAATATACAAAATTCGCCTTGTAAAAAAATTAAACCCTTCTAATTTCGCCCATGGGCTATAATTGGCTCTTAGAATCATCCATGGCCATAACCTTATTATTAGACATAACACAACTAAGATAGCCATCACTGCACATTAATGTTTCATATGTTTTTTGACGTTAATTGCAAACAAAACCAAATCGATACATGTCAGATCTATCTTCAGATAGTGATGGTTTTCCTAAACAAACCGAACAAGACGAAGCATCTAACAATGCATCAATATCAAGTAGATGTAGCAATGTTAGAAGAAAAATTTAAAAACGTATGGAACTCTTTCTGGTTGAAGGAGGATTTTTCTCTTATGACAGTGAGTCCGCCGAAGACAAAGAAGTTCCATTGATGTACAAACATTATTTGAAGAATTGGGAAGCAAAATCACTTCCTGAAATAAACACGGATTTCAGTATTAATGGAAGAACATATCGAATTGCTCCATCTACTTTGCATGGTCTGGGGCTTGTTACAATGAACAGTGTGAAGGTTCCCTATAACAGGGAGGTTGAACTAATGGATTATGTTGGCCCAACATATGATTATGCACATTGGGGTAGACTAACAAGATATCTAACCAATATGCACATATATGGAGTTTGTGCAAATTATAATAAAATGAAAGAAATTTTTTATGACAAAGGATATTCCATATATATCGATGGAAGGCCCAAATCTTGCATAGATATTGTTGGGTTTATAAACAGTACTTGACCTGGAAATACAAACAAACAACCAATTGTGTGTTTGTTGAGTGTGAGGAAAACATAATTTTGGTCACTACAATAAATTCAATATCTACGGGGAAGGAGTTGTTTGTCAATTATAATTTGAACATGACTAGGAATCATCCAAGTATCCTTACACACTCATGTCCATTATTCGCTAAAAGGAATGCATAGTGGATGTTCATTAGTTTTCGTTATATATTCTTTCTTTCAATGTTAATGAGATTCACCCAAATTTAGATATATGGTTAACATATCTTCATTTATGTTTTAGGTTGATTGGGGGAAAGGTATCGACCATGGTGAGGTGAGATAATATATGGTGATTTATATTTTTTTATTGCATTCAATATTGTTCAATTTTATTCTAGCGCAGAGTTCATTGCTACATGATTTATCATTCTTACATTATATGATCATTTTTAGACTCCTACGTTAACGCCTAATCCTAATGAGTATTACGTCGACATTTCAGAAGTTGATGACTCTCTAGCATTTATTAGGAAAAATCTTAAAAA
The DNA here is from genome assembly GCA_027924585.1 of Larix kaempferi. NCBI lineage: Eukaryota > Viridiplantae > Streptophyta > Pinopsida > Pinales > Pinaceae > Larix > Larix kaempferi. Next base: position 2,751,514 of record BSBM01000455.1, read on the forward strand.
AATAGTTTCTGAACTAAAAGAATTGATGGGCGGTGAAGATGCACCGGAAAACGAAAAAAGATGCCAATACTTGATGGATTTCATTCATAAGTACAACGTATGTTTTTTATAATCATATTTAATTTCTTCATTTAAAGAATACGTCATATTTTTTTAAACAAATCTGAGATCCTATCTCCATTGAATTCTATTTTCGCAGACATTCTTGAAAGAAGAAGAACTTCGTGTAGGGAGTAGCAGACATGCCACTATGCCTGCACCCTCTACTCCTGTTGCACATGGTTATGGAGCCCCTTCTCCTAGTATTGTTGGGTCTGGCCCTGATTCTACACCTAGTGTTGGTGGGGGGCATTCCACGGAACCATCTTTGCAGATGAACCCTAGTTCTATTACTCATTTTCCTTAGTCAACAAGGGCTGAGACGATCCCCAAGATGTCAGGCTTAGTCATCAAGAGAACTAGGAAATTACAGGTTTCTTTACATATGGACCATGATTTGGTTCCGGTAAAGGTTCCAAAACTTCATGGTAATTACGTCCAAGCCATTGGAATAATTAAATTGTATTCCATGAATAGTATTGTTAGATTCATTGTATCTATATAATCAGAATATTTGGTTCCAATGTAGGAAAAAACATGTTATACGACGAGTTACATGAAAAGGCATTTTCTCTGTTAGGACCAAATATTAGAAAAAGTTATAAATATCATAGTAATGATTTGAATAAGGAGTTGATGAAGCACATGACCACATTGTTTGGTCCCATATTCAATCAAAATTTGCTGCAATCCATGGCAGGGAAGTACTTGAAATCCATGCGAGAAAATTATCGCACTAATATCAATCGATACCCTGCTTATGAGCCTCCTGGATTAATTCGATAATGGGAGTGGGATACATTAATAGAGGATGCTAAGGAGAATAAGATTAGAAAAGAAGGAAATTTTCCTCCAAGTGCAACAAAAGCACCAAGGTAGATAAAGTAGTGTACCAAACAATGAATTATAATATGTATATTGCATTTGACCACAATTTTTTAATCGCATAAACACCTACGTTACAATTCAATTCGTGTAGGATCAAGGACACCTCGAAGGCTACACAAGCCAAACTAGAGAAGCATGGCCAAAACAAGCTTGGCCTAGGGGGCTACATAAAGTGAAGGGAAATATGTATGTATGGAATTGTCATTGCTGCAATTCCATTTGAGTTTCAAATTATTTCCTTACCTAAAGTGTTATGCTACGGGATATGTAGTCTACAGACTTTGTCGTTATGTCCATAGATGATGAGCTCAAGCTTTCCTTCAAGGAAGGTTACAATGCCCTAGTTGAGCAGAAAAAGACCAGTGCAACTAACACTTCTATTGTCAATGAGGAGGCATACAAGCTCAATGCATTCTTATTGAATACTTAATTACATAGTATGCATTGACAATGTTCGGTGATTCAACAACTTCGACTGTTATTGCAAGAAACACAAGAATATTTAGGTGTTCCTCATGATCTAGTTATAGAGACTGAACTTGGAACTGCTCAACCATAGGTTCCTCCTTCTTTACCTATAGGTACCATGAACTAGTTGAATTATAGAAATTTTTATTTCACTAGTTACTACTTGCTATAGATAAGTTGATAAAAAAATTGTTTGTTGAAATTGTAAATGGTGTCGAACCTAGTATCAAGGAGCACCTTCTAAGGAGACGTCTCTTGCAATTCCCATATAAGCACCTACCACCATAAGAAACTAGTGGTGAAGATAATGAGGGAGTTGTTTCCAGTGAGAGACTTGCAGATTACATTAAAAAAAAAACAAAGAAGAAGTAGGACGATAAACGTTGGCCATTGTGGATGGCATAGTGATTTTGTTGTATATAATATTGTATTATGTATTTTGTTATAATGTAATTTAATTTAACATTTGTAATCTAATGTTATTTGTATCTACATGTTATGTTATCTAATGTTATGTGTGTAGTGTCTATGTTATTTGTATCTACATCTTATGTTACAGTAAATAGATTGGGCATGGGGAATTGAGAGTAATGTGAGAGGGGGGGTGCATAAGAGCTTCTAGATTCACGTGGTTGGCCCTATTTAGTAGAGAATATATTATTCTTGAAATAGAGAGAATCTCATACAAGTATTTTCCATTTGGTCTTTTAAAATTATGATACATGTTGGTTTGCACAAATTTGATTGGTCGTATATATATATATATATATATATATATATATATATATATATAATTCAAATTTGATTTCTGCAGGCATTCATGTGCAACATAAATGCAACTAACAACTAGCATTGTTGTTGGTTTGACAATATATGCATTTATTATTGGCATCACAAAGAATCACCATCTGGGAATGCCCCTTTTTTTATCTATTTACTTGAGACTTAACAATGTATCATTGGGGTTATATGTTGATTTTTTAGACATGAACTTAGCATTGAAGCCTATGGGAACCATGAGATTAATTATTATATTGATCATATTTTTTTGATTTAAAATTGACACATATTGGCTTCAAATAATCCTATAAGTTTACTACACTTGGGTAATCACATATGTGTAAACACTAGAAGATGCTTTGTGTGGTACACAACTGTTTCATGTTAATGTATGATTCTCTTAATGATGATACAATATCTCTCAACTACTACCATAATGTGATGAATAACCTTCCTAGAGCCCCTATCATCTTAGCCTATATGTAAGACCTCACAAGTGTTTCTAGTGCTTACGTGGATTCCTTTTAAACTCATTGTTCCCCTTTGGTATATGGTCCTTAGTCACTTGTTTGACTCAAATTGAGCCCTCAACACTCCCATTAGAGACATAATAAGCAAATTCTACTCATGTATATACCATGTAAGGGTGAATATATACAAATTACACAACATGTGATACATATTTGAAGTTATTAACCAAAATTGAAAATAAATAATCACCAAAAATCGTTGCCTATAATGGGATCATATTCATCAATAGCACCCAATTCCCCCCTCCTCTAGGCTTTATCCCCTGCCTCTACCTCAAATCTCAAAGTTGGTCCTCCAAGTACTTTAGTCAACATCTTACAAATTTGATGAAACTTCCTCATCCAAGCGTTAAAATAAGGTAGAAAAACCTCCACGCACTTAAAAAGTGCTTTTGCTTGACTGAAGGGTACATTTAGAGGAGTTCAATCAACTTCAACTATCGAGCATCAACACCACCAACATCAAGGTACATAGAGAATTTGATGTGCTTGATTAAATGACCATCCCTTAACCTCATTGCATGATAGAATCCATTGGAAATGTTGTCACGCTTAATAAGTGCTTTTGCTTGACTGAAGGGTACATTTAGAGGAGTTCAATCAACTTCAACTATCAGGAATCAACACCACCAACATCAAGGTACATAGAGAGTTTGATGTGCTTGATTAAATTCCAATCCCTTGTTGAATTAAGATGCATCTTCGAAATATATTCTTATTGTGCTTGTCATGTATTTGTCTTATCGTATTTGTCATGTATTTGCTATGTAAAACCCTCAAAGAAAAATTTTGTATTGTACTTGTAAAATTTGTAATGTCGGATCAAGAAGATTCGAGAAGAAATGTAAAATAATCATTATTATGTTTTCCCATAGAGAGGTCGGCCCCAGTGATCTAGTGAGGTCAGCCCCATAAGGAAAAGTCACATAAATGTCAAGTATAAATAGGAGGGTCACCCTCCTCATTTGGACATACACTCACAACAAGCAGGTTTGCTCAAACAAGGATGAAGAAGACTGTTTTGGGTTGTATAAGACTTGGAGAACATCTATCTCTTGATCTAGGGTTTGACCTATGGTTCTTGTTGGTGTTTTTACATTGTACTTGGTTGAAGAATCTATACTACAAGTTCTATTGGGTTTTTCCCATGAGAGGGTTTTCCCAGGATAAATCTTTGTGTCTTTGTTTCTACTGTTGCATGTCTTTCTTTTAGTGATCCTTATGAATGAAATTATTGTGATATGATATGCTAAATGATTAAAAGTCTATATTAATTGCTTGTAAGTCAAAATACTAACATCCCTTAACCTTATACATGATAGAATCCATTGGAAACGTTGTTTAGCTTAATAAGTGTTTTTTGCTTGACTGAAGGGTACATTTAGAGGAGTTCAATCAACTTCAACTATTGGGCATCAACACCACCAACATCAAGGTACATAGAGAGTTTGATGTTCTTGTTTAAATTGCAATCCCTTAACCTCGTACATGATAGAATCCATTGGAAATGTTGTAATCTCAGAATCTTGAAAACTATTAAGTCTGTTAAATTCTGAATGGGATCTAAAATTCTACTTTTTGAATATGAAGTTCAATTAGGTTGGAACCACTCTAAAACATCGTGAAAGGATTCTAATTTTTTTTAATAAATTCATATTGCACGTCCCTTATTTGACGCTATAATGACGTTAGAGTGGAGTGGGTTGAACGTCAGTACCATAGCTGAAACATCGGTAACACAAATGGTAGATGTCTCTTTTCGGACACCTATCTGACATTACATCTACTCCTCTAGTGTCCTTTTGTGACATCATGCCATTGTGCAATTTACTCTATAAATGTATTTTTCCCAACATCGATCCTCCATTGCAAACATCTCCTTCCGGACATCTTACCAATGTGTATTCAACATTATGTTGACATGCATTTGGCCTGCCAATGTCGCTTTACCGACTTTAATACAATGTAAAAATTCATGCCATCTGTTGCTTTTCGTACATTAAACCGACATTCAAGTGACTCTTTAAACGTACCATTTTTGACATTTTTCCGACATGAACGTCACTCTTTAAACGCCTCTTTTTGGATATTAATTCGACATTCAACCAATGTTCCCAACAAACATTGAAGAAGGTATAACATTTAACTTAGGCGTCGCTTAAGTGACGTGATGCCTAATGACATCCGTTAAGCGACGTGACGCCTAATGATGTCAGTTAAGCAACGTTAAACCACCTACGTTTCTTCGACATTGTAACGACATCTGTCGAAACTCCTATTCGACGCTAAGTAGCGTCGAACAAACGTCGGATTTGCCCCCCAAATGTTGTAGTGAAATTATCTCCAAAAAGAAATCCCAGGCCTTGAGGGTGGTCAGTCTACTTTTACGTGGATTTCTTCTAAAAGTGATCGAAGAAGTTAGACTGTCTGGTAAGTTCTAGGGTAACTTCAACTCTAAATTTATTTCTTTTCTCCCCAAGCATGTTTGTCTGAATAATTTTGATGGTTTTAGATTTGTTTCTTTATGCAATGAAGTGTATAAAATAAGGTCAAGAGTCATCACCTTGATACTTAATCCTATTCCATCTTGTTTTATCTCTTTAGAATAGTTTGGTTTTTTAAAGGGGTGGTTTATCCACGAAGCCATATGCTCAGCCCAGGAGGGTTTCCACTAAATAAAAAACTTTCATTCTCTTTCCATTTTCATCAAGCTTGACCTTTCTAAGGCTTGAGTGAAAACATGAAGCTGGGAAACAATTCTGTGACAACGGAGTGAAAAAAAAGAGGGTGCACGGATGAACAGGGAAAAAAAATTCAACCTCAAACTCTCGTTCGAGAGTTTAAAAAACTCTAGGTCGAGAGTTTTGAGAGTTCAAACTCTTGGCCGAGAGTTTAAAAAAACTCTAGGCCGAGAGTTTGAATGAATCACCACACTGTATTTTCAAAAAAACTTTCGGACAAGAGTTTGAACTAAACTCTCGGCCGAGAGTTTGGAAGGAATTTTTCGGCCGAGAGTTTATGGTCAACAAAAACTGCAAAAATATCCGGCATCTTTCTGGAACCTGCAACATCAACAAGCCCAAACCCCTGCAAATTTTAACTATTATTTGTCAGACTTGGTAGCAATGGATTCATCTCTGAATCTAGTTTCCAATGATATAATAATTTTTTTCATTTTGATTTGAATTTCTATTTATTAATAAAAAAATTCTAAACCGTATCCCTTAAGAATTTTATTACTCTGAAAATCACCCGAAATGAAAATTCAATATCATAACAAAGAAAACACCAAAAAATTTGAAATTTCACAGAGATCATAATTGGCTCATCCTATTCAAAAGTGTACTTTTAGTTTTTCCAATAAGAGTCACATTTGAAAGAAAATGCAAAGAAAAAAGCATGTGTCGATAATGCACCATTTTCTAAGCATATGTTGTTTCGATAAATAATAAAAAATAGTTCCCAAGTCTTAAAAAACTCAAAATATAGTCCATGCACAAGTGTAGTGTGTGTAGATTATGAGCCTAAATTTTTTTTCCCTTAAATGAATAACCATCTATCAAAAAACCAAGGTCAACACAGGTCCCTCATTATCCATACCTAAAATGTTCAAGTATATACCGTTGGTTGCCAACAAATTTGTCCCACGATATGTCCATAAAAAAAATTAAAACAAATACGAGTAGAAAGCTAATTCAATTATCTAAAACCTTTTTGTTTACTTCAAGTTGAAATTCCTAAGGGAGATATGGGTTTGAAGAGGTCGAAGTTGAAAAACATAAAATTTAGCAGTTTTGTTTGTCAAAAACAAGCCAAAATTGTTTCCCAACTTCATGTTTTCACCCGCTTACAATTGTGTTTCTTGGTTGTATTTAAGAATTTTTTTGCTCCATTTTAATTTATCTCTTCCCTTAGTGAAGTGAATATTGGCTTGTGTGTCTTCTACATCCTTATCTATCCTAATTAATGGGTCTACTTCTTCCATTTTTATGCCCTTCGGAGTGCTTAGACAAGGCTACCTATTGTCCCCTTTACTTTTTCTCTTAGTGGATGTTGGTCTCAACCATGCAATTATTGAAGCCATAAGCTTGAGGAAGATTTAGGGCATCTAGGTGGGAGGAGGGAAATCTCTCACATATCTCCTCTTCGTTGATGATGTATTAATTTTTTTCTATGGTAACTAGGTGGAATCTCATACCCTTTCAAATATTCTTGATCTCTATGGTCTTGCCACTGAGATGGTTATTAATTTGAATAAGACTAACATCTATTCTCATGGATCGTGTGATTTATTAAAGGAAAGGATCGAACAAATACGGATCAAACCTTTCCTTTTGAGTACTTTAGTATAGAGGAGGGGTTCAAATACCTCAGGTTCACTTTAAAACCCAACAAATACGACAAAGAGGACTGACTATTAGGGATTTTTCTTTTAAATAGAGCAAAGGATTAATTTCTAGTGAAACATATGGATCTCTAGAGGTGGGGGGTTTGTTCTTATTAAATCAATTCTTGAAGCAATCCCATCCTTCTGACATACTTTAGAACATATATCAAAGGGGATCTTGGAGAAGATAAGGAAGTGTTGTTTTCATTACCTTTGGAAGGATATTAGTGAATATTTGGGGTCCCATTTGGATAGATGGAGGCTAATTGTGTTATCTAAAAATATTGGGGGATGGGCCCTCAAGGATATTCACCTCTTTGGGTGCTCCCTATATGCTAAGTCACTCTATAAGTCAATCTCAAAGGAAAACCTTCAAAGAAGGATTATAATAAAAAAGTACATTTTTCTTATAATTTACTAGACTTGATTCAAATGGAGAGAAATAGCGTTCTCAATGTTTCTAGTCAATGGAAAGCCATTATCTCAACATTTCTTGTGATTGGGAATTTCGCGGCATGGAAGGTTGGTAATGGGTCTCTAGTAAGGATTGACACTGATGATATTGCAGGTTGTGTGAAGAGTATATTTCTTCCATAATCTATTGTCACATATATCTAGGAGAGGGTTGTTTGTACTATAAATTAGATTAATTCACCTCAAGATACCTCTTTTTGGTCCTAAGGATGGGATTCTTATCAAGATCTCATAATGGAAGCTAACATGGTGCATTCATGGGAGGGATACTTGGTTGATTTAAGGAGATCACATATTAGAATTTGGGATACTCCAAATGAACTTTGTTGGGATTTGAATAAAGAAGAAGGGGGTTCCTATAGAGCTAGAATAGGATACCCATCCCTTCTTGATTATGTTGTTGAGGAGGTTCCTTGGTGGTGGTATAAGTTGTGGAAGGTAAGGGTCCCTTCCAAATCGGGTGATGACATGGGAATTTCTTGAAAAACAAAACAAGGTTGTCCCTATATTGTTTTATTTGTGCAAATCTCAAAATGAAACCTTCTCTCATCTCTTTTTGGGTTGTGCTTTCTCGGTGCTAGTATGGTAGGAGGTGGAAGGCCATTTGTGTAACATACCTTTGTTGCTGGAAAACATTTTTTGTTAGCAAACATTATTATAACTTTTATTGTAAAGTTTTATGTTGGATAGGTGTCCAAGGATGACTGTAATTTGCACAATATATTATTATTAAATAAATAAAATAGGAGACAAACACCTAAGAGGACTGTTGAAAGAGTGGTTACTAATCCACTAGGTGGAATGGAATATGGGGTAGAAGGCAATGGACAAGTGGCAGCATCATGATGCAACTAACTAGCTGTTGGTATGGGACAACTCCCTTGAAATGTGGTCATAGTGCCCTGAAAGATGGGAATGGAGCTTGAGGCTCATTTATTCTAAACTTACCAACAAAGACCTAGGCAGTCTATAAAATATCCATCAAATTTTGAACTGAGGTTCATCACTTTTCCTGACGAGGAAATTTACCTTGGGGTTTTGTTGTGTTTGCACCCAAGAGATTTGATGAGGGGATATGCTATGTTGTTGATCATGTTGTGAGTTTGCCAAACTCTTATTGAGTTCAGGAGGTTGATGCTGAGTGGAGAAGGCATGTTATTTCAGGAGGTTGATGCTGAGTGCTGAAGGCATTTTGAGTGCCTTGCTTCTACATAGATTCCATCTACTTAGTGGTTCAGTAATCAGGCTCGAGGGTTCACAAGAAGCCAGCAGTTGAGCTGCTTCTTCTGGAATAGGTTGGGAGGAACATGCCTCCTTGGGTGTTTGTCGGCCCTATCTTCATCTATAGGTTCTATTTGTTTATCTGTTATTAAGTAGTTAAATCTGTTTATTTCAAGTATTTAATTTTAATTACAGAATGTGTTCTGGTTTAGTTACCCTTACTTTTAGTTTCTGAAACAAATTAAAATTAGGAATAGAATTGATGAATGAAGTAAATATTCTCTTCATTTTTCCCCATGCTATAGGAACTGCATCCTACTCTAGTACAGAGACAAATTAAGTCGGATAGATCAAGATAGGAAAATAGCCAAGTGAATGAGAAGATAAAATTATTATAACTTCTCAGGTTTTCTGCTTACTGTTTAATTCCTGTCTATACATTTACAGTGTCCTCATTATCATTTATTTATAGATAATTGTCTTCCTAATAAACATGAAATATTTTCTTTGTTTATAAACATCTCTGTCTCAACATAAATAGATTTTTGTTTTAACAACATAAGAATTGCTTCTCTGTATTACAGTATTTTGAATGTACATGTTTATATTATAATAGATATAGATTTAATTTCAATATACATCATAGTGATATTTCCCTTTCGAAAACAGTGTACAGTCATAAAAAATTCCAACTATTACATGCACATAATTACACATTGTTTATATTATAAATTTCATAGTGGAAATCAAGACATTTATCGACTTATGCTATAACCCTAAAACAGTGTTATCAACTTTCAGCATATAGTCAACATTTTAATTTTTAAACAATTTAAACTCTATATCTATCTATTGCATGATTTTATCTAAGATATAGAATCGTTACAATTTAAACAGAACTGAGTTACGGTTTCAACATCACACAGTGTAAAATCTAGTTAGCATTATCAATTCTCATAGCAGGTTTTAAATTTAAACTTATATCAAACTTTATGCTAATTCTCATAAATCGACACAATTAACACTTTAAATCCATCATAAGCAGTAAGTCAAACCAGGAGTTATTTCCATAAAAACCAAACGTTTACACAGTAATTGTTCCTACAGGTCGAATAGTTACATTCTTAATATCATCTCCAGGATTCAGTTAACATAACGTCTGTAGGATAATTCTAAACCAAAATAGCAAAACACCAGTTCAATGTCGAGACCTTATCGAAGAACAAACATCAAAACTATACAATCCAAAAATGAAGACGAAACCCTAACCCTGGAAATTTTCATAAGAGTAGAATGCAGCAACATTGTTTACAAAATAGACGAACTACACACACGTCGAAACCTTCCATATACATCAAACATCTACCATCGTTATTGAAACACATAACTTATTACATTATCCAAGTCTGTGAGCAGAACATTTTCCACATGATAGTTACAATCCAAACACAACAAGTTCGTGCCTTTTGGGTTGAGGGATTTTCCTCCCCAAATCCTTTACATTTTACAAACCCTAACTCGACGAAGTACAAACTCTTCGAGATAAACACGAAGACATTAGAACAAACACATGTTGGCCATTACTTCCACATATCCAGATATTCAAGGCAACCTCCGAGGCTTACCAGTTAGTGTATCCGTAGCCAACTTTCAACCCCCAGACTGGAGGAGTTACCGAACCATACACCTGCAAATACAATGGAGACGTGGTTAAAAATGTTATTTCTTAAAAGAATGATTTCATTATCATTTCGAACAAGCAGTACTATGTTAACACTCATGAATGGAAATTACAGTGAAGGCTTCGAAGCACATTACCCTTTAAACGATGGTTTGTATTAGAAGAACGCCAAACAGCAACATCTACAAACTATAACTGGAACTCACACTGTCGAATGCTGAGATAGAAGGAAACCACACCGAGCCATCAACTTTTGAACAGTTAAACAGTGCCAAGACCTGGAACAACCATGGCGAGGACCTGGCTTCTCTCTCGAATCCAATTTTAAAATAAAAACCCTCAACATGTCGGAGTATCGAACCACTTTAGAAAACAGACTTTAAGCTGCCAACCGTGACAGTTACCACTGTAAAAACCTGGAGAGTTCATCTCTTAAACCCTTCACAGGTCATGAGTTCAAAACGCAGGCATCAAGCCTCTGGATTTCAAAACGTTAACCCTACAAACCCTCATCCTGTCAGCCACGCAAAGCCAACACTATCAAATGCCAAAGATCACAATAAACTCATTAATCGAAGCAAAGGTAGGGTTTAACCACATTCATTGAAACCCTATCAAATTAACGACGGAGATCACCGGTTTAGATTCACGAAACCACAAGCCAGCTACCTTATTAAATGATCCATCATTGCAATTGCCACGATGGAACTCCAATATCTCGAAAGTTGCATGCATTCAATGCATAGGTTACGGTTACATCTGCCAACCTGTAACTTTTAACATTCACATCATAATGTTTAATATGGTGGAAATTGCTTATGGTAAGGTCGTAATACACCACCCTGTCACGATATTGTTTCATAAAGTTAGGATAGTGTCACATATTTGCATCGTATCACATTGTTTGCATAGTATCACATAATTGCATAAGTGTCACATATTTGCATAGTATCACATATTTGCATAGTGTCACATAGGGTTACACTAGTGCACACAACACACATTCCTAAAGTGATATATATATTTAGAGTTTTGATAATGTTTCAAAATACATTACAATTAGACTATATAAATAATCAAAGAAGATTGTTTACACATACATTGGCGATACATTCTATTGTATGGTGTAATGAAAGTCATGTCGATAAATCAATTTATCACTACCATTGTAGAGTATAGTCCCTAGGCATAATATTAAAACAATTATACATAGAATTTCTACAAATTACTTGGAGGGAAAAGATAGACAATTACGTACAGCTCAACACGAAACTTAAATGAAAGTTATATATATTTCTGAGTACAAAACTGAGACACGATCGATACAGACCTTCTCATGATTCAAATACAAGTTTATAATTTACATTATTTAAGATGCATTGTTTGCATCAGTAGTCATTTTCAGACATCTTTATCTTTGAACGACTTTAAGTCTCGAACCAAGATTACTGGAAAAACTGTTGGTCACTTGTCGCAACTTTAAATTCTTACCTGTAAACTACCACAAGTACGAATTCACATGCTTTAGCACGAATGCTAAGTAAGCCTCGGGGCATCCGTAGGACCCCTTCATCAATCAACAAAAGTACATTAGTCAAAACAGTCGATTCATCATTCATAACAATAACAATAGAAGTTTGTAATAGTACAGCTGAATATGAATAACATATAGACATAAACTTGAATCATCTAGTCGTAAATCTTATACTAGTGAACCAGCATGGTATTTATTACAGCAGGATAACCTTTTATGCTTTTTTCTATTCCGCGCTTATTAAATAAGCATTAATTGTCAAGTTGAAAAATTTTAAATTTTTGTGATTTTTACGGGATGTTACATGTGGTATTAGAGCGCAAGTTCAAACTCTAGGCCTGATTTAGGCTCATGCATGCAAACAGAAAATAAATCAGAAAGTTTATGTTACTAACTTTTGCAATTCAATTTTGTTTTTGCACAAAACAGATTGACCTTTAAATTGCAGGTATGGAAATACCAGAAGAATCAGCAGAGGACATATCTCCTCGCAATGAACGTATTAATCATAATAATTCTGAAGGAATTTATGTTGAATTAAACAACCAGTCTTCTGAAATTTTACGCACTGTACAGGATTTAAAATCTAAGTTAAAAGCTGTTAAAGAAGAAAATAAACGGATCCTTAAGGTACAGGAAGAGTTACAACAGAATTTAAAAGGAAACTGTCATAGTGATGAAAGAGGCAGAAAATGAGAAATGAAGGCTGATTCTGAAATAATGTCCCACCAACATAAACATAAGAAAACAAGAAATGATAAAAGGAACAGTTACTCATCCTCTAAATCTGAACCGAGTAATAATGATATTAATTATGACAGTAGTAACAGTGAATGCTTCTCTAAAAAGAGAAAACATAAACATCATGAACAGATTACTGGGGAATTTAAAAAGATTAAGCCACCCACCTTTAATGGCGAAAGTGAGAAAGTTGAGACAGCAGAAGCTTGGTTGTCTGGAATGAAGAAGTACTTTAATATTTACGATTACTCTTCTCAACTGAAAGCCAAGATGGCTATTTACAATCTGACCGGGAAGGCAGATATTTGGTGGCAGAATCTTAAGAGAATCAAGAGTATAAAAGAAAAAGAAGTAACTTGGACTATGTTTAAAAGTTTGTTTAAAAAGAAGTTTTTGTCGGAACAATATTTTGAAGATAAGTCAAAGGAGTTTTACGATTTAAAGTTGGGTACAATGAACATAAAAGAACTGTGCAGCAAGTTCCTTAGCTTGCTGAGGTATGTGCCCTATATGGTCGAGGTAAAGCATAAAGTGCAAAGGTTTCTCAATTGTCTACCTTTTAATATAAAAGATCGTATTGAGTATGATAATCCTTCCACTTTGGAAGAGGCCATGAGGAAGGCAAGTTTTTGTTTTGATCAAAACAGAAAAAGAGAAGGAACAACTGGCTGGAAGAGCAGTAAGACTAATCAGTTTGACTATAAAAAGAAGAATTTTAATCATAATTCTGGAGGTTTTAAGAAAAAATTTAATAACAGAAATTTTCCTAATAATTACCGGAATAATGCACCTGAGAACTTTACTGCTACAAGAAATGTACCTAATAATAATAATCACAGCAATAACAATAATAACAACAATAGGTATACTAAACAGAAAGGACCCATAAAGTTCTATGAATGTGGCGGACCACATAAGAGAGCAGATTGCCCACGCAACAAGAGGATAGCCAACAATATTCACACTATGCAAGCAGAACCTACAGTTGGAGATATTGCAACAGAAATGCCCAGAATAAATGCAGCATTGGAGAACCGTCAAGCGGACCATCAAACATCCATGGTCGAAATTGAAGGTATGATACAAAATGAGTCTATTTCTATTCTAATAGATCCAGGTGCAAATCTGAGTTATATTTCACCTACTTTAGGAAACCGTTGCAAGCTAAAAGTAGAGAAATTTGATAATGCATGGTTAGTTCAGCTTGCAATAGGGACTAAAAGAAAAGTTACAGATTATGTCAAGGATTGTGAAGTATTTTTAAGTCAGTTGAAAACGCAAATTAATCTGAATGCTTTACCCTTAGGGTCATATGATTTGTTGATTGGTATGGACTGGCTTGAACAGCATAGAGTTTTACTAAATTGTTATGATAAATCTTTTACATGTGTAAATAATGAAGGTAATTCAGAAATAGTAAAAGGAATTCATAGAAAGATTTCAGTAAGGCAGATTTATGCTCTACAAGTAAAGAGAGCTGCCAGAAAAGGTTGTAAAATGTTTCCTGTTAATGTTGTTAATGACGAGTGTACATCTAAAGAAGACAAGTTAAAACTAGAGGATATTCCCATCCTTATGGACTTTTCTTACATATTCCCGGAAGAAATTCCAGGATTACCTCTGAAAAGGGAACTTGATTTCACCATTGAGTTAGTACCCGGTGTGGTACCAAACTCGAAGGTTCCCTATAGGATGAATATTCTGGAGTTAAACGAGTTAAAATCTCAACTGAAAGAATTAATAGATAAAAACTACATAAGGCCCAGTGTGTCTCCTTGGGGAGCACCAGTAATATTTGTTAAAAAGAAGGACGGTACCATGCGTTTTTGCATTGATTACCGTCAGCTTAATAAAATGACAATTAAGAACCGATATCCCTTGCCCCGCATAGATGATCTATTTGATCAAGTACGCGGAGCAGAGATATTCACTAAAATTGATTTAAGGTCGGGTTATCATCAAGTACAGATAAAAGACGAGGACATATTCAAAAATGCATTCAGAATGCGTTATGGACACTACGAGTTCGTAGTTATGCCTTTTGGGCTAACCAACGCACCGGCAGTGTTCATGTATTTAATGAACAATGTTCTGCATAAATATTTGGATGAGTTTGTAGTGGTATTCATTGATGATATTCTGGTTTACTCAAAAACTAAAGAAGAACATGACGAACATTTAAAAATCATTTTACAAGTACTTAGAGAACATCAGCTTTACGCTAAGTTCAATAAGTGTGATTTTTATAAAAATAAAATTCAGTATTTGGGTCATATAATTTCTAAAGATGGTATTTATGTTAATCCTGATAAAATAAAAACAATTAATGAATGGCCTATCCCAAAAGATGTAACTGATGTACGATCATTCATGGGAATAACGGGTTATTATAGAAAGTTTATTGAAGGGTTCTCTAGAATTGCTAACCCCATCACTTTTTTGCAGAAGAAAGGGAAGAAATTCGTATGGGATCAAAAGTGTCAAGAAAGTTTTAATAAGTTAAAAGAGTTATTAACTACTGCACCCATCTTAAAAATTGCAAAACCCAATAAGGATTTCGTCGTATGCACGGATGCATGCAACGATGGACTTGGAGGGGTCTTAAGTCAGGAAGGTCATGCAATTGCTTTTGAGTCAAGGAAGTTAAAAATACATGAAAAGAATTATGCTACTTATGATCTTGACTTGGCAGCCGTGATACATGCATTAAAAATGTGGCGCCATCACTTGATCGGAAGAAAATTCATTTTAATGACCGATAATAAGGGCTTAAAGTATTTATTGGATCAAACAAATCTTAACGCAAGGCAAGCTAGGCGGTTAGCTTTCCTTAGCGAGTATGATTTTGAGATTCATCGCATTAATGGAAAGGAGAATAAGGTTGCTGATGCTTTGAGCAGAAATGCTAGATTGAGTTTTCTGGCAGCAATCAGTACTTTTAAGACTGATCTGGAAAATCAGATCGAAGAAGGAACTAAGCAAGACAAAAATTACCAAAAATTACATGATAAAGTGGCTGAAAATTCATCTGAAAATGTTATAACAGATTATAGTATTAATGAAAAAGGCTTCTTAACATATAAAAACAGAATTTATATACCTAATATTTCGAAGGTTAAGTTGTTGATTTTAGATGAGGTTCATAAGAGTCCTTATTCAGGACATCCTGGTTATCAAAAAATGATAACTATGTTAAGAAATGAGTATTTTTGGCCCAACATGAAGAGTGGAGTTGCTGAATATATAGCTAGATGTTTTGAATGTCAGACTATCAAAACTGAACACCAACATCCAGCTGGACTATTGCATCCTTCACCAATTCCAGAATGGAAATGGGAAATTATAAGCATTGATTTTATTACAGGTTTGCCTAAAAATCATAAGCAGAATGACTCAATCATGGTTGTTGTTGATAAAATTAGTAAAGATGCTCATTTTATTCATGTTAAAACTACTTTCAAGGCTTCTAACATTGCAGATATTTTCATGAAGCAAATTTTTCGTTTACACGGAATTCTAAAGGTAATTATTTCAGACCGAGACTCTAAGTTCACCAGTAATTTTTGGACAACACTGTTTAAAGGATTAAATACTAAATTAAATTTCAGCACTTCTTTCCACCCACAAACTGATAGTCAAACAGAAAGGGTAAATCAGATTTTAGAAAACATGTTAAGATTGTATGTTAAAGATCAACCATCTAAGTGGGAAGATTTCTTACACTTAGCAGAATTTGCCTACAACAATCATTATCAAGCACCTACTAAGTTAAGTCCATTTGAAATTTTGTATGGAAGAAAATGTTGTACTCCTATTTCTTGGGATAACCCTATAGATAGATTGATGTTAGGACCAGATTTATTGAAAGAAATAGAGCTTACCGTGAAACAAATTCAAAGTAACTTAAAGGTTGCCCAAGATCGGCAGAAAAGCTATGCTGATTTGAAACGCACTGAAAGAGAATTTTAGGTAGGAGACCATGTTTTTATAAAGGTAAAGGTGCAATGAAAGCACCTTAGCCCTGATGAAGCTACTTGGGAACTGGAAAGTAATATGCGGGCAACATATCCAGTTTTTTTCCATGAGGAACTTGATGATGAATAAGCAACATTAAGGACGATGTTGAGCTTAAGTGGGGGTGTTTGTAACATACCCTTGTTGCTGGAAAACATTTTGTGTTAGCAAATGTTATTATAACTTTTATTGTAAAGTTTTATGTTGGACAAGTGTCCAAGGATGACTATAATTTGCACAATATATTATTATTAAATAAATAAAATAGGAGACAAACACCTAAGAGGACTGTTGAAAGAGTGGTTACTGATCCACTAGGTGGAATGGAATCTAGGGTAGAAGGCAATGGACAAGTGGCAACATCATGATGCAACTAACTAGTTGTTGGTATGGGACAACTCCCTTGAAATGTGGTCATAGTGCCCTGAAAGATGGGACTGGAGCTTGAGGCTCATTTATTCTAAACTCACCACTAAAGACATAGGCAGTCTATATAATAGCCATCAAATTTTGAACTGAGGTTCATCACTTTTCCTGACGAGGAAATTTACCTTGGGGTTTTGCTGTGTTTGCACCTAAGAGATTTGATGAGGCGATATGCTATGTTGTTGATCATGTTGTGAGTCTGCCAAACTCTTATTGAGTTCAAAAGGTTGATGCTGAGTGGAGAAGGAATGTTATTTCAGGAGGTTGATGCTGAGTGCTAAAGGCTGTTTGAGTGCCTTGCTTCTACACAGATTCTATCTACTTAGTGGTTCAGTAATCAAGCTCGGGGGTTCACAAGAAGCCAGCAGTTGAGTTGCTTCTTCTGGAATAGGTTGGGAGGAACATGCCTCCTTAGTTGTTTGTCGGCCCTATCTTCATCTACAAGTTCTACTTGTTTATCTGTTATTAAGTAGTTAAATCTATTTATTTCAAGTATTTAATTTTAATTACATAATGTGTTCTGGTTTAGTTACCCTTACTTTTAGTTTCTGAAACAAATTAAAATTAGGAATAGAATTGATGAATGAAGTAAATATTCGCTGCATTTTTCCCCATGCTATAGGAACTGCATCGTACTCTAGTACAAAGAAAAATTAAGTCGGCTAGATCAAGATAGGAAAATAGCCAAGTGAATGAGAAGATAAAATTATTATAATTTCTCAGGTTTTCTACTTACTGTTTAATTCCTGTCTATACATTTACAGTGTCCTCATTATCATTTATTTATAGATAATTGCCTTCCTAATAAACATGAAATTTTTTCTTTGTTTATAAACATCTCTGTCTCAACATAAATAGATTTATGTTTTAACAACATAAGAATTGCTTCTCTGTATTACAGTATTTTGAATGTACATGTTTATATTATAATAGATATAGATTTAATTTCAATATACATCAGAGTGATATTTCCCTTTCGAAAACAATGTACAGTCATAAAAAATTCCAACTATTACATGCACATAATTACACATTGTTTATATTATAAATTTCATAGTGGAAATCAAGACATTTATCGACTTATGCTATAACCCTAAAACAGTGTTATCAACTTTCAGCATATAGTCAACATTTTAATTTTTAAACAATTTAAACTCTATATCTATCTATTGCATGATTTTATCTAAGATATAGAATCGTTACAATTTAAACAGAACCGAGTTACAGTTTCAACATCACACGGTGTAAAATCTAGTTAGCATTATCAATTCTCATAGCAGGTTTTAAATTTAAACTTATATCAAACTTTATGCTAATTCTCATAAATCGACACAGTTAACACTTTAAACCCATCATAAGGAATAAGTCAAACCAAGAGTTATTTCCATAAAAACCAAATGTTTACACAGTAATCGTTCCTACAGGTCGAACAGTTACATTCTTAATATCATCTCCAGGATTCAATTAACATAACGTCTGTAGGATAATTCTAAACAAAACTAGCAAAACACCAGTTCGATGCCGAGACCTTATCAAAGAACAAACATCAAAACTATACAATCCAAAAACGAAGACGAAACCCTAACCCTGGAAATTTTCATAAGAGTAGAATGTAGCAACATTGTTTACAAAATAGATGAACTACACATAGGTCAAAACCTTCCATATACATCAAACATCTACCATCGTTATTGAAACACATAACTTATTACATTATCCAAGTCTGTGAGCATAACATTTTCCACACGACAGTTACAATGCAAACACAACAAGTTCGTTCCTTTTGGGTCGAGGAATTTTCCTCCCCAAATCCTTTACATTTTACAAACCCTAACTCGACGAAGTACAAACTCTTTGAGATAAACATGAAGACCTTAGAACAAACACATGTTGGCCATTACGTCCACATAACCAAAGATTCAAGGCAACCTCTGAGGCTTACCGGTTAGTGTAGCCGTAGCCAACTTTCAACACCCAAACTGGAGGAGTTACCAAACCATACACCTGCAAATACAATGGAGACGTGGTTAAAAACAATATTTCTTAAAAGAATGATTTCATTATTGTTTCGAACAACCAATACTGTGTTAACACTCATGAATGGAAATTACAGTGAAGGCTTCGAAGCACATTACCCTTTAAACGATGGTTTGTATCAGAAGAACGCCAAATAGCAGCATCTGCAAACTATAACTAGAACTCACACTGTCGAATGCTGAGATAGAAGGAAACCACACCGAGCCATCAACTTTTGAACAGTTAAACAGTGCCAAGACCTGGAACAACCATGGCGAGGACCTGGCTTCTCTCTCGAATCCAATTTTAAAATAAAAACCCTCAACAGGTCGGAGTATCGAACCACTTTAAGAAAACAGACTTTAAGCTGCCAAACGTGATAGTTACCACTATAAAAACCTGGAGAGTTCTGCTCTTAAACCCTTCATAGGTCACGAGTTCAAAACACAAGCATCAAGCCTCTGGATTTCAAAACGTTAACCCTACAAACCCTCAGCCTGTCGGCCACGCAGAGCCACCACTATCAAATGCCAAAGATCACAATAAACTCATTGATAGAAGCAAAGGTAGGGTTTAACCACATTCATTGAAACCCTGCCAGATCAACGGTTGAGATCGATGGGTTAGATTCACGAAACCACAAGCCAGCTACCTTATTAAATGAGCCATCATTGCAATTGCCACGATGGAACTCTAATATCTCGAAAGTTGCATGCATTCAATGCATAGGTTACGGTTACATCTGCCAACCTGTAACTTTTAACATTCACGTCATAACGTTTAATATGGTGGAAATTGCTTATGGTAAGGTCGTAATACACCACCCTGTCACGATATTGTTTCATAAAGTTAGGATAGTATCACATGTTTGCATAGTATCACATTGTTTGCATAGTATCACATAATTGCATAAGTGTCACATATTTGCATAGTATCACATATTTGCATAGTGTCACATAGGGTTACACTAGTGCACACAATGCACATTCCTAATGTGATATATATATTTAGAGTTTTGATAATGTTTCAAAATACATTACAATTAGACTATATAAATAATCAAAGAAGATTGTTTACACATACATTCTATTGTATGGTGATACATTCTATTGTATGGTGTAATGAAAGTCATGTCAATAAATCAATTTATCACTACCATTGTAGAGTATAGTCCCTAGGCATAATATTAAAACAATTATACATAGAATTTCTACAAATTGCTTGGAGGGAAAAGATAGACAGTTAAGTACAACTCGACACAAAACTTAAATGAAAGTTATATATATTTCTGAGTACAAAACTAAGACACGATCGATACAGACCTTCTCATGATTCAAATACAAGTTTATAATTTACATTATTTAAGATGCACTGTTTGCATCAATAGTCATTTTCAGATATCTTTATCTTTGAACGACTTTAAGTCTCGAACCAAGATTACTAGAAAAACTGTTGGTCACTTGTCGCAACTTTAAATCCTTACTTGTAAACTGCCACAAGTACGAATTCACATGCTTTAGCACGAATGCTAAGTAAGCCTCGGGGCGTCCGTAGGACCCCTTCATCAATCAACAAAAGTACATTAGTCAAAACAGTCGATTCATCATTCGTAACAATAACAATAGAAGTTTGTAATAGTACAACTAAATATGAATAACATCTAGACATAAACTTGAATCATCTAGTCGTAAATCTTATACTAGTGAACCAACATAGTATTTATTATAGCAGGATAGCCTTTTATGCTTTTTTCTATTCTGCACATATTAAATAAGTATTAATTGTCAAGTTGAAAAATTTTAAATTTTTGTGATTTTTACGGGATGTTACAATTTGGGTCCCCCAAACTTGTGGCTAAAGGGGTTAGTGGAGGAAATTGTCAAGGACTGGTTCTTACGAAGGGAACTCAAAAATTTCAAATCCCTTCCTCACTTAGTCATTTTGGGGATTTGGCTTGCAAGGAATGTTGGTATCTTCTAGAGTAAATCAAGTCTTTTTCAAGTCACTCCTCAAGTTCTTGCTTTTCTATCAACAATATAGAATTTTAATCATCCCAACAGGTAGAGGGTTCTGAGTGATCTCAACATCAAAAATTCATTCATATGGAGTTTCTTTCATGGTGATTGTTAAGGTCATGGGAGAATTTATGCTTTGGAATATGTTGTCTTTCTCATCGAAGACCATTATTTCACTACTAAGTCCAATCTTGGTTTTGTGACAAATAATATTGTAGAATTTAAGGCTCTCCTTTTCCTTTTGGAATCGACTTTGAAGAAGGGTATCCTCCATCTCCATATTTATGGGGACTATGTTCCTTTTACCAAGTGGATGAATGATCAAATTCTTATCAAAAAATTAGGTCTATAATCATTGGCTTAGCTTGCGAATGACCTCTCTAGCAGTTTTGAGGAGGTATCCTATTCTCATATATTCTGCGAACATAACACTCATGTGGACTCATTGTCAAAATAAGGGCTTCTCAAGCCTCCCTCTTACATTAATAAATAGGAATTCTCTGAAAGATTGTTACTATCTTCAAGGAAACTTAGCTTCACTGATTTTTAAAGGATGGATGGTTATGTCCACATACTAAATAGTTTGTTTTTATCCTTCCTATATGTACAATGAGAATTTGGACACGAGACGAGTGTTTTGGTCCATGGTTTTTAGATAGATGATTTTGTGCTTGAGGGGCAAATTACTTTGTATGGGTTGTTTGGTAATGCATATCCAATTTGGGATCATTGCTCACTACTTTTAGTATGTTTTCAACAATCTAGTAGTGGTGAGTGGTGTGGTATGAGATTTTGGGACAAAAGGCTCATTGTACTAGTAGATATATTGATATGGTTTAAGTGAGCAGTAGTCTTTTGTAGATCCAACATGGAATTTGTACTTATTAGTCCCTACCGAAGGTGAGCATGGGAGTATTTTATTCGATTCCAGTTGACTTTCAATTACTTCATATTTTAAAAAAAAAATAGTTTAGCCAAATTTATGACATAAAATATATATTTTATTTTATTTATTTTCGTTTCTATTGGTTGAATGGTTTGAGGTCTTATTTCCAGGCTGTCGACGAGTACATCATTAACTGCAAATGGATTAAACCTTCATGCAACTGTAATCATAATCTAACTAATATTTTATTATTTATTTTCTATCACATTGAATGAAGTGTTGTCTCATCACTGCTTGTTACACCGTAGGCATTCACCAATGAGAAGCATGACCTTCCACCTTGGAAAGATTCCTCGTCTATAAATCCAATGGAATCCTACCGCGTGTTTTTTCGCTTTCGTGCACGCCGAGCAGATCACGCTGACCGTGTCGTCAAAATCATTTGCATTACTTTACCCCTTTCACCCAAACCTGCGTATGTGTCGCAGCGATTTGCAGACTTCACGTCGACTAAGAATCCTCGGATAGATTCATCGTCTATAAATCTAATGGAATCCTACTGCGTGTTTTTCCGCTTTCACACACGCCGATCTTATTTGCATTATTTGCATTACTTTGCCCCTTTCACACAAACCCCCATCCGTGTTGTAGCGATTTGCATACTTCACGCCAACTAAAATGAAGTGTCCATCAATTCGACCACACAGTTAAGAGTCGACCAATTTTTAAAGGCTCGACCAACTCCACTATCGACCATATTTTTTTTAACTAGAGTAACCCGACCATTTTGACTCCTGACAATATCTTACAAATATTATTGAAAACAAAATTACAAATTCATATCAACTGTACCAACTCGACTATTTACCATATTTTTTTTACTAAAGTGACCTTGCCATTTTTACTCCTGACCATATCTTACAAATATTATCGAAAACAAAATTACAAATTCATATCAATTGTTTCATATGTTGATCATGTTTACATAGTGAGAACTTCACGGCGACCAATTTTTAAAGGCTCGACCAACTCGACTATCGACCATATTTTTTTTTAACTAAAATGACCCGACAATTTTGACTCCCGACCATATATTACAAATATTATCAAAAAAAAAATTACACAGTTAACAATCGACGCATGTCCATCAATTGGACCACACAGTTAATGGTCGACCAATTTTAAAAGACCCGACCAACTCCACTATCGACCATATTTTTTTTAAAACTAAAGTAAGGCGACCATTTTGACTTTCAACCCGTGTCCATCAATTGCACCACATAGTTAAAAGTCGACCAATTTTTAAAGGCTCGACCAACTCGACTATCAACCATATTTTTTTTAAACGAAAGTTACCCGACACAGTTAAGAGCCGACCAATTTTTAAAGGCTCGACCAACTCGACTATCGACTATATTTTTTTATAACAAAAGTGACCCGACCATTTTGACTCCCGACCATATCTTACAAATATTATCGAAAAAAAAATTACACAGCTAACAGTCGACGCGTATCCATCAATTGGACCACACAGTTAACAGTCGACCAATTTTAAAAGGCCCGACCAACTCCACTATCAACCATATTTTTTTTAAAACTAATGTAAGGCGACCATTCTGAATTCCGACCCGTGTCCATCAATTGCACCACATGTAATATCATGATTTTGACCCCATTGCATTAAAATGTAAATGATGTAATATTGTTAAAAAATCGTGGTGAGGAGCTCAAGGCCAAGGCCCCGCCATCGATTTAGTGATGCATATGGTTTACGTGCTAGCTAGGCACGTTGGAATTGCAAATATTATGTAAATATGCATTTTAATAAAATACCCACAACTAGCTATGCAATGCAACAAGAGATGGGGCATGATTTTACAACGAATTGGGAGGGAAAACATTCAAACCCTTGAGCCAATCAAGTCAAGCCAAGTGTCAATGAGAGAACCCATTAAACCCTCAACTACCCATTTTGACTTTTGTACCCAATCATTCATTCTCCCAAAAGTTGGTTGAGGTAGTTAATGCCTTGGGGAATGGGAAGTATGGCTATCCAAATTCGAGTATGGGCAAGCCACCCTTCATGGAAAAATGTATTTTGCTTCTTGGGAAAGAAAACAGCCATGAATTGCTCCCCAAGCCATAACCCATCAGGCAGTTTTTCTCTCCCACGAGTTTGGAGCTACCTGGGAGTTTTTCTCCATGGATTTCCTGTGTTTTCCATCATCTTTCAAGCTGGGAAGGGCGCTTTTTCTTTGGTTACCAGTGGGGAAGAGAACGGATCGATTTGGGGGTTTCCTGGAGGTTGTTTGGCCATTGGAATGCCCATAATCCGTGGGATAAATTGTTTTCCTCCATGTGGTCGAATTTCCCTTTCTCACAGTCCGTTTTTGGTGTGGCCACGATTTGGGAAAGACCATGGCCATCACGTTTGTAAATCCCATTGCTGAAAATGTGTATCCATGCCCAGTTCTTGAGTTTACTGTGGGTAAGAGAATGTTGGGGTTGAGATGGGTATCCATTGCTTTGGCTGTGTATGAGCTGGAATTTTCCCTTTCCTTGTAAGAATCATGCCCAGCTCGGGGGTGGCATTTGTGTTGAGAGAATTGATTAACACAACTGGCCTACGGTTGGGTGGAACGTTGCAGTGACATAGCTAGTTGTTTGGGACAATTGCACAATGAAGATAAGTAATCTCTATGTGTATTTACTTCTGAAATGTTTAATTTAATGATTATTTTGATATGCTGGATGAGCATGAATTATGTGTGGATGTTCTTTTGATTCCATTGTGCATACTTGTTTGTTTTGCAACTGCACACTTTTGTTTTAATTGTTGTGAATTAATGAGCAGGCTTCATTTGTGTAAAATCCCCAGATTGGCATCATATTCGCTTCCAGGAATTGGGTCCACGGTAGGGTGTGTGACACCACACAGTTAAAAGTTGACCAATTTTTAAAGGCTCAACCAACTCGACTATCGACCATATTTTTTTTTACATTCAAGTTACCCGACACAGTTAAGAGCCGGCCAATTTTTAAAGGCTCGACCAACTCGACTATCGACCATATTTTTTTATAACAAAAGTAAGTTACCTAACACAGTTAAGATCCGACCATATATTACAAAGTGTCCATCATTTCGACGAAATAGTTAAGAAGAGACCAATTTTTTAAGGGTCTACCAACTCGACTTTCGACCAAACTCACCAGCATTTGGGTTGATATAGTCTAAACAGGCGGTCCAGCTCTGCATGGAAAAAGCTTACGAAATCTATACTTTTGATTAGAAACTTGAGCATTCAATGACGGATTAGACATTGAACAACCTTCTATAAGGTTACCCACGTGAACATTGATTTCTTTGCGTTTAATCCATCACAAAGTTATGAACTTTTCTTCAGTAGTACAGATCTCTGCCTATGGATGTATATCTGGATTTAACAGATTGGACCTACTAGATATTCGATGTTGATGAGATACGAGAACATATTTCAATGCAACAATGGTTAAATGTGCTCAGACACCAATGCACCGCCTTTACTGTTGATCGTTTATAAAATTCGATGGGTAAATCCTCTCTCATTATTTTGTTCTTCGATACTGTTATTGTGACATAATCCTAGTTTTTTTCTCAGCATTCGAATCCCCTTCAATTTGTTGCTCTTTTACAGACCAGCAACCCTGTTAAGGATCCAAAGATTCTTGTTTTCTGCTCAAAAAACAGTTCTCCTCTCAAACCAAAACTCATTTCCCCTGCTATAATTATGCTGTTGTAAATCCTATTTCTGTTTAATATATTCAAACAAGATTCTGGTGTCTTTTTTGATGTTTTTTCCTGAAAACTAGAGTCTCTTTATGCCAATTATTTACTGGTTTCAGATGAAAGGTTACTTGACTGGTATCTATTCATTTTTTTGTCTCCTAGAAAATTTCCCCTTCCAGAAAAGTAATATTTAATTTAGTCATTTGGTATATGGACAATCCTATCTTGTTCTCATTGTTCCTGTTTAATATTTAAAAACAAGGTTCTCATAGTAAATTTACCCAGAATTATGTTCCCTTTTTTGTAGTTTTTTGTTGGAAAGTAGCTTCTATTTCTGCTATCTTTTTGGGTGTTTTTTGTTCAAAACTAGAGTCTGTTTCTGTCAATGGACTGTCATTTATTTAATCCTATTACTTGTATGTTCAATATTGAGAGTAAGTATTTGATCATGTACCTGATTTATTTACTGGTTTAAGATGAAAGGTTACTTGACTGGTATATATTCATTTCCTTGTGATTGCCAATATATGTTTCCTACTAACTTTGGCAGATAATTTGCACTGCAACAATCTTTGTCTCCTAGAAAAGTTGCCCTTGTAGAAAAATAATCTTTATACTGGGCATCTAGTATATTCACAATGGTATCTTTTTGTCACTGTTTCTGTTTAATATTTAAAAACAAGGTTCTAACAGCAAATTAACTAACATTATGCTGCCTTTTTTGTGTTTTGTTTTTTTTTCTATTGAAAACTACACTCTGTTTCTGCTATCTTTTTTTGTGTTTTTTGTTGGAAACTAGAATCTGTTTCTGTAAATGCACTGTCATTTATTTACTCATATTTACTACTAACTTTGGCAGATAATTTTCACTGCTACAGTCTTTGTCTCCTAGGAAAGTTGCTCTTCCAAGAAAATAATCTTTATATTAGGCATCCAGTATATGCAGAATGCTATCTTGTTGTCACTGTTTCTATTGCATATTTTAAAAAAAGTTCTAAGAGCAAATTTACCTAAAATTATGCTGCCTTTTTTGCTTTTTTTTTGTTGAAAACCAGAGTCTGTTTCTGTTGTCTTTGTCTCCTAGAAAAGTTGCCCTTGCAGAAAAATAATCTTTATATTAGGCATCTGGTATATGCACAATGCTATCTTGTTGTCATTGTTTCTGTTTAATATTTAAAAACAAGGTTCTAAGAGCAAATTTATCTAAAATTATGCTGGCTTTTTTTTGTTTTTTTTGCTTTTTTTTATTGAAAACTACACTCTGTTTCTACTATCTTTTTTTGTTGTTTTTGTTGGAAACTATAGTCTGTTTCTGCCAATGGACTGTCATTTATTTACTCTTATTACTTGTATGTTCAATCTTGAGAGTAAGTATTCGATCATGTGTACGTGATTTATTACTGGTTTCAGACAAATGGTTACTTCATTGGTATATATTCATTTCCTTGTGTTTACCAATATATGCTTCCTACTAACTTAGGCAGATAATTTGCACTGCAACAATTTTTTGTCTCCTATACAAGTTGCCATTCTAGGAAAATAATCCCAAAATTGAAACCAATTTCAAGCCCTTCATTTATGTATTCTTTCCACAAATATTGCTATGTATTGCATGAAATATCAAATGATCTTTTGTCATGTTCTCCTACATCTTCTATCTTTAGACTTAATATCAATATCACACCTTTTTCTCCAGCTTACTTTTGTAGTCCAACTATTCGCAGTACCACGCTATGGACACTCTGTTGACCGAAAACGCTGTCTCACTTCTGATGAATGGTGTTGTTGACCTATGTGTTGATGTATATGTAACTTCGGAATGTATTTCACATATATGTATATTGTATTCCTACAGAGATGGTATTATTCCTCTATAAGGAAGTGTCGTCATTTATATTGTAAGTGTCGTAACTTATACTTGATGGGTTATTAGACCACCTTATTTGGGGTCGGCCCTGTATAAGTCATGTGGGTCAAAGGGTTATTAGACCACCCTATTGGGGGTCGGCCATGTGGGTCAAAGGGTTATTAGACCACCCTATTGGGGGTCGGCCCACTCAGCATTATGTTATGTGGTTAAGTTCGAGCCTACATGAGTTAGGTAAAAAGGCAAGTCAAGTCAAGTATAAATAGAGTGCGGGAGGCACTCTATTTGCTCACTCACTTCTCACACATGCACTCAAGGAGGAGTGGCGCACTTATGGAGGAGGAGGATCTGCTGCTAGGTTATGTCTATCTCTCATGGTTGGTTGTATCATTGCTCTATCTATCTCTGAGGAAGTTATTGGGGTTTTTCACCTTTATGGTTTTCCCCAAGTAAATCTTTGTGTCTCTTGTGTGCTTGCATTATTGTCTCCATGATTGATATGCTGTAGATATGCTGTACATGTTGTTCTCTCAGTTAAGATCCTAGATCAGATTGAAGTAAATTCTGAAAATTTAACACTATGACCACTTGTACAAGTTGCTTCTCTTGATCAACTAAGCTCTCTTAGCTCAGCAACTGCCCGCTTTCGAATCTCTATCTCTGATGGAATTCATAAGCACGATACATTGCTTCCAACTAGCTACAATAGCGTTGTGGAAAACCACCAGCTCCAAAAAGATTCAATCATCAAAGTCAGCAAGTGTACATGCAACACTATACATGATGCAACGTACGATTTGCTTTCTGCATCTTCCATTTCACTTATTTTAGTTTTCACTCCTCATAATTGTAACATATTTTTTACTTATACTTACTTATGTTCATTCTTCTTGCCAAGACTATCGCATTGGGAACCTTTGAAATTTTCACCTTAGAAACAACAATTATTGGAGACCCATCCCCTTTCAACTTCACACCTAGCTTTACAGCCCATAGCAATTCATCTATTTTAGAAAACAACGCCCTTGACTCCGAAAACCCTTCACTTGCAATACCTTCTCCAACGCCAAACCTTGTTGCACCTACTCTTCAATTCACATTGCTCAACCCTTCCAACAAAACTTGGACCATTCAAGGACGAGTTACTACAAATACAAGTATCAATACCTACACTAACCAAAAAGGTCCTGGTCAACTCTTTGGGTTTGACCTTGTTAGTGCTAATAGAGATGAGATTCATATCTCTGCTTTCAATGAACTAGCTACCTCATTATATGACCAAATACAAGTTGGCATAGTCTACATAGTCTCAAATGGCACAATCAAACCAGTTAATCCAACATACAACCATTTGAAAAGTGCTTTCAATATTTTCCTTAACTCCTCCTCAACAATTCAACGATGCTTGGAAGAGTGCCCACTTATTCTTTTTCATTGCTTCAACTTTAAATCTATCCATGACATCAAAACTACACCGCTCAATTCCATGGTTGACCTTCTCTGAATTGTCATTTATGTTTCCCCTGCATCAGCTATACGCAAAAGCGATGGCTCTGAAACCATTCGCCGAACAGTTGGGTTGAGGGACATGTTCAGGTATAGCATAGATATAACACTTTGGGGGGATCATTGCACAAGTGAGGGTGCCCAACTTGGAAACCTTCGAGGTTTAGCTACTCCCTCTATCCTTGCAATAAAAGGTGGGCGTGTTACAGAATTCAATGGAAAAACCATTGGAACCATCTCAAATACCAACCTCATTATTGTTAAGATTCAATATGCTAAGATAGAAAATATCAGCATTACATTCCATTTCACAATACTAGCATATACAGGATCACTGAAGAAACAACAAGCACAGGATAAACACAAGAGACACAGATTTATCCTGGGAAACCCTCATGGGGTAGAAAACCCAGCAAAGCTTCCTCAATATAGATGACCAGCAATATACAAAGATGCAAACCAAAGACATGATCTCCTCCTCCTCCATAGAAGACCTCTCTCTCACAAGTGCGCTACATTTCAAGTGAGAGAAGTGTGTGTATAATGAGGAACACACCTCCTCTATTTATACACATCTCCAACTTGTACTTTATATTAACTAGGTCAGCCCCAACTTTACCACTGGGTTAAACACCCCACTACAACTGACTGGGCCGACCCCACTAGGGTGGTCTAACAACCCTTTGACCCACATAACACATACAGGGCTGACCCCCACTAGGGAAGTCTAATAACCCAAGTTACCACATTCCAACGGAGGAATAAACATCTCCGGATATACAATAAGATCTTCACGGAGGAATGAAACATCTCCGGAATAATAAAGTACAAATATAATATTCTTTGAAGTTACAATATTTCAACACTCCCCCTTAACGAGAAGGATATTATAACAGCATCTGCACGAGCAAGGAGTCATCAACATCATACATGATACATCTATAAATTATTGGAAGCTTTCTCAACATCATCAGTAACTCAAGCAGTTACTGGAACATCAACATCTTTAGTACTGATTCTTTATCTTCTGCAGCACTCTAATAGCTACAGCAACATCATCATCTGGATCCTCACGATCATTAGTGTCATCATCACAAGATCATCAGCATCCTCATCACACGATCAGCAGCATCGTCATCACACGATCAGCAGCATCGTCATCTAGATCATCAATATTAGTATCCACACCAATACACGTATACACATCATCAATACAAGTATACACATCATCAATACAAGTATCCTCATCAATACAAGTGTACATATCATCAATACAAGTATCCTCATCAATACAAGTATACATATCATCAATACAAGTATCCTCATCAATACAAGTATTAATACATCAATACAAGTATCCTCATCAATACAAGTATCCTCATCAGTCAAGTATACACAATAGCAACATACTCTGCAATACACATGATCCTTCCTTTTGGAATTATGGGATCATGGACAATCCTTCCTTTCAGAATTACGGGATTATGGACAATCCTTCCTTTCAGAATTACGGGATCAATCTCATCACAATCATGTTTTAAGACTATCCTTCCTTTCGGAATTACAAGATTTACGGTCTAAGGATGATTAATCCACACTCAATCTCTTTTAAGACTATCCTTCCTTTCAGAATTACGGGATTTACGGTCTAAGGATGATTAATCCACACTCAATCTCTTTTAAGACTATCCTTCCTTTCGGAATTAAGGGATTTACGGTCTAAGGATGATTAATACACACTCAATCTCTTTTAAGACTATCCTTCCTTTCAGAATTATGGGATTTACGGTTTAAGGATGATTAATCCACACATGTACCTTTTGAACTGAGGTCCAGGGACGATCCAGTCCTATCATGTCCACTAGGGACTTCATTCTCAGAGACACATGTCTACGGCTTACTTTAGGACTGAAGTCCAGGGATGATCCAATCCCCACTTGTCCACTAAGGACTTCATTCTCGGAGACATATGTCTACGGCTCTCTTTAGGACTGAAGTCCAGGGATGATCCAATCCCCACCTGTCCACTAAGGACTTCATTTTCGAAGACATTTGTCTACGGATCAATTCAAGGGACCGAAGTCCGGGGATGATACAATCCCCACCTATCCACTAAGGACTTCATTTTCGAAGACATTTGTCTACGGATCAATTCAAGGGACCGAAGTCCGGGGACGATACAATCCACACCTGTCCACTAAGGACTTCATTTTCGAAGACATTTGTTTACGAATCAATTCAAGGGATCGAAGTCCGGGGACAATACAATCCCCACCTGTCCACTAAGGACTTCATTCTCGAAGACATCTGTCTACGGATCTTTTAAGAACATGTGTTCAAGGATGATGCAATCCCTCTTCTTTCTTGGATACATATGTCTACGGATCCTTTTAGAACATGTGTTCAAGGATGATGCAATCCCCTCATCAACTTAGACCCTGTCTAAGGACCATCCACCAACCTCTTTGTCGGCATCACCAATATAGGTATCCACATCATCGACCTCACTGTCGATGCAGGCAATCTCATCATAAGTGACCACATCACTCCCCCTTTCGAGGAGGGTCCTTCTGAACTACACCAACCTTGTCTCAGAAATACTCAAACTTTTACTTGAGGTAGAGGTTTGGTTAGTACATCGGCAACTTGTTACAAGTTCAAACTTTATAGTTCCTTTCTGCACCATATCTTGTATATAGAAATGTCAGATCTCTATGTGCTTTGACTTATCATGGAACACTGGATTCTCTTCCATCTTGATACAACTTTGTTTGTCACATAGGATCACAGTTGGGTCTATCTCTAAGTCAAACAATCCTGAAGCCATACCGCTTCACAACTAGCAAGCAGCCATATATTCCGCTTGTGCTGAGATCCACACTAGACTGCTTCCTGCTAAACCACGAGATCATGGCTGATCCCAGACAATAACATTCTCTCGATTTGCTCTTCCTATTTGATACACTTTCTGCTCAATCAACATCTGTGTATTCATCTGAAGTCATGATCTCCAAGATAGCATAGATCAAATTCTATCGTATCCTTTAGGTACCTCATCACATGCTTTGCAACTAATATGTGAACACATCTAGTTTCCACTAGATACTGACTCAAGGTTTTCACAACAAAACATATGTCTGACCTAGTATTCGTTAGATACATCAATGACCCAATAATTTGTCTGTACAGATTTATATCCACTAACTCTGATGAGTCATCCGCTAACATCTTCAAGTTGGAATCCATGAGAGTGGCCATTCCAACACATCAAGTCCTTTTAATATTTCTCGGCATACTTTCCCTGGTTGAGAAAGATTCCTTCTGAACCTTGCCATACTTCCAGGCCTAGGAAGTAATATATCAATCTCAAGTTCTGTAGCTAGCTTCTTCTTGCTTTCCATGATCTATTTATATTTCCCTGTCATAAAGAGATCATCCACATACAATAATAGTTCATCCATAACCTTAAGGTAAAGTTTAGGAACAACTGTACTTCTGGTAAAGCCCAAGCTTGTCAAGAAATAGTCAATTCTCCCTCTGTAACTGAACATCATTCACACTCAGCATTGA
Source organism: Larix kaempferi (assembly GCA_027924585.1). NCBI lineage: Eukaryota > Viridiplantae > Streptophyta > Pinopsida > Pinales > Pinaceae > Larix > Larix kaempferi. Next base: position 2,784,383 of record BSBM01000455.1, read on the forward strand.
CTGATCTTCTGCATATCTATCCGTGCCATCTCTCGTCAGATGGGTCTACTGATATGAGCCTCAATATCATTCGAACTCTGTGGTGAGTTCCTTCTTGCATCCATGTCATTTGTGTATAGAAACCATATTCAACCTTGTAGCAAAGGTTGAGATCCACATCACCTATGGTGATCATTAAGCTCATCAATTGACTATCGATCCTGGGTACCCATACAGAACCTAATTCACACTTCTTCTTTAATTAAACCATTAAGAGAATGTTCTTATCTAGCCACTTGGAGCAAACATCTCATCATGATTCTCTTCCTCTTTCTAAGAGAATCTTCTAGCCACGAGCCTTCTATATTTTGTTTGATTTGTAAATCTTCTTGTTGAACATCCATCACTGTTTGGTGTTCATCATTCTTCATGATCTTTCCTACAAATCAAAATTAAGTACATGATTAGTAATACTTCATAATCATCAAATCATGTTGACATGATAACCTATTATGCATACATATATCATTTACATAGTTATGCAACTATCTTGACCAATACTTTGACACAACACTTTTCCATATCCTGTATGCATACAGTGGCTATCTAGATGCCTTCCATCTCTACCAAAACATACTATCGATAGTGTGCACAGCTCTCAGCGTGTCAACAAAGAGGTTTCATTCTAGACAAGCGACAATGGAATGTTTGTCCAATTTACCAATCACATGCATATTAGTAGTATACTGTTCAATGCTATATGAATGTTTAGACTCAACATGATATATTCTAAATATCCATGCAATCTATTACAAGCAATATCATTTACTATTTCAAATAACAACTCAAATACTTATCTTTTATGTTTGTGTGGTTGCCTCCCGCTTGATCTTCTATATGTCTTTTGAACTTCTATTCATTCTGTACCATTGTGCATGCTCAAGTGTGCACTAGTGTCATCCTCATGATCTCATACACAAACATACATTCATTACTATATTCTCAATGTTATCAAAACATTATAATTCTTGAATATGTATAGTCATGATCATAGATAATAAACATTAGTATTCAAGGTTTCCGGGAAGTCTTCTTTCACTCATGAATATTCTTGTTTGATCATAGGACTCTTCTAGTTAGTTAAATCATCAATCAAGATAAGAGACATAATATGCATAAACCCTTGATTACTAACTTTATGAATAAGCATAACCAATCATACCAAGTATACTTATATAAGGGATCCTAACATAAGGTAAGATTCTAACTTGACATAGGAAAACATACCTGGATTAGTATACCTGCTTAGTTATGTCTAACATACCTAATCAATATCTGCTTTGTTCTCTTCAATGATTTAGAGATTCTGTGTTGGAACCTACATATCTCATAATAGAACAAAGTCATACATACCTCGTAAGTAGAACTTCTATGTGATCAAAGATTATGGAGGAGTCTTTGTCTTCATGTTGTCATGGTCATGGAACTTGATTTTTCTTTCGTGATGTACCTGTATCTTGTTAGCAGACAACATCAACCTCATACAACACCACAGTGCATTAGTACAATCATATAACCCTAATCAATGAATGTCTTCTATCATTCACATTCATACTTTTATTAGGGTGATAAGATAATTCTAACATTGTACTAACCTAAATAATATGAGGCCAAACATATTATGAACTTAATCAAGAATCAGATTTCAAGACATACCTGTATCTCCTTAATTCATACCTGTCGATATTTCTTGTAGTATTCTTATGTAAGGCCTTAGCCTCAACTCCCCCTAAAATTCAATTTTGAAATCTCCAAAATTTGACCCCTCAAAAATTTGAAACTTCTGGATCTTCTGGACAGGATCCCGAACTAGGGTTTGATGGAGCCCACCCTTCTTCCTAATCAAAAGGTTCAATCCAAGGCTCTAAAATCTTATTTTTCTGAGGAGCTTCCAGCCATGGTCTCCGATTACAGAAATTCCAACTTTCTCCGAAACCCTAAATTCCGGAAGCCATGAATGAATGTGCTAAAAAATAATTATGTTTTGATAGAAATATGTACCTGATTGTTTGTGCTGTAACTCCGAACTTTTTGGTCCACAGGGTTTGAAAACTTTTTTTTTGGTAGCCTGACCTATCATCTTTCCATCCTGATAGGTCTGACCTCAATTGGATTTTCTAACAGAGAGCTATGCCAAGTGTCGCAACATGACCTGTTTATGGAATAAAATAGGAGAGCGAACATGTACGGTGTGCCACGTGTCACTGGTTCAACTCCAGCCTCTTAAAAAGTTTCCTAAGATAGTACAGTCTGTGTACTACCTTTTACTTTTTACGAAATTTCATTTGGAGCTTCCTAGCCCAAGTTATGACATTTTTTCCTAGGTCACCTGATTTTGACTGAGATCTGGAAGAGGCAAAAACCCTAACTTGTACTGATCATAACTCAAAAAGTACAACGAATCTGAGGGTGTCCTTTGGACACAAGGTACCTGGGGATGTTATCTATGATTTTTAATGGTTTCAGATCCTACACCTTCTCCAAAATGTATTTATAGCGAAAGTGCCACGATGACTGGTTTTTTCTATACAAAACCCTAACCTTCAAATTGTCGCAAGTGAAGCAAGTGTCGTAAATGCCATACATTGCCTTCCTTCAGGTTAGCTCTGATACCATGTTAAGATTCAGTATGCTAAGACAGAAAATATCAGCATTACATTCCATTTCACAATAATAGCATATACAGGATCACTGAAGAAACAACAAGCACAGCATAAACACAAGAGACACAGATTTATCCTGGGAAACCCTCATGGGGTAGAAAACCCAGCAAAGCTTCCTCAATATAGATGACCAGCAATATACAAAGATGCAAACCAAAGACATGATCTCCTCCTCCTTCATAGCAGACCTCTCTCTCACAAGTACGCTACATTTCAAGTGAGGGAAGTGTGTGTATAATGAGGAACACACCTCCTCTATTTATACACATCTCCGACTTGTACTTTATATTAACTAGGTCGGCCCCAACTTTACCATTGGGTTAAACACCCCACTACAACTGACTAGGCCGACCCCACTAGGGTGTTATAACAACCCTTTGACCCACATAACACATATAGGGCCGACCCCCACTAGGGAAGTCTAATAACCCAAGTTACCACATTCCAACGGAGGAATAAACATCTCCAGATATACAATAAGATCTTCACGAAGGAATGAAACATCTCCGGAATAATAAAGTACAAATATAATATTCTTTGAAGTTACAATATTTCAACAATTATAAACCCAGATATTGAGGAAGTTGAAGTTCTCCAAGCATGGTTTGCTGACAATGGATCCCGTTCAGCCTCCCCACCTTTGAGCAGAAAATCCAACTCGTCTTCTTCTACCTCCTGTAAATGCATTTCCATCTCTGTGCTACAATCTCTCCAACCCTCTGAGAAGGCAACTTGGTATTCAATTATTGCTATAATCACCCATATTAACATCAATGACTTTCATTTCCTTGCATGCCCTCTATTTGTCGATGGAATACAATGCATGAAAAAAATTTCCCACAAAGTTGGCAATGTTTGGCATTGTGCAAAATGTGATGGGGAGTTCACAGAGTGTGCTTACCGATACATACTCAAACTTGACATCATAGATGCTACTGGAAAACTATACGGTATCATAGATTTTGATGATGCTACGCAACAACTCATGGGGGTCTTTGCAAAATATTTTTGTCTCATATCAAATGATCCAACGTCTCTATTGGAAATTGTTCAACATGTTTGTGCTCAATAGTACCTTCTAACCTTATCAGTAAAGACAGAGAATTTTAATTCAAATGCTCGCTTGAAGGTGCTTCTTGTGATGTCAGAAGAGGTTTCTCCATCATCACCCCCCGTTGATATTCTTGATGAAAGTGAACACATTGTGCTTAATAAACGTCCAATTGCTCGCAAGCTTTGAACTCTACCTTTACAAACACTTTCCCCAACATCATTCTACAATTCAATTCTGACTTTTGTACTTTGTAGCTCGTACTTAGAAACTACGCATTTTTGTGTACACACTTATACATAGGTGGTACTTGAAACCAGCAATGAGTAGTCTTGAATATTATATTATTTAGTTTTGTTGTACCATTGTGTTAAATCACATCTTTTTTGCAGCCTATCTTGCAATTTTCAAATTTGTACTTATAATTTAGATTGCTTTGTCAAGTCTATACTTTTTTTCTTTATAAACATTGTTCAAGAGTGTCTTTATTTCTTTCTTGCAACAACTTCACATAAATTATGCATGTTCCATATATCTTTTACAATATACCCTTGTTTACTCTTTGAATTATTACATATATATTATTTTTCTCTTCCACCAAAGGCACCATAAATGCAACATGGATAACCATTCATCTTATACAATATAACTTTGTTTACTCTTGCAATTATTACATGTATAGTATTTTTCTGTTCCACCAAATGCACCACAAAGTCCACAACCACTAAACACTTTTTCTTGTAGACATGTCAACCAATGATAACAATGATCAATAGAATGCACGCAAAAGACTTCTATATGCTCAAAAGAAAAATGAAAACAACAAGCGTCAACGCCTTCTATATAGAGTTGCTCGTCAAGTTGTTCATATCCCTTCTCCGTTTCACGTTGCTCAACCTCCCCTTACACCCTCCACACCATCCGCATCCACAACAACGCGCCCAACAAACATGGACCTACATGGTGCACAACAGCGATTCCGTACAAGATTGGACAAATTATCTCCCATGAAAATATGCTCTATATGCATGGAGTCATATCCTGGAATTAAAATAAAACACTCTTCTGGTGCATATGCATGTTCTCGGTGCAATGCGGAACAAAATGGCCACCGCTATTCCATTGCAAACAATATGGATCCTGGGATACAACCATCAGTGCTAGCAGCCCTTACTCAAGTTGAAGAAATGCTCATTTCTCGAGCTAACCCAATTTTACAAGTCACTCATGCTCGTGGGGGACAATATACATATTCTGGCCACACTATAATCTTCCCACAAAACATTACTAACATTTCCACTTTCCTCCCTCATTTACTCACAGACATTGACATCCTTATTGTTCGTAACTGTAGTCCTACGAAAATCCTTATGACTTCTTTGTTAGTCGAACACGTGTTCCTGTTGCTCTTGAATACAAGATTTCAAATGATCCATACTACAAAGATGTCTAAGTTAACTCAACTGCATTATCTTCTTTGCCTCTTGAACCAGCTGACATTTCAGCCCTCCTTCGTCATGTCACACCCGCTGAAACCCCATTTGCTGAACATACCTCAACTTCTACTATTCAATCATCCAGCTTCCTTGAACCCCATGAACAACAATCGTCCTCCTTTATATCTACACAAACAAATTGTAGAACTGAGGTTGATGAAATCAAACGCTTCTTAGGAGCAAGCCATCCAGGCACTCTACCTTGCATTGACTGTCCCCCAATAGACATTTTCCCTATCAATGAGTATAACACAACATGCCTCCTCTCAATGGCCTTCCCAACCTTATTTCCCACAAGAGTCACAATGCTTAAACAACCACACATTCAAGAGGTTGGTATGGACAATTATGCACTACACCTTCTTAGATACCATGACAATAGATTTGGCCAGCATCCTCATTTTTCATTATTACATATATAACCTGATGATGCGCCATTGTAGCCAATCTACTGTTTTCGTGTTTGTAAAACGTAACATTGAAGATACATTGCCTCCAACCATATCAGAACTTGTACAGCAATTACAAGACTTGCCTGATGCTAAAATTGTTGAGCAAGTCATGCGCTTCGGCTCCACGCTTTGTGGGACACGCTCCTATTGGAACAAAAGCAGGGGTGAGCTAACTGACATGATCACTCAACAAGGGACACCTACATTCTTCTTCATGCTCAGCACAGCTGACACAAAGTGGCCATATTTGCATTCTTTGATGCCTGCACAAACTCCATCCACTTCAAATCAACAACACCAATGGAGAATTCGAAACCTTATATCCAATCCACACGTTCCATCTCAATACATGGACAATAGATTCAAAATATTCCTAGAAGAGGTTCTTAAAAAAGGCCTTTTTACAAAAGACTACTAGTGCAGGTTGGTAATAACTCATATTCCCATGAAAGTTCAATGTATTTAAAACCTAAAATATTTGTTCCTAATATTTATATATTACATGTAGGTATGAATGGCAACACAGGGTATCTGCACATATACATGGATTCTTATGGCTAGAAAATGCACCCAATATGGACATGTTAGATTGGGCAGATGCTACTAAGGTTGAAGATGTCAAATTATACTTTGATAAGTTTGTTACAGCATGGAATCCTCGTGTCAACCATTTTCGAACTCCAACCTTACAAGCCTCTAATATAAATGATCCATGCACCATTGGATCACATTCCATACTTGCAACTAATCACTTGGATGACTACGAAGAACTTGTTAATTATGTCCAAAGGAACACAAAATGTTCAGAATCTTCTTTCCTGCGTACAAAAGGATCATCTGTTCAATGTTGTTATGGGTTCCCCTTGGATCTACAACCTACCTCTTCCTTATTCATTGATGCAAAAGGCCGGAAAACATACAACCCTGCAAGGAATGATGCCCTTCTAAATATTCATAACCCTATGATGCTCTCAATTTGGCGAGCTAATGTTGATTTCCAACCTGTTCTCTCTAAACATGCTGTCCTCAAATATATTTCAAAATATGCAGCAAAGGTGGAGCATAAATTAGAAAGCTACCATGCACTTATTTCTCGACTTGCACATGCAACTCCACATGATGCCCCCATCCTTCTACCAATAAGATGTTTTCTATCAGAAACTGTTGCAGAAAGAGACATTGGTGCACAAGAGACTTGCCACATGCTCCAAAAACTCCCTCTTTGTCTTTGCAATCGTTCCTTTCTGTCCTTAAATGTTAGCCAAAGCGTTTTCCGCCATATTTCCAATGACTCTCCTGACATCCCACCAACACCCACCTTCATTTCTGCACTCATGCAACGCCCACCTACACTTGAATAACTTACCCTTCTTGAAGCTGCACGCACTTGGTCATACTCACCTCGTAGAAAGCAATCGCAATGGAAACCAAACTACCCTCCCAAAATTGTTTGTGTCTTTCCTCACTTCACTACCATTCCACCCATTACTGCAAATTCCTTTGTTTCCTTTTACTGGAGTGATCTCCTCCTATACAAATCTTGTTGCACCCTCCACAATGACATTGGATCCACAACATTTGCCATAACTTCTAATTGGGTTCGCATTAAAGACACATATACTGCATGGCATGTTGATCGTTTTCCAGAACCCCCCAGTACCCCTCCCTCTGATGACTCTACCTCTGCTTCAAACCACTTCCCCTTAGCCCCTTCCATGGATGAATGGGAACTCCTTTCTCAACTCCGCCCTGGAAACAACCTCTATATTGATGACCTTGATATGCTTGGTCATCATGACTTTGAAAAAGACCACAACTGGACCAAAAACCATATTCCTTCACACATCCATGCAACTTCTATATCATTCATTGACGTCATTCGAATGTCTACACATGTAGAACCTAACACCTTCTCATCTTCATGTTCTCCCTCCTTCTTGTCTCCCACACAACACATGTCCTTTTCCCTTATCATTGCACACTCCATAAATGATACAACCCTCCCCCCACTCAAAATGGTCATTCAAGGCACTGCAGGAACAGGAAAGTATTTCTTGATTTCTTGCCTTAGATCTACACTCCAACATGCCTCTGGCGATAACCCTTCACCCTTGCTCCTCCTTGCTCCCACTGGTGTTGCTTCTTTTAACATACATGCGTTAACAATACATTTTTCCCTTCGCATACCCATTACAGATATGCATCCTCTTGAATGGCAAACCCTTTCAAGCTTCCAACAATAATTTCGCCATATCCGATATATAATCATTGACGAAATGAGTTTCGTTGGCCCAAAATTGTTAACCCGAATGGATGACCACTTATGACAAGCATTCCCGTCCCAATGTACAACTCCGTTTGGTGGGTGATCCATCATCTTCCTTGGTGATTCTGGACAACTACCACCTGTAAAGGACATCCCCATGTATGTTGGTGCATCATGAGGGAATACTCTCTGGCGTACTTTTGACACTTTTGTCACTCTTTAAACCATCTTTCGACAACAAGGCAACACCCCTTCTCAAGTTTCCTTTCGAAAAATCATGCTCAATATTCGAAATGCAATACCAACTATTGAATATTGGATGCTCCTCATGTCAAGAACAACCTCGTCCCTTTCACATGAAGACAATCATACATTTGACCAATGCACTCACTTGTACACAACTAATAGCTCTGTTGCATTGCACAACAAACAAATTCTAAAACTCCTCAACATGCCAATTGCACATTGCTTTGCAGAGCAAAAGAAACAACATGTGCAAAGATCAATAGATGATGAACAACTTCCATTCAAGGTTCTACTAGCGATTGGTCAACAAGTCATGTTGACAGCCAACTTGTGTGTCTCAGCAGGACTTGTGAATGGCTCACTTGGGAAAGTTATTGCAATTGTCTACAATTCCAATGATCAACCACCTACATTGCCATCTTATGTTGTAATTGATTTTCTCCACTACAATGGCCCCCCATGGGATTCTTCCAATCCAAATTATGTCCCCATTCCTCCTATAACAAGGGGTTCACGAAGGCAAGTACCACTTCGCATGGCATGGGGTATAACAATCCATAAAGCACAAGGGATGACCTTGCAAAATGCAACAATAGATATTGGCAACACTGACCGACAAGGACTTACATTCACTGCAATATCAAGAGTAAAATCTCTATCAGGCCTTCACATATCTCCACCTTTTTCCTTTTGTAGGTATTCTCGAATGAAAGATAGTCCCTATGTGCAGCGCAGAATACAAGAAGAGAACTTACTTGCTTCAAAGTCTTTGCAGCCACATGCTCCATAAAGTCATATTTCTGCTCCTTTGCAGCTCCATTTTTTTCACATCTTGTATTCCTATTGCTACCATCATTGAATATTTGCCTATGAAAGACAAGAAAATACTACTCTATAAAGAAGACAAGAAATTTAATCTTCGTATTAGCACTTTTCTTGTACTACTCTATCTTATTTACTTCAATGTGTTGTCATTACTTTTTTGAAAGCAACCACATCAACACATTTAATCCCATCTTAGTTTTTTTTCCACTAAATATAAAATGTCACTATGATGTCGAGGGTCTGCCCACAAAATGTGTGCATGGCCTGATGAAGTAATGAGATCGAAATGATAGTCGGTTCTCTATTTGACTAACACTCTCGGTCGTTATTTTCTATCTTTGGAAAACTATTAAATACACATGGTTATTGTATCCAAGTTGACAGCCGACTAATTGTCTTCCTTGTCGACCGACGGCAGTTTCAATACAGTTCTATCGACTTAATCGTCGACTTCTTTTGTTGGTCGCTCTTTTTATCTCAAATGAACCACTCTTAGTGGATTCTAATACTGGTCAAATTCCATAGTTGACATAAGAAAGAATATCATCCTGGTTGACAGTCAATGATCCTGGTTGCCGCTCAAGCAACAATATGTCGATCATCTTTACACAGTGACATACTTAAGAGTCGACCAATATTTAAAGGCTCGACCAACTCCGACCATTTTGACTTCCGACCATATCTTAGAAAAAATGTCGAAAAAAAAATTAAATATTCATATCAACTCTTCGATATGTTGTTAATGTTTACACAGTAACAACTTCAGGCCGACCAAAACCAACTGTCCATCAATTGAACCACATACTTAAGAGTCGACCAATTTTTAAAGGCTCGACCACCTCGATCAATGCTTAGCATTTACCAACCAAAAATAATGGTCAATGCCTAGCATTTACGTTGGTTGGGTATAGTTTCTAAAGTGATCATTGTTTTTAAAAGAGTCGCATTTCTGACAACTAGTTGGACCTCGACTAAAGAAGAGCTCCATTGAAGCGATTTCTTTTTGTTGTATTCTTTCCATTTATAGTTGTATAACTTATATTGATTCAACATTTCATTACTATTGTTTAAGCACAAAATTTACTATATCTTCTGCTTACAACAACAATAGAAGTTTACAACTTATCTATGTTTAAGTTTATACATTTAAATAAATAACATCGATTCCTCTATCTTCAATACTAGGTACCTTGCAAACATTTAAATCAAGATATCTCATTATTCACACTGTATGTTTTCAAATCAGGTATGTTGCAAAACCGACAAAAGAAAGGCTGAACAGATGGACCTTGAAAAGGAAATGACTCAAAAAATACAAATGGAAACACTATTTAAAGACACTAAACCCATCATAGGCCACACCGCTGAGTTCAAATGGGGCGAGTTGTACATAGATATCAGAGACGCAAAAATACCTAATTCAACCTTGGAGGAAACCATAATTTATGAAAACATCAAGAGGTCCAAGCTTCACAAGGAAACTATGCGGCAAGAATTGTTTCACTGCTCAAAGGTTATTGAATGGATCTTGCCCCATGTAGATACTACGACAAGGATAATTTCAAATGCCAATGGGGAATGGCTCGCATCCTTCCAACCAGCCCACCTTGCAACTGCATATAAGCTGCCTACCTCTAATGTATTTTTAACTGATGATTGGGTAAGATGTGCCAATATAGATAATGTTGAATGTGCAAGGGAAATGCTGCTACCAGACAAACAACTTAGACCCAAACATACCAAGAAATAAACCACCCAAAAATTAAGGACCCCCTATAGAATCATAGTCCTATTGTTGAGCAGACTTTTTGGTCTACCAAACACCAACAACTATAAACTCAGTTGGGTTCCATTGATATACCATGTTGCCACACATGGTACAATCTTGTTGTTGGTACAACAAACCCCCCTTAGATTTTTTGAAAAAGTATTGAGGCCCCTCCTTTGCTTTTGAAAGGAAAGGAAATAATGCCCAAAGTTAGCCGAAGTCATTAACCTTTCCTTATCTTTGCTCTAAAAGATTCTCAACTTGCCTTAAAGTTTTTTGAGTCGTGTTTTTGCCTTAAAACTCAGGGTTTCGGGCCGCAACGGCGGAAGCTTTGAGCTAATCCTGCTGCCATGGCGGAAGAGTTGGTCCAAGTGTTCCAAAACCGCGGAAATAAATGGCTAAGTGAAGCCCGCGGTGGAAAGGTTACCTTAAAGTCTCCGAAAAGGTGAAACTTTTAATCAAGTGGTTCCACAGCGAAAAAGTTATGTTAAAACCTCCACAAAAGCAAAACTTTCGGTCAAATGGTCCTGCGGCAGAATAAATTCTTCAAGTCTCTCCGCCATGGCGGAATTTTTCATCTAAGTCTTCCGCAAGCATCGGAAACTCACCAACATGTTTTTCGCGAAAATACTCAGCTATCTTTTCCGCTTCTACAAGCATTGGCACATAAATCGGAAGAACTCGGCTAACTCTCCCACGAAAGCGGACGAACTGACGAAAGTTTGCCGCGGCAAGAGGCTCCTGTACGGAAACATTCGAAGAGTTCTCCCGCAACGGCGGGCCAAACTCCACGTTTCTTTCCACCAGAGGTGGAAGCCTTAACCTAACCGTTCCGATTTTGACGGTCATATTTATTGGAAAAGGTTCGATTTGACGCGGCTGTACATGCCTTAAATCCCGTTTTATGACTTTGCAACCACCATATTAATGGTCTGCACGTACCAAGGTTTATATATGGGGGTGAACCCTGTTAACAATTCATTATTCTTCATCACCCAGACTAATTTCCGTTCCGTTTGAACCGTGAAACATGTCCATCGTCGCTTGAAGGCATGGATTCACAGACCCTTCGGCAAAACATCGGCACCACACCATCGCCTCCAGGTAAGTACATTCACAGGCCTTGTCAAGATGTATGCTCCTACATTAAAAACGGTATGATCCGTCATTTCTTTTCGTTCTTTCTAGCCATGGCATTTTTTTTGGAACCATTGTGCTTCTCGTCAACCCGTTATTCACCTGGCCCAGAGTACCGTCCTGCCTATTCTTTTCTTCTTAGACACAGTTAAAGTCCAGGGCAATTTGGATGATGCAAGGTCGTTCTGTTACTACAGTAGCTCTCTGTCTATCGTTAAGTGCAGTGGAGTTTGTTCTCCATAACCTCGGACGACGTATCACTCCCAATACAAGAGACGTTTTGTTAGGCGTAGAAGTAAAAGGTCCGAGGTTGCCAATTTTTTAAAACTAATTAACAAGCTGATGCATCTACCTGTCACCTGCTAGACCTTTTCTGCCCTTCCTCGCACCTAATCGTAGGCGTCTCCACAGTTATAAAATTTACACCTCTCGCGCTTACATACCGGTCAGTATATGGTATCCAAGGACTAAAGTACCTGAACCAAACCCGTCCATTTTCTCTCATGTTTCCTAATCACTAAATTAATGCTTCCGCAAGGTTATAAATTAGTATTTGAAGGAAACATTTTGTAGGAGTTTTAGTTGAAATGAAAATATTATCAAAAGACACTAGTTGAGTTGTCAACATCATGTCATAAATGCTAATTCACGTTTGAATTGTTGGACAGGATTTTCAAAATGGCTAAAGGTGGAAAGAGAAAATCAAAGGTAGTCGACGAAAGAACGAGACTAGAAACAATGTTCCAGGATACCAAGTGCACTATAGGCATGCCTCCAGAAGTAAACTGGGGAGATGTTTACCGCATGATAAGAGATCAGGACTTCCCTGAGGCTCTCCTTGAAGAAGAATGTTTATATCAGAACATCCGGAACTCCTGTATATCTAAGGCAGCCACACGTCCAGAACTCTTCCCATGCTCAGAAGTAATTGGATGGGTGTTGCAACATGTGAACACCGAGACAAGAGTCATAGCAGATAGCACGGGAAAGGCCTTTGCTTCATTTCATCCGTCTTATATCTCAACAGCTTACAAATTACCCAAAGCACAGCAGTGGCTTGATGATGCATGGTTAGAAGGAATCCATATGAATAATCTAGACATGGGAAGAAGGATGTTAATTGCAGGCAAGCAAATCAGGACAAAAGACAGTGAGTAGTATGAGGTTCAGAATCTGAGGCCTCCTTTCAGACTGATCGCTCTCATGTTAAGCAGAATCTTTGGGAGACCCGATGGGACTATGTTTATGCTACCATGGGTCCCTATAATCCACTATGTAGCCTTCAAAGGGACAATCTTCAACTGGGTTGATATCATCTCAGACAGTCTGTCATCAGCTATAAAAATGGCACAAGAAGGGTTGGTGGAGAGGAAGGCAGAGTTTTATATGGCTTCTTACCTGGTAGATTGTATCATGGAAAAGTGTCCCTTTCCCAAGCTGGGATGCATGTGGAACTCGGCTGAGGGCTCGGTGTTCATTGCCTACAAAATCTTCTGGGCCCAAAATTACAAGAGGGATTATAAGCTCATTTGCGAGTTCATCATGCCCCTTTATCAATTAATATTCAACGAAGAACCCAACTTCCTGTCTGAGAACGCCATGGAAGCTTTGGAGAAATATGGTGATTTCTATTTCTCTCCAGAAGGTACCTACATAAGGATGTACAGAGGATCCAAAACTCCTTATATTCTCCCAAGATACGCTACGGATTATATAGTCCACAAGGATATGGTAAGGCAGGTATTCATTGATGGAATGGGTAATACCCTGTATAAAGCTAAGAAAGCTACTTTTCCACCCTTACCCTTCTATGTCGGGGCCTACAAGTTTTCAGGAATTGCAACCATAAAAGAGTTTGTTGCAGAATTGAGGAGCTTTCACTTTGGAGAAATGATTTTTCACAGGAATGATTGATAGGGCAAAGTTGCACAACATTGCAAAGAACTCTCCACTCCCTATGATTATGCCACGTTTTTTGATCCACAAGAGGAAGCATATAGAGGAATCAACAATATTATTGAGCTACAAATTTGCCAAATGGGAAAAGAAGGGGTTAGCTCGAGCTATAATGTTGTGGGGACAACAGGTTCACAAAAAGAAAAGGATGTCGTAGAAGATCAAAGGCTCCTAGAGCAAGCAAAGAAAATTGAAGAAGATAAACACATAGAAGAAGAGAACTTGAGAATCCAAGCAGTCGAAGCTGAGGCAAGGAGGCAAGAAGAAGAAGAAAGAATTAGATTGGAAAGAATTGCGAAGCAAGAACAACATGATGCATTAAGAAGGGAGCAGGAGGAAGAAAAGAAGTCTCAAGAGGATATTGATCCCAAAATCCCAGACCTGCAAAATTTAGATATGGGTTCCCCCATAAGAGATTTTCCCATTGTCCCTTTTACAGCGTACAAAGGCAGTACAGTCTCTAATTGGGTAAATTTCGCTTACAACAAGAAGAGGAAAACCATTGTCAAAGAGACAGGTTCCAAATTGAAAAGACCTTTTTCGGCCAGACATCGTCACTACACACGAGACTACGGTCATGCAGAATACAAAAGAGGCTGTTAAACTCTTGGCATCCATCTCCGTAGCCGCGGTTACAGCAACTGCAAATAATGTCAACACATTAGGGGATAAATTGAGTGAAGAAAAGGAGAAAGCACGTCAGTTGTAGGAAGCTTTAGTTAAAGAGCAGAACTATACAAATTTAATGATAGAGAAGAATGATGCCCTCACATCTCAGAAGGAGGAGTTAAAATAAATCCTCCAACAACTGGAAGCTGACAGAAGAGCTCTGGCAATACAAGTAAGGATGTTAGAGGAAGAGAAGGGAGAGCTTGAAAGAAAAAACCTGAGGCTTGAATCAGAAAAGTTTGACAACATTCAAGAGATTGTCGACCTGAAAGAACACATTGAAAAGTTACAAGGAGACAACGAGTTGTTAGAACAACAATTGAAGTTGGCAAATAGCAAAATGGGAGACATTAGCCCCTTCCACGAGCAAGCCTGTGAAATACTAAGGGAAAGCTATGGCATACAGGAGCTTCTGTCAGAGGAAATATACAAGCTAAAAGCAATAATGGCCCAAGTCAAAGAGATCAATGTCGAAGCCACTCGGGTCAGGAAGAAACACACACGCATTAGGGGTGAGATTAAAAAACACATTGAATGGAGGGAAGGGAAGTCAGAGTTCCCAGCAAATATTCCCCTTAAATCTGTTGTTGAGTACAGGGCAGATATACGTACCCTAGATTATTCTAAGGATTGCAGAGTAAAATTGGCCACTATGACCTCAGCCACTTATGAGCGGTGCAAGAATTTGTATTCTCAAATATGGGCCACACAGGAAAGCTATCATATAGCGATGCCTCCAAGTTTGGAAGAATTCCCGGCGAAAGCACAACGTTTATCTAAGCTAAGTGAAGAACTCAGGGCTGAAAATGAATATGTGCAGAAGCTAGATGTCTTGATTTCAGAAGACCTGCACCAATTTATCAGCGAAGCAGCTGTTCACAAGCACCGCCTGGAAGAAAGTTTCAGGGCTACAATAGTAGAAATAGCTGTTTTAGTAGAAGAACTTACCAAGCAGAGAGTGTCCCTCAGATTTATGATTCCCCTGGTTAGAATGAATATAGTAAAAGAAACAAATCAGTGGGGAAATTATATTGCAGAAGTGGAGAGAACGTTAGCAGCCAGTCAAGTGCCCACACCAGAAAGTGGTCCAGTTGTTGCAGTAGTGTTGGAAGAAGCCCCAGCAGTCCCAGAAACGCCTAAGTCACCCAACGCACCAGCTCAGGGATAGCTTTCCTTCATCAACGTGTCTCTTGGGCAAATAGTTTATGCATATATCTTTGTAATATTAAAAGGACTTGTGCTCCCGTTTTTGTAAAGTTATGTGAAATATTCCTATTTTGTAATGTCACCACTACAAGACAAATTAGAAGAATAGAAATGGTTAGGGTATAGGTGGCAACTTTTGGCCCATTTTGTAAAGCTATATAAAGTTGATTAGAGCAAGAGAGAAGGGGCTTTTGGCAGGTGAAAGGTTTTCTATATTGTAAAGGAACTATTTCTGCTACATCAATAGAAAGAACGTTTTGGCCTGTAGAAGCTGGCACAACATTTTGTTTGGAGTCTTGTTGATTAACTGTTGAATTATTTCTGCATTTTCATACATTTCCTATGAGATCTTTCCTGGCTCTTATGAATTAATTCTTTGCTATGAATGGTTTCATGTTCTTTGCAAAATTTCTATGTCAAATGGGTAATTGAATGCTTATATTAATCTGAGCTATCTTGGATAATCTTTATTTCTATTGTAAATGCTCCTTTCAATTTAACAGCTACCTGTGGAATTATTGGGTGTGTTTTCCAGTCTATTACTCATTCTTTAAATCTGCTGTTTATAAGGATAGGATATTTTAGATTAAATTAGATTAGCATAGATTTGCTTCCCACATGCATTTAATTTAGGTCACGTGCATATCATATTAAAATACAAAATATATAATTGGTGGATCGGGCCGCAACCGGTAAAACAAGCAAATCTTTAAAACCCACGGTAGCCAGAACCATTAACCGGATGGATTCCCCACACAAAACGGTGAGTGATCTAGTTGGGATCGCTTACCGGGGTGAATCCCTTGCTGATTGATGCAGCGATATCCGAGGCATCAACAGTTTTTGGTGCTAGAAGGAGGGCCACCAATGCATGGCTAGCAGAAGAGACTCTTTTGTCGGTAAAAGTTCCACTGAAAACCCATCTGAAATAGTCATCCCAGAATTTCCAAATCTGGAATCGATAAATCAAGAAGATCCTAACCCTAAAATAGAACAGTCAGAAATAGTGTATGCTGTCCCTTTTGAAGAAGTAAATCAATTCAGGAGACATACCTGTTCTTACGTGAGAAGTCTTGGAGGATTAACCACAGTTCCTCTATTACCCAGAAGCAGAGCTCCTCGAAAAAATCATCAGTGTACAAGGGATTCCATTCTTGTTCAAAGTCTAGAAGAGCTATTAGATTTATCTCTAGAAGAAATCACTGAACCTTTTGACGAAGTTAGACCAGAGACCCCTACGAATCTAGAGCAGGAGCACCCTCCAAGGGAAACTCCTCTTAACTCACCACCGCACTCACCACCACGCTCTCCCTCGAGAGTCATGGTCGTACCTACATGGAGATTCAGAGGGGCATTAAATGTAGTCGGACCATTCCATGATTTTCCCAAGAACCCAGAAAAGGTTTTACCTAAGTATGACCCTAGCAAAGGAGTTTCTGCCGAAGATCACCTTAAAAGTTTTTATCTGGCTCTAAACCTTTTAAACGTGGAGCACGAGGACATGGTCTGTCGTCTTTTTCCTTATACTTTCGAGCCCAAAGTATCTTCCTGGTACTTTATTTTGCAAGCTGGTTTGATAACAAGTTGGGAAGATTTTGAGAAATGTTTTCTTAAAAAATATGGAAATCAGAAAACTGTAGCTACTCTCATGAAAGAATTATTGTCTATGAGAATGGAAAAGAATGAAAAAGTTCAAGAGTTTAACCAAAGATTCACAACGTTGTTAAATAATTTCAGTGATGCAACGAAGCCCGTTGAGGAATGCTTGGTAGAATATTATACAACAGCTCTTAAATCCCCACTTGCTATGTTTGTCAAGAGAACAAAAAAACCAACCCTGACAAAATTTTTTGAAGAAGCCAAGAAGGTAGAGGAAGAACATGACAGCATAGAGAAACATGCTTTAGATATTGAGGTTAAGCCAGCAGCTGCTAAGAAACCTTTTTTGTTAACCAGAGATAAAGAAGAACCCGCAGCAAATTTAGAAAATGTCATCAAAATGATGCAGAAACTCTCCAATAAGATCGTAGATCTAGAGAAGGACAAAGCAACAAGTTCTTCAAGGCCACCTTTCAAACCTTTCTATAAAAAGAAGGAAGAAAATGGACAACCAACCCCACCAGTAAACAGTTCTGCTGTACTAAATCTGAATGAAATAGGAATGGACCACTTCTACACTTTTCACCAAGAACAACACTTAGAAAAAAGCTGTCCACAATGGATCAATTCAATGAGCTTAGTAATGAACCAAATGTTAGATGCACAAATGCCCGAGCAAATGAACCCCCAACAAGAACAATCTCCTGACAGTGAAGAACTAGCTCCCGATACTACAATGATCCTTTGGGATTGGACCCCTACCCAAGAACTATCTTGTGAAGAGTTCACAGACGAGATACAAACAACATCTGTTAACATCACTACCAGGAGTAAAGGCCCGGTGATTGAACCAGCAATAGAATCACCTAAGGAAAAGTCTAACCAAATACCGAGGTGGCACATAACTGTCATTCCACCCCAACCCAAGACGAGCCCAGTGGTTGCTCCTACGGTAAATAAAGAATCAAACTCAGAAAAAAAAATAAACAACCACCAGCTCCTTCAAACAAAACAGAGAATCAATCAAAGATTCCAAAAGGATGTGACATGAGCTATGATATAATCGAAGATATTAAGAAAACGAAAGCAAATGTTTCCATTTTTTATATGTGTAGCTTACCGCAACAAAGGAAGAAATTGATGGAAGCCTTAGATCCGCAAATAGCTGTCCCAGTAGAAAACACTGAGGAAAACCTAGAAATTAATGAAGCAAGTATTGGCGAAAAATCGAAATCTCAAACTCTTCCTTTTCTCTTAACTTTTAAATCTTTAATCACAATGTGCATAATTGTTTGGTAGACTCAGGCACTAGTTCAAATGTCATGCCACTATCAATTTGTAAAAAGATAAATGGACAGCCGATCCCGTCACCATCTCAAATCATTCAATTAGATAGGACCGATGTCAAGGTTATTGGTGAACTAAAGGATGTACTTATTAGGTTGTCATCCGATCCTAGAGTATGTCAATTCATTGACATTATGGTGGTCGATATCCCTGAGGCATATGGTCTAATTTTGAGTAGGGACTGGTCTGCGAAACTTAATGGCTATTTTGTGACAGATTGGTCTCATCTATGGCTGCTCTATCAAAATCGTCAGAATCAGATCAAGATATTAAGGGAGCCACATATGAAACAAAATGTTACTCAGCTAAATGGCAAAAATGAAGCAGTGGCTTTTTCATCTTCAGTTTTAGGAAATTACTTCTTGGAAATTGAACCTGGGAACTACAAATCAGAAGAAGTTAGCCATATTTCAGACAAACAGCCTGATCTCCTTCAGTTTTCATGGGCTGATGATATTGATTGTAATATAGTACACTTAGCCACTAATTTAGACAGAAATCAAACTAACTTAGTTAGGGAAGAAAATATCTTTTGGACTCTCTATTTTGACGGCTCCAAAACTCAGGAAGGATCCGGAGCCGGTTGCATTTGAATTGATCCTGATAGAAACAAGTATTTTTTATCATGTAGGTTAGAATTTGAATGTACTAATAATACCGCGGAATACGAAGCTCTCATTCAAGTTTTGAAGAAAGCCATTGGTCTTAATATTAAGTTTTTGAAATTCTGGTGATTCTGAAATTGTTGTTAGGAAAATAAGAAATACGATTCATTATCTTTCATCACATTTAAAAGGTTATCAGGCAGAAATTTGGAATTTAATCTCGTGTTTTGATGCTTTTAACATCAACTCTGTCCCAAGATTACAAAACCCTGCAACTGGTCTATTAGCTACTTCCGCTTCCAGATTAGTACCCACTAATAATAAATGTTCCATTGAATTAATTTTCAGGCCTTCTATTCCGGACAACATCACAAATTTCAGGGTATTTAACGATGACGATCAGATCATTAGTTTCTTAACCAATGAAGATGTTTTTCAGGAGGCCATTATAGAGGAAGAGGAGCATGACTCCGATCTACAAAATAAAGACACAGTGAAAGGAAATTTCATGCCCAAAGGGGTGAGAATGCTAGAGGCCCTCTTCGATTTGCAAAACAAATTCAGGAAACCTGTGAATGCCAAAACCCACAGCTCGACCTTGCAATACGAGTTAATAAACTTAGGCACAAAGACTGAACCAAAGTATGTCAATCTGGGAAAATGTTGTACGCAGGAAGAAAGAAGTAGATTCATTAAACTTTTCCAGCAATATAAAGATGTGTTCGCTTGGACCTATGATGATCTGAAGACATATGACACCCGCATCATTCAACACGTAATACCTATGAAAGAAGGAGTCAAACCTTTCCAGCAGCAACTAAGGAGGATGCATCCGACACTTGAAACTCTAATACAGAAGGAATTAAAAAAGTTGTTGGAGGCCAAGATTATTTTTAAAGTACGACATTATGAATGGGTAGCTAATCTAGTCCCTGTGCAGAAGAAATCAGGAGAAATCAGGCTGTGTGTAGATTTCTAGAATTTGAACAGAGCTTTCGATAAAGACAACTATCCGGTACCCCCAATGGAACAGATATTGCAGATGGTGTCAGGATCAGAACTCTTTTCCCTACTAGATGGTTTTTCTGGTTACAACCAAGTGCTAGTAGCGGAGGAAGACTGACTCAAAACCACTTTTCGCACAAAGTGGGGGACCTTCACATACTGAATAATGCCTTTTGGTTTAATTAATGAAGGAGCTACTTTTTAGCGAGCCATGGACATTGCTTTCCGAGGACTGGGCGGTCAATGTGTAGTAGTATACTTCGATGATGTGACCATCTTTTCAAAGAAGAGAGAAGACCACGTTTCTCACCTAAAACAAATATTTGACAGCTGTAGGAAGTACGGTATCTCTCTAAACCCTAAGAAAAGCATTTTTGCTGTTCTTGAGGGGAAGCTTCTCGGTCACATTATTTCCAAGGATGGAATCTCAATAGATCAAGAGAGAATTCAGGTTATCAATAAGATCCCCATGCCCCATAGCAAGAAGTCTATGCAATCATTCATGGGCACCATAAATTTTGTCCGAAGATTCGTACCAGACTTCGCCCAGATCGTTAAACCTTTGCAACAAATGGTTAAGCAGAATGCACAATTTAAGTGGACGGAATTGGAGAAGGTCGCATTCAAAGAAATCAAAGTTGTTATAGCCAAGGCACCCTCTTTAAGAACTCCATATTTTGATAAAGATTTTATAATGTACACCTTTGCTTCCGATGATTCTCTCGCAGCTGTGCTTACTCAAAAGACGGAATCAGGGGATGAATACCCCATTTCTTTTATGAGTACTGGTCTGCAAGGCACTGAATTGAACTATCCCATGGTGGATAAACAAGCATACGCAATTTTCAAAGCAGTTAAGCAGTTCAGGCCATATATTTTAAAAAATAGAACTAAAGTCATAGTTCCTCATCCTGCTGTCAAGACCCTTTTTTTTCGAAAGGAGTTAGGAGAAAGAAGAGGAAATTGGGTCACTGCTCTTCAAGAGTACGACTTAGAATTTAAGCTAGCTAGCATCATCAAAGGACAAGGTCTATGCAAGCTACTCACTCAAAACACAACTGACGAAGAGCTAGATTGGAGGAATGAAGCTGAACTAAATATGGTAGACGTATGTCCAATTTTTACAGCCCCAGAGTCTTGGTACAGAGACTTAGTACATTACTTACAGTTAGGTTACTTACCAGAACATTGGAGTTCGAAGCAAAGGAGGGAACTTCGTCTTAAATCAGCAGCTTATCAGATCATTGAAGGAGTACTCTTCAGGAAGAATTATGATGGCATCTACCTCAGGTGTTTAGAAAAGGAAGATGTTACTAACGTGGTCAAAGAACTACACGACGGACCTACTGGAGGACATTATTCTGGGGACACTACAAACCACAAAATCCTAAGAGCAGGTTATTACTGACCTACTCTCTTCAAGGATGCCCATGCCTATGTCACAAATTGTGATGTATGCCAAAGAAGCACTGGAAAGCTACCTAAGGCAACAGGTCCCTTGCAGCCAGTTATCATTACTGAACCATTCGAGCAGTGGGGCATAGATATAATTGGGGAAATAAACCCCAACTCTTTGTTGCAGCAGCGGTACATTCTGACCACTACGGATTATTTTACAAGATGGGCCGAAGTTATTCCCCTTCGGAAAGCTAACGAAGACACGGTCATCAACTTTTTGGAAGAGAACATCATAACCAGGTTTGGGGTTCCAATTTCTCTAGTTTTTTATAATGCACCTTATTTCTCGTCAATAAAGATTAATGAATTCACATATCAAAGGGGAATTAAGTTACATTATTCATCCAATTACTACCCTCAGGGAAACGGTTTAGCTGAGTCAACCAATAAAAACCTCATCCACATCCTGAAAAAGACCGTAATCGAAAATCAAAGGAGCTAGCGCACAACCCTCCCTTACGCCCTATGGGCAGACAGGATAACCCCAAAAAATGCCTTAGGATCTTCTCCTTTCAACCTGGTCTATGGAAAAGAAGCCATCCTCCCTCCGAATATATTGCTCCCATCCTTGAAGTTGGCCCAATCCGCCCGAGGTTCCAGCAGTCAAGCCCTACAGTCTAGGATTAATACCCTACTGAAATTAGAAGAGTCACGGGAAAAGGCCAAGGAATAGTTTCATCATCATCAAGACATAGTCAAACGATGGTTTGATAAAAGAAAATCCGGGAAGAGAACTTTCGAGGTAGGAGACCTGGTCCTCAAATGGGACCACCAACATGACGGGAAGGGAATGCACACAAAGTTCCAGCACCTATGGCTTGGGCCTTATCAAATTTCTGAAAAAATTGGTTCATCAACTTATATAGTGAAAGACTTACAAGGAGAGGAATTGAAACTCCCTCTCAATGGCCTCGCCCTAAAAGAATACTTTGCGTGATTTCTGAAAGATTCTTGTACATAAATAAAGCTCTGCTTCTTTGTTTTTATTTGTCTTTTCTTTTCTCTTGTTTTTTTTTATTACCTTTGGTTTGCTAGTCAGTTTGATTTATTTTCTCTTGTTTTTGCTTCATTTTCCTTTGATTAAGTTTTAGGTTCGGTACTTGAAATAAAGCCAAACTCCAATTATGGTTTCGCTGAATGAAGAAGACTCCAGAGAGCTCAAAAGGATGGTCATAAGAAACCCATCAATAAAGATATGCATATTTGTAACTTTGTCTTCAATGATCGGTCTCCTCGAATGTAGTGATCCTCCTCCTTATTGGTCAAATTAATCCCTATCAAATAGCATCGATTCTGTATTTCCTTTTAACTATCTTAGGGCCCATTCACTTTAACATCAGTATCTGTCTCAAGAAGTTAAGTATGGAAGGACCCATGGAAAGGAAACATGTCTCACAGATACATAGTATTTAAATAATCCCATGCTACAAATAAAGCCAAAAGGCATATCTCAAAGAGTCTGGTTTCCAGAAATTCTCGCCTTAATTAAAACATGGTCGAGAAATAAAAGCTAAGCTAAAGAAAGCTGAAGGGAGCTGTCTAATAAACCAGCTTAGTAAAAGCTCTTCTCCGTCCATGAACCATGAAATCAAATCTTCTATTCACACAAAAGGACATTATGGATTGAAGAACTTATATCAAAACGTTGAAAGCAAGAGAAACTTATTTCTGGAAGGCTCAAAGCGGATAAAAGTCGAAAATTAAAGAAACATATAAAAGGATGTAAAAGCATGGGAATGAGCAACAAACGAATGTCCCTGTGAGATTTTGTTATGATCATGTGGAGTCCTATACTACTTAAATTATGAAAGACCGTTTTCTTTTAAAACCCCACAATTTGGCCCTTAGAGAGTTTTAAAGAAAACTGAGTCAACGCTACCTTTCCCCTTTTTCACCATCATGGTAAGAGTGATCAATGCATTCTTCCAAACTGAACTACGGAGACATCTGGGTAGCACTTTGAAGGTTTCTTGACTTTCGGATGAGTTTGCTTCAGAGATATGTGTTCGCCAGCGAATCGCCATTTGTTGTTGGTACAACAACACCCCCCTTAGATTTTTTGAAAGAATATTGGGGCCCCTCCTCTGCTTTTGAAAAGAAAGGAAAGTTTGCCTAAAGTTAGCCGAAGTCATTAACCTTTCCTTAGCTTTCCCCTCAAAGATTCTCAACTTGCCTTAAAGTTTTTTGAGTCATGTTTTTGCCTAAGTAAAACTCAGGGTTTCGGGCCGCAACGGCGGAAGCTTTGAGCTAATCCTGCCGCCATGGCGGAAGAGTTGGTCCAAGTGTTCCGAAACCGCGAAAATAAATGGCTAAGTCAAGCCCGCGGGGGAAAGGTTACCTTAAAGTCTCCGAAAAGGTGAAACTTTTAATCAAGCAGTTCCGCGGTGGAAAAGTTATGTTAAAACCTCCGCAAAAGCAAAACTTTCGGTCAGACGGTCCCGCGGCGGAACAAATTCGTCAAGTCTCTCCGCCACGGCAAAAGTTTTCATCTAAGTCTTCCACAAGCATCGAAAACTCACCAACAAGTTTTTCGCGGAAAGAATCAGCTAGCTTTTCCGCTTCTACAAGCGTTGGCACATAAATCGGAAGAACTCAACTAACTCTCCTGTGAAAGCGGACAAACTCACGAAAGTTTGCCGTGGCAAGCGGCTCCTCTGCAGAAACATTCGAATAGTTCTCCCGTAATGGCGGGCCAAACTCAACGTTTCTTTCCGCCGGAGGCGGAAGCCTTAACCTAACCGTTTCGATTTTGACGGTCATATTTATTGGAAAAGGTTCGATTTGACCCGGCCGTACATGCCTTAAATCCCGTTTTATGACTTTGCAACCACCATATTAATGGTCCGCACGTACCAAGGTTTATATATGGGGGTGAACCCCGTTAACAATTCATTATTCTTTGTCACCCAGACTAATTTTCATTCCGTTTGAACGGCGAAACACGTCCATCGTCGCTTGAAGGTGCGGATTCACAGACCCTTCGGCAAAACATCGACACCGTGCCATCACCTCCAGGTAAGTACATTCACAGGCCTTGTCAAGATGTATGCTCCTACTTTAAAAACGGTATGATCCGTCATTTCTTTTCGTTCTTTCTAGCCATGGCAATTTTTTTTGGAACCATT
The DNA here is from genome assembly GCA_027924585.1 of Larix kaempferi. NCBI lineage: Eukaryota > Viridiplantae > Streptophyta > Pinopsida > Pinales > Pinaceae > Larix > Larix kaempferi. Next base: position 2,809,296 of record BSBM01000455.1, read on the forward strand.
GTGCTTATCGTCAACCCGTTATTCACCTGGCCCAGAGTACTTTCCTGCCTAGTCTTTTCTTCTTAGCCACAGTTAAAGTCCAGGGCCATTTGGATGATGCAAGGTCGTTCCGTTTCTGTGGTAGCTCTCTATCTATCGTTAAGTGCAGTGGAGTTTGTTCTCCATAACCTCGGACGACATATCACTCCCAATACAAGAGACGTTTTGTTAGGCGTAGAAGTAAAAGGTCTGAGATTCCCACTTTGTTAAAACTAATTAACAGGCTGATGCATATACCCGTCACCTGCTAGACCTTTTCTACCCTTCCTCGCACCTGATCGTAAGCGTCTCCGCAGTTATAAAATTTATGCCTCCCGTGCTTACATACCAGTCAGTATTTGGTATCCAAGGACTAAAGTACCTGAACCAAACCCCGTCCATTTGCTCTCATGGTTCCTAATCACTAAATTAATGCTTCCGCAAGGTTATAAACTGGTATTTGAAGGAAACATTTTGTAGGAGTTTTAGTTGAAATGAAAATATTATCAAAAGACACTAGTTGAGTTGTCAACATCATGTCATACATGCTAATTCACGTTTGAATTGTTGGACAGGATTTTCAAAATGGCTAAAGGTGGAAAGAGAAAATCAAAGGCAGTCGACGAAAGCACAAGACTAGAAACAATGTTCCAGGATACTGAGTGCTTACAAGTGTGCCTCCAGAAGTAATCTGGGGAGATGTTTACCACATGATAAGAGATCAGGACTTCCCTGAGGCTCTCCTTGAAGAAGAATGCTTATATCAAAACATCAGGAATTCCTGTATATCTAAGGCAACCACACGTCCAGAACTCTTCCCATGCTCAGAAGTAATTGGATGGGTGTTGCAACATGCGAACACCGAGACAAGAGTCATAGCAGATAGCACGGGAAAGGACTTTGCTTCATTTCGTCCATCTTATATCTCAACGGCTTACAAATTACCCAAAGCACAGTAGCGGCTTGATGATGCATGGTTAGAAGGAATCCATATGGATAATCTACACATGGGAAGAAGGATGTTAATTGCAGGCAAGCAAATCAGGAGAAAAGACAGTGAGGAGTATGAGGTTCAGAATCTGAGGCCTCCTTTCAGACTGATCGCTCTCATGTTAAGCAGAATCTTCGGGAGACCCGATGGGACTATGTTTATGCTACAATGGGTCCCTATCATCCACTATGTAGCCTTCAAAGGGACAATCTTCAACTGGGCTGATATCATCTCAGGCAGTCTGTCATCAGCTATAAAAATGGCACAAGAAGGGTTGGTGGAGAGGAAGGAAGATTTTTATATGGCTTTTTACCTGGTAGATTATATCATGGCAAAGTGTCCCTTTCCCAAGATGGGATGCATGTGGAACTCCGCTGAGGGCTCGGTGTTCATTGCCTACAAAATCTTCTAGGCCCAAAATTACAAGAGGGATTATAAGCTCATTTGCAAGGAGTTCATCATGCCCCTTTATCAATTAATATTCAACGAAGAACCCAACTGCCTGTCTGAGAACACCCTGGACGCTTTGGAGAAATATGGTGATTTCTATTTCTCTCCAGAAGGTACCTACATAAGGATGTATGGAGGATCCAAAACCCCTTATATTCTCCCAAGATACGCTACGGATTATATAGTACACAAGGAGATGGTAAGGCAGGTATTCATTGATGGAATGGGTAATACCTTGTATAAAGCTAAGAAAGCTACTTTTCCACCCTTACCCTTCTATGTCGGGGCCTACAAGTTTTCAGGAATTGCAACCGTAAAAGAGTTTGTTGCAGAATTGAGGAGCTTTCACTTTGGAGAAAGGATTTTTCACAGGAATGATCGACAGGGCAATGTTGCACAACATTGCAAAGAACTCTCCACTCCCTGTGAGTATGCCAACTTTTTTTATCCACAAGAGGAAGCATATAGAGGAATCAATAATATGACTGAGCTACAAATTTGCCAAATGGGCAAAGAAGGGGCTAGCTCAAGCTCTAATGTTGTGGGGACAACAGGTTCACAAAAAGAAAAGGATGTCGTAGAAGATCAAAGGCTCCTAGAGCAAGCAAAAAAAATTGAAGAAGATAAACGCATAGAAGAAGAGAACTTGAGAATCCAAGCAGCCAAAGATGAGGCAAGGAGGCAAGAAGAAGAAGAAAGAATTAGATTGGAAAGAATTGCGAAGCAAGAACAACATGATGCATTAAGAAGGGAGCGGGAGGAAGAAAAGAAGTCTCAAGAGGATATTGATCCCAAAAATCCAGACCTGCAAAATTTAGATATGGGTTCCCCCATAAGAGATTTTTCCATTGTCCCTTTTACACCCTACAAAGGCAGTACAGTTTCTAATTGGGTAAATTTCGCTTACAACAAGAAGAGGAAAACCATTGTCAAAGAGACAGGTTCCAAATTGAAAAGACCTTTTCGGCCAGACATCGTCACTACACACGAGACTACGGTCATGCGGAATACAGAAGAGGCTGCTAAACTCCTGTCATCCATCTCTGTAGCCGTGGTTACAGCAATTGCAGATAATGTCAACACATTAGGGGATAAATTGAGTGAAGAAAAGGAGAAAGCACATCAACTACAGGAAGCTTTAGTTAAAGAGCATAACTATACAAATTTAATGATAGAGAAGAATGATGCCCTCACATCTCAGAAGGAGGAGTTAAAAGAAATCCTCCAACAACTGGAAGCTGACAAAAGAGCTCTGGAAATACAAGTAAGAATGTTAGAGGAAGAGAAGGGAGAGCTTGAAAGAAAAAACCTGAGGCTTGAATTAGAAAAGTTTGACAACATTCAAGAGATTGTCGACCTGAAAGAACACATTGAAAAGTTACAAGGAGACAACGAGTTGTTAGAACAACAATTGAAGTTGGCAGATAGCAAAATGGGAGACATTAGCCCCTTCCACAAGAAAGCCTGTGAAATACTAAGGGAAAGCTATGGCGCACAAGAGCTTTTGTCAGAGGAAATATACAAGCTAAAAGCAATAATGGCCTAGGTCAAAGAGATCAATGTCGAAGCCATTCGGGTTAGGAAGAAACACACACGCATCAGGGATGAGATTAAAAAACACAATGAATGGAGGGAAGGGAAGTCAGAGTTCCCAGCAAATCTTCCCCTTAAATCTGTTGTTGAGTACAGGGAAGATATACGCACCCTAGATTATTCTAAGGATTGCGGAGTAAAATTGGCCATTGTGACCTCAGCCACTTATGAGCAGTGCAAGAATTTGTATTCCCAAATATGGGCCACACAGGAAAGCTGTCATATAGCCATGCCTCCAAATTTGGAAGAATTCCCTGAGAAATCACAACGTTTATCTAAGCTAAGTGAAGAACTCAAGGCTGAAAATGAATATGTGCCAAAGCTAGATGTCTTGACTTCATAAGACCTACACCAATTTATCAGCGAAGCAGCTGTTCACAAGCACCACCTGGAAGAAAGTCTCAGGGCTACAATAGCAGAAATAGTTGATTTAGCATAAGAACTTACCAAGCAGAGAGTGTCCCTCAGATTTATGATTCCCCTGGTTGGAATGAATATAGTAAAAGAAACAAATCAGTGGGGAAATTATATTGTAGAAGTGGACAGAACGTTGGCAGCTAGTCAAGTGCGCACATCAGAAAGTGGTCTAGTTGTTGCAGTAGTGTTGGAAGAAGCCCCAGCAGTCCCAGAAACGCCTAAGTCACCCAACGCGCCAGCTTATGGATAGCTTGCCTTCATCAACATGTCTCTTGGGAAAATAGTTTGCGGTCTCGTTTTTGTAAAGTTATGTGAGATATTCCTATGTTTTTATTGTCACCACTACAAGACAAATTAGAAGAATAGAAACGGTTAGGGTATAGGTGGCAACTTTTGGCCCATTTTGTAAAGCTATATAAAGCTGATTAGAGCAAGAGGGAAGGGACTTTTGGCAGGTGAAAGGTTTTCTGTCTTGTAAAGGAACTATTTCAGCTACATCTATAGAAAGAACGTGTTGGCCTGTAGAAGCTGGCACTTGGAGTCTTGTTGATTAACTCTTGAACTATTTCTGCATTTTCATACATTTCCTGTGAGATCTTTCCTGGCTCTTATGAATTAATTCTTTGCTATGAATGGTTTCATATTCTTTGCAAAATTTCTGTGTCAAATGGGTAATTGAGTGCTTATATTAATTTGAGCTATCTTGGATAATCTTTATTTCTGCTGTAAATGCTCCTTTCAATTTAACAGCTACCTGTGGAATTATTGGGTATGTTTTCCAGTCTATTACTCATTCTTTAAATCTGCTCCTTATAAGGATAGGATATTTTAGATTAAATTAGATTAGCATAGATTTGCTTCCCACATGCATTTAATTTAGGTCACGTGCATATCATATTAAAATACAAAATATATAACCGATGGATCAAGCCGCAACTGGTAAAACAAGCAAATCTTTAAAACCCACAGTAGCCGGAACCGTTAACCGGATAGATTCCCTACACCAAACGGTGAGTGATCTAGGTTGGATTGCTTACCGGGGAGAATCCCTTGTTGATTGATGCAGCGATATCCGAGGCATCAACAAATATTCAATTGGGAAACTATTATTTCAGAAAGTATGGCGTCAAGCATTTCTACAGCTCAAATCGGCCTTTCACAAGGGAAATCAGAATTCTTCATGTCTAGCTACCTTATCGATTGCATATTAGTCAGGCACCCTTTCCCTAATTTGGGATGTACTTGGAATCGGAATGAAACTCCCATTCATGTAGCATATCAGCTAACTTGGGCTCACCAATATGCAGGGTACTACAAATTACTATGCGAAGAATTAATCATGCCCCTTCATTCACTTGTCTTCAATAAAGAAGCAAATTGTATGTCAGACAATGCCTTGGATGTAATAGGTGAATATGGAGACTATTACTTCTCATCAGAAGGCACATACATTAGAATGTATGGGGGCACAAAACCTCCTTCTCTATTACCCAAATATGCTATAGATTACATTGTGCATAAAGAAGCGATCAAACAAGTGTTCATCAACGGAATTGGTAACTATCTCGATCACACCAAAATCACCTCTTACCCACTTGTACCATTCAACATTGGTGGATACAAATTTCATAAGATTAAGGAAGTGGAAGCCTTTATTGCAAAATTGGAACCTTTTCACTTTGGAACAAGCAGTCGGGATTGCCGACCAATAGATGGGAAAAACCCACATTCACGCAACAACGCGCAGATAGGCTATCAGTTGGAATTAAATAGGTTTTCAAATCATTATTTAATGCAGTCATCTACTTTTCATTCACATGCGCCAAACGCTTCCTCCATAAATTACAACCTAGAAGATTGTTGGATACTCTTTTTCCAAGCATTAGAGAACCAGACTTCAAAGAAAACAGAAGCCTTTTGCGAACCTGAGAGTTCTACAGAAAGAATGGCGCCCAAGAAAGGTTAGACTAAAACCCATTCAACCACAGCTAAAGTCCGTCAATTGGAGATGAGCCAAACACCGCTGGAAACCTGTTTACAGCTGGTTCGAAACGCTAAGGTACACGAGCCACACTGGCGAAAAACTTGGAAAGATATTCTTGCATGGGAAAAGGAATCAAATGGCAATTGGAGGGAGCCAGCCCAAAAACTGTGGACTGCTACCATCCTGCAATACATGAATGCACCTCTGCTGGAACAGTTTGGTGGACTCAAAGACATTATTGCTCGATTCATAGTAAGCATATATCATAATGGAAAATTCTATTTTGACCTTCCAGTCGAAATAAATGGTGAGGTCATCTACAAGAGTACAGGGTTATCAAATAATGGTGTAGATGTACCTAGTCGACAGAGACCATAATTGATCAAGCAGTTTACAGAACACCCAACTGGAAAGAATTCTCGGGGGTTATTGGTGACCCAAATAAAATATGAAAATTATAAAATAGCTGCGTGAATCGTGTCGACCGCTTTGTCAAGCTCCGATCAAGGGTCCGACTTAAAAATTGAAATGCTAGAGCCTATCCCGAGCATGGCAGAAGACGACAAAATATACAACTGGGCTAAGTACCTTTCCAAAATTATCAAGAACATATGTGTGAAGTGCCAAGAGGATGGAGCAGCCATTCGCTACCATCTCCAATCATTTGGATAGCAATGATGCATATAATACCAACGGGAAATAAATACTTTACTAAAGAAGGACTTGTGTTAATGAACAACTTCCATTTCTTTACGAAAGGAGGCAACAGACTTGGGCCGTCAACAGTGAATATTTGGCTAGAATCCTGGTTCAAAGACTTAAAAGTTTGGTCGACCAGATGGAGAGTATCTCAGAATGTTCGATGGAGTTTTCCTCTGACCACTCATATTGAACTTGCACTGGACCATACATCAGTTTGGTACTTTGAAGGAGCAACCAGACCCGCACAAGATCTGGACTATTACACTTCGGTCGAGGACATCTTCAATGAGCTTAAAAGGCAATCCAACATAAAATTGATAATTCCTGCTATGGCACACCAAGTCGGCATTCCCATAGTCAAACCTTTAATGGATCCAGAGAGAGAAGAAGCGTATGAAATCTGCCTATATATGGACAATTTTACTTTTCAACCTCATCCCGTGACCAGATCAGAACCTTTATCACTTACGCTCATTCCACACCAAGATTCACCGGATGGAGCTGAACAATCGGATGAAGAGACCCTATCGGACAATCCTGAGTATGCCTTGAGAATCGACAACATCCACCAGATGGTCGACTAATTATCCATAGCTTGACAAGTAAGAGATGTACAAATACAGGGCAAGGGCAAAAGAAAAAATGACCATTGACAAGCTGACAATGGAAGATGAAACTGAATTATACGACAACGTAACGCGAATATTGGAAGATGCAGCTAAGAAAAAAATACCTGTCGACGAGCATTTAAAGAAATTTTTGGAAGTTGAGCACCCTTGACCCAAAAAGAAAGTCAAGCTTATCATCGACGATGCTGTCGACCTGTCAGATAACTCAACTCCACCATCGTCGACCATTGTCACGGAGGATACTATTTTTTCTAGACCTATGGTAAGTACCCCACTTGCACTTCAAGTTCCATCTCAAGTTTCGACTATTGTACAAACTCTTCCTTCCTCCATTCGAGAAACATTCCAAAATGATAGCGACATTACCCAATTCATGACTCAACTCCCGACCATGTTCCTAGATTGGCAAAAAATCATAACCAAGAAACCTGTATTCGTAGACACTAGTTCACCGACAGATTCAACCCCTCCTGGTGTCATCCCAACTGAACTTTTGAATCCATCAGATACCTTAGCACCGCAACCAATTGGCATGCACCATACCCATCTCAGCGCAATCCTGACACAAACAATCCAATTTTTGCTCAACAGACTTCTTCGTTCATTCCTTTTCCAATCAATCCGTCGATGGAAGCCCATTCACCTCCCCTACATGTCGTGAACTCACCACAACATTTCCCTGACATTCAAGTTTTAGATGTAGTCTTATCCCCTGTAGTCAGTCGGGAACTGTCTTCTAGTTCAAATCCTAACCCTCCTCTTCCAGTCGACGAAACACGTGTGTCGTCGACAGGTGAAATCGGTACTAGTGTACCATTCCACAACCCTACCAACGCGAAGACCACAACATCAAAACCAATCCAACTTCAACAATAGGAAACACTAGTTCCAAAAGTCTTGAAAGCAATAGTCGAGTCAACAGTAGAAACAACTGAAGCAGCAGTCGAGTCAGCTGAACAAACAACTCACGCAGCAGTCGAGACAGTAGAGCAAGAAAAACAAGTAACAAGTGAAGAAGTACTTCCGACAAACACAGTAGAAATACCAAGCAGCTCAATACAAGCAGAAGAGTCTACTAAAGAAGCACAAAAACACACAGAACATGCATCAGCAATAGTCAAGACTAAAAAAGAATCAAAACAGCAATTAGCGGTGCCAAAATCTAAAGGAAAATCCAAGAAAAAGGAAAAAAACAAAAAATGACGCCAAGAGAAATATCTTCAGCAATAACAACAACATCTACACCACATATCTCAATTGAGTCACTTATCTGTACATCTCGACCAATTTGGGCTGATCTCGACATACCATCCACAACAGGCACCACAAGAAGAGTTTGACTTACTAGCTGATGCAATCAACCGAGAATAGCGACATAGATGACTGGAAGCAGGAGACCAGATTCACAAGGTGGAATAAGACCAAACTCTATTTCTGACAAAGTGTTAAGACTTAGCGCAACATGTCATACCAATTCCATTCACCTCCGACACGACAAGCACACTTGATAAAGCATTTCAGTTGTTTGAATCTGTCGTGTCGGCACTGTTTGAACAACTCAACAAGGACCAAGAAGAAAAAGCAACAATAACAGCGTCATTGATGTCGCAACAGTTTGAAGCATTCAACTCAGCACACGGTCAGCTCGTACAGTATAATGATGAAGCAGAGACAACAAACAACGTTCTCCGTAATTGGTACAAACATTATGGCAACGTGTTTAGAGAAATGCGGAAGACAATTGACAGTCTTCATAAAGAACACTGAGTAGCTGATGAAACCATGGCCAGAAGTATTGAGGAACAACTGATAATGGAAAATAGGAAACTGGAGAAATTGGAAAAAAGTGAAGCACAGTGGTTGAGCCAGGCTCGTCATAACCTTGACAAAGTAGACCAACTCCGACCACGTCTTCAAACACTGCTTTCAGCTGCAAATGAGAAAATAGAGCTCTTCAGTTCCGACCTAATTCATCTACAGGGAAAAACTACTCAAAAACAGATAGCCCACTTGTCGGCCCTTACAACACTTACTATCGACATCCATAACACACTGCACCATTGGGAAAGCTTCTAGCACCAAATGTCATTTTCAGCTTAAGCAATTGTCGAGGTCTATCTGCAACAACCAACAACACCTAGTTCCACTCCAGACAACTCATAACAACTGCATTTATCACTTAAAGCACAGTTATACACAACTTTTGTTCAGTAATTTTGCACATGTTCCAAGACACTAGAACCTCCAGTGGACTATTTGCAATATAAGTGGAAAAGACCTGTCGACCAGTCCAAATATGTCGGTCAATTTCACCAACAATACAGTTGTATAATTGAATGTAAACATCTATATATACGTTGTTGAGGCAATATAATGATTAACTAAGATCTGTTCATGTATAGTTTTACCCTTTATGTTCAGCTCAACATCTTATATGGTCGAATTTTTGTAGCATTGTTGGGTTTAGATTCTCTTATCCTGCACATTTCCCAGTATAAATTTATTGTTTTTATTAGTTAAAATATTTTTTATGTGGAATTTTTTGTCTCATTTCGGTTATAATGTATTGAAGAAAAACCTTCGAGTTATTCGATGCCATTGATTATAGGAGTATTCTGCAATGTGAATAAACTACAGTACTGGCACAGGTTTGCTTATCTTTTTATGGTAGGTGTTAAATATCAAGTGATGACATTTTATAAACATTAAGGGTTCATTCATGCTTATTCGTTTTCAAACTCACCACGTCGGAAATATTAAACACTGACACAATTGCAAAAGTTCATCAACTTTATAAGGTTTCTAGATAGGTCAAAAGGAATTTTTGTTTAATGAAAATCAGGCCAGAGCACGCCGGAGAGCTCGGATGAGGTCGAGGAGGTCGGAGGAGGCCAGAGAGGTCGAAGCAATCGAGTAGGTCGGAGGAGGTAGCAGGAGGTCAAAGGAGGTATTTGTTTTGTAAAGAGTGGTTAAAACTTCAATATGGTCGGTCTCTTCGGTGGGTAGTAATATGGTCGATGACCAAATGTCATCGGTCACCTTTGTAAAAAATGGACTCTTTTAATGAAGTCTAGATTCAATTTTATATTTATACAATTGTTTTTTTAATTGAATATATAATTTCTAAAGGAAAAAAAGCATGCTTTTAATAGTTACACCCACTTAAATTGCAATTTCCTTATAATTAAATATATAATGTCTTTGTGTTTATTGATTCGTTGTATACTAAAGGGAAAGAAAAATAGTCTCTAACATTGTTACAAAATTGACTCTTTTCCTAACGGCGTTCACTTTTGCACCTCCAGGGGAAAATGCTAGTTTTCGTTATCACCGTCTGTCACTGCCTTAGTTATGATTTGGAGAGCATTTCCAACCTGCACACCTCTTCAATGCCATTTCGTGAATCCAACGACCTGGACACTGGACAACTCTTCAATTCCATCTCGGGAAGTTTTGAGGCCAACCAGAACGCTAAACGGTGAGTTCCTGTCCCTACCCTTCACTGCCTTCTCATCATTGATTTATGTCAAAAACCATCATGTCTAAAACATAGCCAAAGTTTGTATGTAATGTCCCCATCTTGACCCTATTGCATTAATATTGTAAATGAAGTAAATATTGTTATTTAGTCATGGTGAGGAGCTCAAGGCCAAGGCCCCACCATTGATTTATCGTTCTATGTATCGGCAATTAGAATAGATGCATATGGTTCTTGTGCTAGCCATGCACAATGTAAATTCGGACATCATGTAAATATGCAATTTTAATGAAAAACCCACAACCAGCTATGCAATGCAACAAAGAGACGGGGCATGATCTTACAAGGAATAGGGATAAAAAATAACCAAACCCTTGAGCCAATGGAGTCAATCCATATGTCAATGAGAAAACCCATGAGATCCCAACTACCCATTTTGGCTTATGCCCCAATCATTAAATTCTTCCAAGAGTTGGTTGAGGCAGTTAATGCCTTGGGAATGATGAGGATGGCAGCCAATTTCGAGTATGGGCAAGCCATCAATCTGGGAATTCGATTTTGTGCTTGCAAGGCAAGAAATCACCCACGTTTTTCCTTCCCAAGCCATTCTGAACCACGATTTTTCCTCTCTCACACAGCCTGGGGCAAACTGGGGTTTTTTCTTCACGTTTTCACCATTTCTTTACATTCTTCCATGCCGGGGAACTCGTTTTTGGTTAGCACAGTGGCTGGGAGAAGAGAACCATGATTTTCTGGGGTTATAGAGGCCATTTCTGCCCATGAAATGCCCATGGACGTTTTTCTGAAAATGATTATGCTCCTGGGGTGGTTTTCCCATTTTCCAATTTTCGTTTTGGGCTTTCCCACGTTTTTTTGAACTGGTTGAAATCCCATCGTTGGGCATCCTACTGCAAAAAAAAAATGCCCAGCACTTGCATTTCTGGCTGTTATGTCCCTCCCTGTTTAGTTTGAACCTGTGAGTAGGAGATTCAGGAGTGGAAGAGGACAGATTTGGCTTGATGAGCCCAATGAAGTAGCCATAGCTCAATGGTTGAGCCACTAGCCTAGTAATTCACCTCTGTCCATCTCCATCTCTTAGCATCCTGAGAAAACCCACTGTTGATTGGGTTGGTTGATTCTAGTGTATCTTTGGCTATGTGAGAGCCGGCTTTCCCCTTTTCCTTGTGGAGATCATGCCCAGTTCGGGGGTGGCAGTGGTGCTGAGAGATTGAGGAGCACACTGGCCTACGGTTGGGTGGAACGTTGCAGAAGCGTAGCTGGTTGCTCAAGGACTACTTGGTTTAAGATAAGTATTCTCATTTGCTAATTTGATATTGCTTAATTGATGAATGACATGAAAATCTGGAATGTATGATGGATGTGTAATGGAATTAAATTCTGCCGTGTTTTCAAATGTTTATGCATTTGCATATCTCCATCTACAATTTATATGAATGCTTATTTGATTAAGTATGGGACTAGATGTCCAGTATTATTGTTAGTGTCCTCTCCATAGCCTTGTAGGATAGGAGGGACATTACATTATCTATATAATAATATACAATAGCCATACTTTGTATATCTTTGAGTCATTCTTTGAAACTATTCAAACCTTTGGCAAACTAAATAATTTTCTTGGGAACATGGAAAATGAGTTAAAGAAATGGAAATCTGTGCACCGACTCTTCCAGGAACCACCTTCTTGAAGAACACCTTCTGCCGAACTAAGATTCTTGAGATTTGCAGCATTGTCTTGCATCTTATGAACTTTTAGAGCAACTTATTTTGGCATTCTTTTTTTTTTTCTTCTGTTATAGCAACACTACAGCAAATAGATTGACCAACATCTTCGCTAGAGACACCATCCATAACAAAGGCATATTTAGAAGTCAAGAAAGCAGCGCCAACTGATTGTGATCTAGTTCTAGTTGTTTCACAGAATTCTGCTAACAGACATATCAAGTTTCAAAGTTATTTTCTTAGTATCCTATTAGACTAAAATAAAGAATTGTTGTACCAGATGATAGATATTGTATTGCTTTTATGTCGGCTGCGTCTTATTAATCGGTCTGCTAAATCTAGGTTGGCACAGTAGACTTCCCTGAATGAAATAAAAGGGAAGGATTAACTTTAGCACAACATCTCGGAAAACAAAGCACACATACTCAAGGAAAAGAGAAACAACAGACCTTAAACAAACATAGACCAGGGAGAGGTGCAGAAGGTGGAGGTAACCTATTTATATGTTTGTAAATTTCATATTGTCAAATCTTATTTTGCATTGAAGTAATTTGGATATATTGCATTTCATGTTTATGTATATGCATAGTTTCTAGAGCTTAGAGCTACTCTTTGGATCATATTTGAGATAGATGCAAACAAAAAGAAACTTCAGAACTATTCTGATTCCATTTACAATCAACACGAGATTCTGATGCCATTGACAGTCAACACCAAGATGCCATCCATGCCATTTACCTGTGATTTTACTTTCCTGCATGTGGTTTTAACACTTACAAACTGCATACAAGTGAATCCGTACATACAAAAAAAGAAGATTGGCCAGTTGTATGCCTTTTCATTTTCAACATTGTGTTGTTTGAATCTAATTTTGTCTGCATTTGAATAAAATTACCTAACCCTCCTAACTAATACATCACTATGGCTATTATAAAAGTAGTTCAACATATAGTTGAATTCTATTTGTTAAGTCCTTGAGCATGCGCTATAATTTTACCTTGGGATTCCATCTCTACTTCTTTCTTAATAGAGAAGCCCAGTTTCACCCCATTATCCACGCCTTTGATCCTATTTACTATAACTTTGCAAATTAGCATTAGTGTTATTAATAAAGAATTTATTTTATGCCTTTTTTAATATATGATTTCATAAACTCGAACATATTAATATACTTTTCTTTTTCTACATATAATTATACTCATATGATTTCATAAACTCGAACATGTTAATATACTTTTCGTTTTCTACAATTATATAGGGAGTCGGAGTTTTGGCCATTCAACATTTCATATAAATATATAAATAAAATATATTATAGATTTTCACTTTTACCATTCTATTTTACAATTTTATAAAAACCTTAATACTTCATTTACACATGAATGCAATGTAGCAAATTTTAAATACTTGGCATTGTCTTTTTTGTTTTTACTTCTTGACATAAAACACAATATATAGTTGCAAATTACCAACATAAACACTGATTACTTCGCTACCATGTAGCCTTGTTAGATACTTGAGGATTGTATTTTGTTTATATATGAATTTGAACTTATGATAGCTTACTAGGGAAGATATGTTCCTAATTATTGGGCCTATTAACAAATTAGTTTACCACATACACACCCATAAATGTAAAAAAACAAAATAACAAATAGTTAGTTTTTAAAAACGTCATTTACGGGTTGGAAAGTTCAAGACTATTAAAATTTTATCGCTTGTGCAACCTCATAATGGTGTTTATTAAAAGTTATATTTATTTAAAACGAATCCTCTTCTTATTTCTTTTTTCTCGTTGTATGAAAAGACAAAAATGAATCCAAACAAAAAATGATTCCATAGCGCGCTAACGTGAAATCTCAATCATGAGTTTAGTTAATTGAACCAAGGCTAGTAAATCGGAATTAACAATCTTGCTTCTTACCCAACACGCAATAACTCGGGAATTATTTGATTCAAAGTCCATAGTCCTTTCGTTAAAGTAGATGGGGGAGGCCACTCACACATTTTTTCTCCAGCAGAGGGAGGTCACTCACACATATATTCAAATCAAAATCACAACTACTTTCTGAATTGTTGGAAGTCGTAATGTGGAGGGTCCCTTGGTTACTTGGGGAGAAAGGAAGCGGCATAACTTTCGGTTACTTGCGGAGAAAGTCAGGGGCATAACTTTATTTTACTTTATTCTATTCTCATTCTCTAGAGAAAGGAAAAGGCATAGTAAGCAACATGTCGACACGTGTTTATATTATAGAAAAGTGACAAAGAAATATCTTACCATAATACCGTCAGACCTTCTTGGGACCTTCCCGTGGGGTGCCGTGGCTTTTTCTATAGTGGACGACCGCCTTCCTTTCGGAAAGAGCTAGAGAATTCCCGATGCACAAAAGTGACAAATCTGGGTAAATTGTATTTGTATAAATCAAGGGCGTCAGGTCTATTCGGTTTTCTCAGGTCGCTACTGAATACTCCCTGTGAAAGAAATGGAAGCAAGAAATAGGTCTAACAACGCTCCTGTGCTGCCCCTTGCCTTTGTCCTTCCCAGATCCCACTCTCCCACACGCCATTTCAATTCGCCTTCATCTTCCTCCGCTTTCAACTTTGCTGTCCACAGAACGCTTTCGGCTACTCGTGCAAGCTTTAGCGGCGGCTCTTCGTATTCTTCTTCTGCTTCTGCCGTCGCTTCGTCTTCTATCAATTTCGCCCTCGACAAATCCGCGTCCCAGGTTCGATCTGCAGGCCGTCCAATTTCACCGAAAGGCGGTGCCGCCATGAAGCCCATTCCCTGTGCTCCGCCTAGGAAGACGTGCATGTGTTCACCGACGAACCATCCAGGTTCGTTCCGTTGCAGTCTTCATAGAAATTCTAATAATTCCCCTTCTTCGACTACGCATTCTCAGTTGAATACGAGGAGATCTGCCATGACGAATTCGCTAGTAAGAATCGGCGGTGTAGAGGGAGAATGGATGAGAAGAGCCCTCACGGCTCTCATACGCCCCTCCAGCCACAACACGCGAAGGAGAACGACTTTCCAGCCCCGGCCCAGCAGGCTCTGCCATATGACCACGGCCCAAGATGTCTCCTGAGTTTTACATCGGATCGTGTCCGTTTCTAGATTCAATTGTGGCTTGTTTCGTCTAGCATTTCTCTAATGGCAGACGAGTACTAAAAAGAAAGATTAGCATGTATAGTTGCAGAGCAGTGCGCAGTGTTCTTTGCGGCTAAGGACTTCGCTGTTGATTTGGACATTTCTGGTAAAAAATCCGCAGCAAAGCAGCGTTGCTGCTCTATAAGCGTTCATATTGTGTGGTAATATACTTGATAGAAGCAACAATGGTCGGATCTTCGAAGCAATGCAGTAAATATTTCCTGCCAGAGAAAAAGAAAAGAAAAAGCAACTCAAAAAACCTAAACCTAAGTAACCGATTTGTAAAATATACAAATATATACTTAATTGTATATCATTTTCTTGTTTTCCGTCAATTGATTGGGAACATCGATTGGAGCATTTTTATCTGAAACACATACATAGATCTCTTAGCATGAAGATAACATGTGACCATTATGGGAACATAACAAGAGAATAACTATAATCACAAACAGTTGTCTGCAACTGACACAGATTAATGTTTCCGTCATCTGTAAATAGATGCCATTAGATGCCATTACTCAGGGTGAAGTTGAAGGTCGCCGGAAAGTTCTTCGGCGACCGGTTTTGACGTATTCTTTGTATTCGCCGTACAAGAGCTCCCGATTTCTTGGCTTTTCGTGTGCTGCGCAGTTTGTCATACTTCAAGCGGACTGGGGTTCGTTTCGTCTGACGGTAGTCATTGACGGCCATTTCCAGAATGCACGAGATACAGGTTTTTATTTTTATTTTAACCCTTTTTATTTTAAAGTTAGTTTTAACAATGGTTTGTGCGGAACAGGTTCGTGTTAACTGAATGCTTTCCAACTTCCAACTTCCGCTGTGATGCATGAGGTATGATTGGATCGGTGAGCCTAATTGACCATTCTAATTCTATTTTGTTACTATTATTGTTTTTTTTTCATTTCAAATAAGTAAATTTCGGACACTGGATTTTGTGAGATGTGGCTCTGCGCGTAGGATAAAAGATAACCAAAATGTCCGGCTTTTTCGGTGAATTTTGGGCAAAAACATGTTTGAAATTTTTATTGGAAATTGCTAATTCTATAATAATTTCAGCAAACTGGATTGGATTATCTGAATTACTTGTTCTAGCAAACTGGATTGGATTATCTGAATTACTTGTTCTAGACTAAATGCCCAATTTTAAAACTACTACTCAGATTATTTGTTTTAAACACTTCAAATTGTAATTTGGACAAAAATTGCTCTGTCTAATTCCGTTCCGTTGAGTTGAAAGCCTCTTGGTTAATCCTTATACTGCTCCCTGACTCTGAGCCCTTTAAAAGGGGTCAAAGTTCCAAGTAAACTACTTTGCAAGAGCCGTTCTTAACTCAAAACAAACATAGATTTAAACAAAATGACCTAACAGACCCCACATTCCGTTGATAGCTGCTGTACAGCTCAGGCCACCCTAGAATATTAAACTTAAAAGTAGGTGAAATCTGTAGCTGTACAGTTAACATAGCTTGCTGTAATGAGTTTTAGTTGTCTTTTATCATACACTACACTTGCAGTAGGGTCAGGCCACCTTGGAATATTAAACTTAAAAGTAGGTGAAATCTGTAGCTGTACAGTTAACATAGTTTGCTGTAGTGAGTTTTAGTTGTCTTTTATCCTACACTACACTTGCAGTAGGGTGAGTGGGTTTCAGTTACCATAAAAAAAAATGAAGTCAGCATTTTGTTTGAACATAATTCATGTTTTAATCATAAGCTACTTTATGAGATGCAGATGAATTAGTTTGTGTGTGGTTTAATCTTCATCAAGCGACAGGTTCAAATTTCATGAAGAAAAAGTTTGAAAATCTTTTTTGTTTTTTGTTTTTTAAACTACTTTAAGCATTTTATATCTTGAAGTAAGAAATAATGGCACCTAAATGGTATGTTTGGAGATTTATCGGCGAATGGATGTGTGCAGCTGAAGAGCTGAAGAGCATCCAGGGGTTGGAACATTTGACCAAGCTTCGACGACTGATTGTTGGAGAAGAGTGCTCTGCGTTAGAAGAGCTGCCTAGTATGGAAACATTGACATCTTTGAAGAGTTGCGGGTACAGGGATGTTTGAAGCTTCGATTCCTAAATGTTACAGGGTGCTCTGATTTAGAAGAGCGTCAAATTATGGAAACATGGGCATGTTTGAAAGGAGTTGTTGGCAGACGGGTATGTGAAGGTGAAGAACATAGGGGGTTGGAGTACGCGACAAAGCTTCAACTCCTCCAAAGATGTCAATGTCTCCACACTTGGCAACTCTTCTCACTCAAACCACCCAATACGCGTTGCTTATTCATTTTTTCAGTGATCTTCTCTGTTTTTCTCGAATGGCGGCTTCTTCTACCAACTCCATTGATGCATCTGCAACCACCACCAGCGACTACTACTATGCTTTTCTAAATCATCGTGGTAACAATGTTAAGGAAACTTTAGCAACCCATCTCTACCAACACCTTACTGTCCGTGGTATGCGAGTCTTTCTTCACAAGGAAGAACTGCTCGAGGGAGACAACCTACCTTCTCAATTGAAAGGCGCCATTCGCTCTGCAATGAAATCTGAAAGTTCCCTACAGAAACGGAGATACGACCCCCAGACTATTAAAGAATGGAGGGACGCTCTTCTTAAGGCTTCAAATATTAAGGGTTTCGAGGTGGAGGCGGACGCATGTAACAGGTAAGGACCACTACTTTTTAGATCGTTTGTCTTTATTTATAAAATCTATATGTTGCCGTTTCTTATTAGTTATTTTATTCTGCATATGATGTAGTTTCGATATGGTCTGCGGAGAGCCCTCGAATGCTTTGCTGTTCGTCAGATGAATGTAGATTTACAGCATTTTAGTTGTTTGACATGATATGAAGCAGCAGTAGCAGTACAGGGTGTGACATTCAGATGAATGTAGATTTACAGCATTTTAGTTGTTTGACATGATATGAAGGCATTTTTAGTTGTTTGACATGATATGAAGCAGCAGTAGCAGTACAGGGTGTGGCATTTTTTTTAGTATATCGCTGGGCAGGGAAGAATAAGGGCTTAAAACCTACAAATAACGAAAGCCTAAGTAACTTGGGACTTAATCCGGGCTTAAAACCTACAAATAACGAAAACCTAAGTAACTTGGGACTTAATCAGTATGAAACGAAATTTTTATTTCAATTCAATTTTACATTATCAGAAATGTGAAATGTGAAATGTGAAGTTCAATATTATAATCGAGTGGTCCAACTTCAATTGGTTAAATGTTTTAGGTTTGGGATGTTTTTAGTTTTGTCATAATTTTAATTATATTTTTATTGTAAAAATGAATTTAATTTCCTTCAATATTTTTTGACATTTTGATTATACAAGTGTAACGATGTATATATGCATTTTCAACAATTTCAATTTATAAAATTACAAAAAATATAGAGCGATTAGCCTACTCTTTAACCCCAATTAACAAGCTAATGCTCATCAATATGAATTTTTCTCTGATATGAGATACTCGTCCCCGTCTAAAATAAAATAGGGTGTAGGAAGGTAATGTTCTTGCGGCGTTAATAGAAGGGAGGCCTCTTTTTCTTTTCCCATGAAAAAATACTATACTTTATTACAGGAGTATATGGTGAACATTACAAATACAGGTTCAACAACAAAACCATACAAAATATCAAACAGTTCTAAATTTTGTAGTAAGCATAAGTTAAAACGCCCAAGAATTCAAGTTTGTGACACTACTGTTTAAGATTGATATTTACATATATAAAGACGTACGACTATAAACTATGAATTCCTGATAAGATGAGGAAAAAATACATCCATCCCACAAAAAATAGCATGTTCGAGGCTAAAGGTAGTACCAAAAAACTTATACGTCAAAAATATGAAGTTGTCCTTCCTGTGGCAGCATGGAATCATTGTACTCAGCAAAATACATAAATCCTTCTTTAAAAAACTTGTTTTGATAACTCATTAACAACCTTATTGTACTCCCTGTAGATGTGTTGAAAAGAGATCTGTTTGAATTTGGCTTGAAATTTTATAATCCTAACCTTCCAATATTCAAGAGCTAGAACCTGTAGTTGACATTTGGACAATTCCCAGTATTCAAGAGCTAGAACCTGTAGTTGACATTTGGACAATTCCCAGTCAATAGTAATCTTAGAGTCTCTTGCTACCTGCAATTGTTCAATATTTTTTTGACAAACAAAATAAAAATGAGCAAATAACAATTCCCACCTTCTATTTGTACCACCACTGCAAGAAAATTTAAGCTTATATAATCTAGAGTTGCTCAGGTACAACAGAGCTCCTGCCCCACATGCAATACAGTTTTCCTGCGAAGCCCCATCAAACATACCAATAGGACACCCTGTTGGGGTTTTACTAATTACTTTAAACCCTAACCAAGATCTACTCTCATGCAAGAAAATAAACTTAATGCACAGCGGAACTTACTTTCCATAGTCTCTGGGTTGATACGCTCCTGGTCTTGACTTGAGTTGTTGGCTCTCGAATCCTTCCAAGAACTTGCAATCCTTTTCTCTGGAGAGTATCCTGTCTTCAATGGAGCAGACAAATATTTCTGGATGATTGCAAGCCTTGGAGACTCAGCCCTTTTATAGCAGTGCCAAAGAAAAAGATTCTAATCCTGGGGCTGCTGAAATTTAGCTAATACTTTGGAAACAAGTCCAAAAGAAATCTGGAGTTTCCGATTTTACAAAAAACTTCAAATCGGGAAACTTCAGAAAAAACTGAAATAAATCAGAGTAAATTCTGATTTCCTTATTTAGCTAAATTTACTGCTATTATTTTAATCAACTATAATCGGTCCATTAACAATTATAATTGATTAACATTATTCTATATGTATTTGTATCCAAATCCTTAATTAAATACGTATAACGCCATGTCTTAATTAATCACATTGTTTGGCATATTTTAATCATTACATAGATGTAATCTTTCGACAGTATTTGATATCATAATCATAATGCACGCATGTCCAACTTAATTATTGCAATTTAGACGTCTCTAAATCCAACAATCTCCCACATGGACAAGTGCAACCTTTTGATTATATATCCTTAACTTTATTGCATGCAACTTTTCTGTCTTTCTTATCGTTTTTCTTAAACAATTCCGTCCATCAATTATGCTAACAAAGGACTTAAGCAGCACTTGTCACATTTATTCGCAACTAAACCGACATAAATCACGCTGCCAACATAACTGAATGACATGAATCTGATTTGGACATATAGTTTAGAAATTACACGCAAGTGTGATTATACGTGCCTATTTATAATTGAGTCACCTTTACTTTACTGTATGAGGTCAAAAATTAAACTTTAAGGAAAGAAATAATGAAACCGAAACTGAATGCAACTTGTATATATCATCAAAAATGTTTACAATTGCATTACATAGAACATCAAAACTTAAAACATATTCAGACTCCCACATTTTCTCACTATCCTAAATAGAAATTACACCCATACGGGCAACATGTTCGTGAAACTTCTTGGGTGGTAATCCTTTAGTAAGAGGATCAGCAATCATGGAGTCTGTACCTATGTGTTCTATACATAATTCATTATTCTGCACTCTCTCTTTTACAACCAAAAACTTAATATCGATGTACTTTGACTTTGACGAACTTCGGTTGTTGGTTGCGTATAACACTGCTGAATTGTTGTCACATAATAATTTGAGTGGTTTCTGAATAGAATCCACAATTTTCAGACTTGTGACGAAGTTCTTCAGCCATACGCCATGATTAGATGCTTCATAGCATGCAACAAATTCAGCTGCCATAGTGGAGGAGGCTACCAATGACTGCTTAGCGCTCTTCCATGACACGGCACTGCCTGCCATCATAAAGATGTATCCTGATGTTGACTTCATGCTGTCGACACATCCTCCAAAATCAGAATCAGTATATCCAATGACCTCGAGCTGTTCCGATCTCTGATACGTGAGCATATAGTCCCTTGTTCTCTTTAGGTATCTCAACACTCGCTTGGCTGCCTTCCAGTGTTCCATACCTGGGTTACTCAAATATCTCCCTAGCATTCCAGTGATGAACGCAATATCTGGACGCGTGCATACTTGTGCATGCATGATGCTACCCACGGCTGAGGCATAGGGAATATCTTTCATGATGTTTTTATCTAAGTCAGTTTGGGGACATTGTTTTAGACTAAACTTATCTCCTTTTGATACAGGGGTATCTCCTGGTTTACTGTTTTCCATGCCAAATCTTGTTAGAATCTTATCGATATAGTTCCTCTGGGATAACCTTAGAATACCTTGAGATCTATCTCTAAGTATTTCAATCCCTAGAACAAATGATGCATCACCAAGATCTTTCATTTCAAAGTTCTTAAACAAAAAATTCTTAGTTTGATGCAACATGTCCTTATCGTTACTGGCAAGCAATATGTCATCTACATATAAAACCAAGAAAATAATTTTACTCCCACAGAACTTAAGGTATATGCATTCGTCTACTATGTTAGACTCAAAACCAAATGAGCTAACAATTTTGTGAAATTTTTGATACCATTGTCGAGATGCTTGTTTTAGCCCATAGATAGATTTCTTAAGTTTGCAAACCATAGACCCTGCATCACCTGATACAAAGTTCTCTGGCTGCTTCATATAGATCGTTTCATCAATGTCACCATTGAGAAACGCCGTCTTTACATCCATCTGATGAAGTTCTAAATCATAATGTGCTACAAGCGCCAATATAATCCTTAAAGAGTCTTTCGATGAAACTGGAGAGAAAGTCTCTTTATAATCAATGCCTTCTTTCTGTGTGAAACCTTTCGCAACAAGACGTGCCTTGTATTTTTCAACATTGCCTTTAGAATCCCGCTTAGTCTTAAATATCCATTTGCAACCAACGGGTTTCTTGTCTTTAGGCAACGGAACGATATCCCAAACGTCATTGTCATACATAGATTTCATCTCTTCATTCATGGCATTAATCCACTTTTGAGAGTTAGAGCTTTCCATAGCTTGTTTGATATTAACAGGATCATTTTCAAACATGCCAATGTCAAACTCATGTTCTTGAAGATATGCATAATCCTTAGATTGTGTAGATCTTTTCTCTCTAGTAGATCTCCTAATTGGCACAGGTACTAGATTTTCTTGAGGTTCATTTACAACTTGATCTTCAATAGGAGGAGGAACATCATTATCAATTTCTGAATCTCCCACAGGCCCTAGGCCATCAACATTTGTCATGTCAATGTCAGGGTTTGGGTTGGGTTCAGGTCCATTTGTGTTCTCTATTCCATGTTGAGTTTCTAACTGAGTTATTTGTGATGATGAAGTTTGCATATTGTCAGAAGATGTATTTCTAAACGCAATCGGGATTTGAACAAAACCAGGACTTTGGTCCATAGTCTCATTTCTGTACATAATCGGAATTTGAACAAAACCAGGACTTTGGTCCATAGTCTCATTCGCATTCGTCTCTTCTTCTTCAAAAATATTATCTTCTGTCATATCTCCCCCCACAAACTCATTATCCTCAAAAAATTTCGCACTTCCTGACTCGAAAACTGTATGTTCTGTTGGATTATAGAATTTGTATCCCCTAGATCGTTCAGAATAGCCTATAAAGTAACAACTAATGGTCCTTTCGTCCAGTTTCTTTTCATTTGGTTTATAAGGCCTAGCTTCACATGGACATCCCCAAACTCTCAAATGATTCAAGCTAGGCTTGCGCCCAACCCATAACTCGTAAGGGGTCTTGTTAGCTGCTTTAGTAGGCACTCTATTAAGTATGTATGCTGCAGTCTTTAAGGCTTCTCCCCACAAATTCTCAGGTAGAGTTGTACGAGCAATCATACTTCTCACCATGTCTTTAAGGGTGCGATTTCGCCGTTCAGCAACACCATTCATTGCAGGCGAACCTGGCAACGTATACTGAGGCACAATTCCGCATTCCTCTAAGTATTTTGCAAAGGGACCTTGACATTGTTCTCCTGATCCATCATAACGACCGTAGTATTCACCACCACGATCAGAACGAATGGACTTTATACGTTTGTTAAGTTGTAACTCAACTTCCGTTTTGAACTTTATGAACACGTCTAATGCTTCTGCCTTTTCTTTTATTAAGTAAATATGACCATATCTTGAATAATCATCTATGAATGTGATAAAGTAACGGTGACCATTTCTTGTAGCTTTTGGAAAAGGACCACAGATATCCGTATGAATTAATTCTAAGACATCATTACATCTTTTTGCATCATATTTACGTTTATTAGTTTGTTTTCCCTTTATACAATTCACACAATCACTTAAGTTTGTAAAATCTAAAGGTTGGAGAATATCATTAGACACAAGACGTTCTATCCTTTTCATAGAGATATGTCCTAATCGCTTATGCCATAATGTTGGAGATTTCTCGCAAGTTAATTTACGTTTTCTATTATCTACATGCAGTGCCTCTGAATGTGAAGTGTCTATATCTAGAAAATAAAGATTATCATAAGAAGACAGGATACCAGAAGCAAGAAGCTTAGAATTTTAACACAAACTGAATTTTCCATTACCAAATGAACATACATAACCGTTTTTGTCCAAATAAGATATAGAAATTAGGTTCCTTCTGAAGGATGGAACCACTAAAGCATCAAAACTTAAATAAAATCCTGTCTTACATAATAATCTAAATTTTCCTATGCTTTTCACTTCTACTTTATTGCCATTTCCTACGTAAACGTAGCGCTCCGCCTCACTTGGCTTGCGATGGCTTAGGCAACCCTGCATCGACATACTGATGTTAGTCGTTGCACCTGAATCTATCCACCAAGTATATCTAGATACAGAACTTAAATTAACTTCAGAACAAACTAAAGTAAGAGACATACCTTTCTTTGCCAACCATGCATGATAGTTAGTGCAGAATTTCTTTGTATGTCCTGACGCTTTGCAGAAAAAACAGTTCCTTTCTTCTGCTTTCGCAGAAGTATCTTCCTTCTTGCTTTTCTGCGCGGCATTGTTTGCAGCTACCTTGGAAGCAAACTTGCGCTTCTTGCCTTTACCCTTATGATTAGATGTTACTACATGAGCACTTTCCCCCTTAGTCATTTTCTGTCTCTCTTCCTCCTGTACCAACTGAGCCTCAAACTCAGGTAGTGTCCATGTCCCTTTCTGACAATTATAAGTCATCTTGAATTGACTAAAGTTGGACGGGAGAGACAGAAAAATGAACTCAATGAGGACTTCATCAGAGATGTCATAATTATGCCCTTTCAAGGCACGTTGCAGTCTTGTCATCTCAATAACATGCTCTCTAATCCCTTCTTTTCCCTTGTATTTTATTGTTGCCAACTTCACAAAGAGTGTACTAACTTCAGTCTTTTTACTCTTTGTGAATTTCTCTTCAAGGGCCTTAAGGTATTTAATAGCGTCGGTCTCTGTATCAGGTATTATGCCCCGAAAAGTCTCATGGATCGTTTGCTTCATCACCATTATGCACATGCGATTTGAATGCTCCCATCTATCAATATCAGCCTTCTCTTGGGGAGTTTCTTCACCCTCTTTATTGGGCTTGGGGCGATCAAATCTCAGTGCAGTGTCCAATTGCATGATCCCTAAGACTAGTTTCAGCTTTTCTTCCCACTGTTTGAAATTGTTCCCCATGAGGGGCTTAATTTGACTTAGATTTGACATTATGTTTAGATCTGAAAAATTGAAGAACAAAAGAAAAATTAGATATTATGCATCACGATTTAATCATAATTCTAAAATCCATCTAAAGGCCTAAATTAAATTATGTGCTCCATTGAATCTTTTAGCCAAAACACCACTCAATAATGAAAAACACCTTTGGGCGCAATCATTACCTTATTGTCTTTTCCGCCTTTGGGCCAGATTGACATATCCATTTGCTAACTACCAGGCCAGCAAACGAAGAGGGCAAATATCTATGCTGAGGTTTAACGCGTTTCTCAGAAAACGACGACTTTTCAACGTTTCAAAGTATAAATTGTTTCGATAATACAATCATCTCTTGGACAAAATAATTTCGATTTGCGAATAATAAAATACTTTTTTCAGAAATATAAATAACACAGAAAATTTTGCTTTTAGATCTGATAAAAGATAAGATGGAGTGCTACACCGAGATCCGAATTAACTATTCGCCGAAGGTCTGGCCTACGGTGGGGGCGAATAAATTATCCAGCAGGTTTCTTTAAACATAAAGTATGAAAGGGTTACGACAGATAGCAAGAATCGAAACTCGATCTGGCATATGCAATATCACAGTGACTGTATGACAGAGAAGCAAGATTGAAATTGATCTGGGCATATGCATGATCTCAGTGAATAAATGACAGAGGAGAAAGATTGAAATCGAACGCAGAGACTCCTAAAAATCAAAATATATAATAATACGGGAATTTACTCTCTTCCTCTGCGTCAAAGTTGCCGAGGGCCACCAACCAGAGATTATAAAAAAAAGCAATACTTCATAATCGTTTTCACACACAGCAATTTCAGCCATGGAGACTTGGATTTTTAAACTGCAATTCTTACATAAGGGAGGCTCTGATACCAATTGTTGGGGTTTTACTAATTACTTTAAACCCTAACCAAGATCTACTCTCATGCAAGAAAATAAACTTAATGCACAGCGGAACTTACTTTCCATAGTCTCTGGGTTGATACGCTCCTGGTCTTGACTTGAGTTGTTGGCTCTCGAATCCTTCCAAGAACTTGCAATCCTTTTCTCTGGAGAGTATCCTGTCTTCAATGGAGCAGACAAATATTTCTGGATGATTGCAAGCCTTGGAGACTCAGCCCTTTTATAGCAGTGCCAAAGAAAAAGATTCTAATCCTGGGGCTGCTGAAATTTAGCTAATACTTTGGAAACAAGTCCAAAAGAAATCTGGAGTTTCCGATTTTACAAAAAACTTCAAATCGGGAAACTTCAGAAAAAACTGAAATAAATCAGAGTAAATTCTGATATCCTTATTTAGCTAAATTTACTGCTATTATTTTAATCAACTATAATCGGTCTATTAACAATTATAATTGATTAACATTATTCTATATGTATTTGTATCCAAATCCTTAATTAAATACGTATAACGCCATGTCTTAATTAATCACATTGTTTGGCATATTTTAATCATTACATAGATGTAATCTTTCGACAGTATTTGATATCATAATCATAATGCACGTATGTCCAACTTAATTATTGCAATTTAGACGTCTCTAAATCCAACACACCCTTGATTGAGCACTAGATACTTTACCAATCTCTCCTTGCTTAAAAAATTTCTGTATATGCAAGAAGACCCACTTTAACCACGGTTTTGGGCTTATCCTTTAAAATTATTTTATATATATTCTTCCATATTACACTTTTACTCCAATTTATGAAAGAAAGGGACAAAGTAGAAGTCCATCTTGGGGCAATGTTGCAATGCCTACATGCCACCTACGAAACTTGTTTGGTGAACGCACAATGAATCAACAGGTGGCTCACTGACTTTGCCTCTGATTTACATGGAACACAAATATTAGGACCCATGCAACCCTTTCTCAAGAAGTTGTCCCAGGTAATTATTTTACTTTCTAGATCCATCGAGATAAAGAGTTTAATTTCTAAGGGCACTTGCCACTTCCAAAGTGATTGATACCACCGTTCATTCTCCACTTCACACTCAGAAAATATCACCTCATATACCAGCTTTGCGGTCACCTTACCTTTTTGTTCATTCCAAGACCATACTAAGGTGTCTTCACTTCCAGAAAGTTGAAAACCATTTCTCTGCAAGCCCAATAGGTACCTCTTCCATTCAGTTGGAAAGGGATCTTATAAGCCTAAATCATTCACTTGTCTCCACTGCTGCCTATACCCATTAGCCTTTCATTACCAAACCCCACTTCGTCCAAAGTATGAAAACCCTTTACTCTTAGTACATCAAGAAAAGCCTGATATAACTTGTAAAATCGTGATCCTCCTATGAAGGGGTCTTCCCCAATCATAATAGAATGTCCATCTCGTGATCTCCACTCAAGCCGCCCCCCAAAAATATTGAAAGAGCTAACTAGCCAGTTTCAAATGTTCGAAACATTTTTAGTTTTTTCGAATTTGGATTTGATCCACTTTATGACAGAATCAATAATCAAGGAAAATTTTAGGGGCAAAATTTAGCCCATGGGCTATTTTCCCATGTTCCAAAAAAAAAGTTTCGCCAATTTGCACTTTTTGAAGCCCTGTTTCGCCCAATTTTGATGGAGTATGTATTTTTCACTCTAAAAATCACCAGATTATTATACTTAAACTACTTAAAATCCTTAGAATTTGAAATATTTTTAGAAAAATATCGCCAAATATTTTACAGTTGACATTTTAAGAATTGGTCAGATTCGCCAACGTTTATACACTTTTAAATAAGTATGGATCCTTAAAATTTCTCCTATGACAGATCTTCCTTTTGAATATTTTCCTTTTATAAGTTATGCTACTCCACAAGTTGTCTGAGAACAAACTCCTCCCCACACATTTCGCAGCTAACGCTTTCCCAAAATGAAATATTTTCTTTATACCCCAGTCGCCCAGCTTCTTCGACCTCACTAGGCTCTCCCACTTTACCAGGCGAATCCCATCCTTTGTTTTACTACCTATCCATAAAAAAACTAAAAACCTTCATCCCTATAATATGTAGAATAGACTTAGGAATCTTACTCAAGGATAACCAATATATGGGCATATTTTCGGGGATAGACTTAACCAGTATAAGTCTCCCCCATAGAGACAACCATCTTAAGATCTAGCATCCAGTCAGCTTATCGATTTTTTTTAGAATCCAAGCCTAATCCTTAGAGAGGTAGTGATTGGGATTTAAAAGAAACCCAAATATTTCATCCCAACATTAACAGAGGCTACTTGAAAGGGGAACATCTATTCAATTTGTGACTTGGTATTATCATCTATATCATATTCCAAAAAATTGGACTTAGTTTCACTAACTTGCATACCAGTGGCATTATAGAAAAGCATCAAGATATCCTTAAATATATTCCATTCCTAAGCTACACCTTCCCCAGAAAGTAACACATCATCTACAAAAAGTTAATGTGTGGCTATGATGAGAGAAGATATTTTTACTCCCTTTAATGTCCCTTTCTCCTTTTTGCCTTCAATTAACCTCTTGAGACCCTCAATAATAAGCAAAAAAATAAGAGGGGACATAAGGCAACCTTGCCTCATTCTCCTCGAACTTTGAAAAAAATTAGTTGGGGCCCCATTGACCAAAACATCAAAGTTATCAAAACCAACACACACCATAATCCAAGTCATGGCTTCCAAACTCAGGCCATTATGGAGTAAAACTAGTATGAGGAAGACCCAATTCACTCGATCATATGCTTTGACCAAATCTAGCTTAAGGACTAGTTCCCTTTGATGTCTTAACTTAATGTTGTGAAAATTCTCTTGTGCCACCCCTATGGCATCCGTGATTTGGTGATTTTCCAAGAAACCAAATTGTTCTTTACACATGAATTTTGAGAGCAATGGCTTGGACCTGGTTTTTATGACCTTCGAGATAACCTTGTAGACTACGTTGCATAAAGGGATTGGTCTAAAGTCGTTAAAGAGGCTGATTTTGAGCACTTTGCAATCAAGGCAATGAAGGTAGCATTCATGGCCCCACTAAATCTTCCTTGTGCCCTAGACACCTCAACTGCAGCCACAAGATCATGACCCATAATAGCAAAAAATCCAAAAATAGTTCCACAGTCCACCCATAGGGACCTGTACTTTTTTATTTGGAAAGACCTTCAAGGATATTTTTGGTCACCTTGGGCCATCCAGATGGCTTTGCTCTTGAGCCTTCATGTCTCTTCTTCTAATTTTAGAATCTGCATTCTCCTTCCTTCCAATTCAAAAATCCTGTACTACATATTGTCGGTGGGGATACCAGACTATTGTTATGGTAAATATCCTCAATCTTCCCTTCCATATTGAGCGACTCTTCTTTCATAGGATTTTTCTTGTCATGCTTCCATCGCGTGACTACAAACTTCAAAACCTTTAACTTATATACTATAATTTGCATAGTCGAGGTCTCTTCAATTAAGCCCATGTTACTCCACGTTTCCTTAACCAAATTTGTAAATTCTAAGTCCTTCAACCAATAATTGTTGAACTTGAATGGGTAAATTGATTGCTCACCATCCCCTTCCAGCGATATCACTATAGGCTCATGATCTGAGGGAGAGGAGTTGACTACCCAAGATCAATATCTAACCAAAGGGTGTTCCCATGAAGATGGGTAACACTTTTTGGCAAGACCCGGGTGTGGATTGCCTAAAACATGAGCTTGATCAAGCTTTATTTAATCCATCGATTGAGCTTTCAAAAGATCGATCGAGTGTTTAAATAAGCCTTTGATCGAGCTTTTACCAATAACTCGATTGAGGGTTTAAATAACCCTCACTTAAGCTATTGGAAAAATCTTGGGTTAGGAAATAGCTCGATCAAGATATTTAAAATAGATCGATTGAGCTATTTAAAATACAATGCATACTATGAACATATATTATTTGAATACTTAAAAAGTTCAATCGAGCTGTTAGCTAGATCGAGCTATTTAAATTAATATTATTTTTTAATAAAATAATTTTTCATTTAAAATAAATTTCATATACGCTTTATATTTAAATAAATTTGATTGAGAAATGTTTGATATTGCTATAGTTTTGAAATTCTTGTTTAACGTAGAAATAGATTCAATTTTAATTAGTTATATGTAATGATTTTGTTTACAAATTAATTATATGTAATATAAGTTTTTTCTAATGCTATATATTATTGTTTATTTTTTTAACAAAATATAAAATATAACATTTATTCACAAAGTTTAATATTATATCAAGAAAATATTATTAATTCAAATAGCTCGATCAAGCAATTTAAGTTAATATTTTCTTTTATGTTTTTTATAGATAAAATTTAACATTTTTAATGATTAAATATCTCGATAGAGCTAATAGCTTGATCGAGTTTTTTGCTTAAATGTAGTTAAACCCTCGATTGAGGTATTTAAAAACTACACGCAAAATTTTGATAAAGAGATTTAAAACCCTCGATTGAGCTGAGCTTATTAGCTCGATCGAGGGATTTAAAAAGGATTTTAGCCCCCTTTTCTACAGGTGTAATTTTTTTTAACCTCTTTTCCATGCCTAAACCCTATCTTAGGATGGATCTTAGGTGGTGAACTTCATACTGATGGATTCGTAAACGAGTCCTCTATCCATTGGCATATAACTTACTGTTTTTTGATTTTATATGATATATTTCTTTTTAAACTTACTTTTACAAAACCATTACCACATTGAACTCCAAATCATCACAAAGAAAAATCAATAACATAAAAAAGTACACAACCAAAAAAATTCAAAAAATATATACGACCCAGATCAACATGTCCTCTTCAAAAAGGTATTTTTTTCGTTTTTATTTTTATTTTTGTAATCAGTAAAAAAAAGTATGTGCACACACGTGTACGAAATCCGATTAAAACTTTCAACGATCAATTTTAAAAATTAATAAAAAATATAGTTTTCCAACATAAATTAAAAAAACAATGTGTGCCCCGGTGCATTTTGTGCAGATTATGTTCATATATATATATATTTTTTAAAACGATGCATTTATCACTAAATTATTTTACGTGCACACAAGACACTTGTTAATTTTTTATAAAATTTACAAGGAGAAACTATCATTAAATGCAATTTTGGCATATTAAATAATATTATTATTTAAAAAAAATATAGGTGGAAAGACAACATAATTCCGTACAATTTTTTATTGTATTGCATGTTGAAATTCACAAGGAAAATATGATTTTTGAGGGCTTCTAGTTAATAAATATGTAAAAAAATGAATTTTCACCATCACTTTTGGCCAAAAAGTGTTACCAATCTTCATGGATTCACCCCAACACTTCTGCTAAACCTTTTACAATAAGAAACCTATCGAGTCTTTTGGTGGCACCAGCTTCGCCCACATGCCCATTCCTCTAGGTTGTTTGTAAGGGAATACGGGGAATATCGATGAGATCTACTCCTTGGAATACGATGTTAAAATACTCAACAAGTGGATCAAGGTGAGCTCTATTGCCCCAAATATCAACATTCAATAACATAAGGTTCAAGTCTTCCCCCAAAATCCGATTTGGTGCATTCAACACCCCATCCTCCATCATTTCCTTCCAAAATTTATCCCAGTTAGTGTATTGGCCATAACAAAAACTTAGCTTCTATGGGATATCTTGAGCACCTCCCTCCAACAAGATCCCAGCTAAGGTAAAGTACACCATGAAAAAAATCTTTTGTGGATTCCACGCAGAAACAAGCCCTCCCAAAAGCCCTGTCGAATCCACAGAGCACAACTCCCAATTAGGTAGAAGTCTAGTGAATATGTATTTGGCTCTACAACCACTAACCATAGTTTCGTGTACAAAATCAATCTCAAGTTCAACCATCTCCAACATCCTCTTGCGGGGAAGAAATTTGGGCTAGCCTCCCACACCCCTTGAGTTTAGAGAAAGAAATTTCATTTCTTAACAATGGAGAGGGCTTTATTTTCTCTAAGAGCCGTTGTACCAATAGCCAGAATCACCTTTGAAGCCTCTACATCAGCATAAACCACTTTATGTTTACTCACACTTTTGGTTTTAATAGGAGAGAAGTCATTTTCCAAACCCCCTAACATAACACCTTTATGGATACCCACTTCACCAAGCTTTACCTTATCCTGGCCCCCCTTTGAGACTGGATAAGGCCCACTCCACCCCCCATGCCTAAGCCCTTCTCATCCCCACCATATTTGGGCTTCAAACCGGTGAAAACTTGGAGTGGAGATTTTTTTAGGACTCCTTTATAGGAAGGGACAAAAGTGGAAAGGACCTCTATCTCCAAAGTAGAAAAATCCTATGCAAGAGACTGCACAAGCTGAAGCAGGACCTTCAGATGGGAGGAGCTCCCCCCTCCAGACTTGAAGCATTGACATTAACAATAACGGGTTAACTAGTGGACCCAAAAGGAAGTGGATCGACCTCCCTTAAAGGATCGAAATTGATACCTCTAGTCCTCTTTTTCAAGGGGAAGACATATGGAGTACTATCCTTGGCATATGATTTTCATGAGACACCCAAACACTTATCCACGGGATTTCTTACCTGATCCCTGATGTCAACACTTGAAAAAATTTGGCTTCCACCTACCAAATCCCCCATACAAGACACCCCCCTCCCACATTACAGTCCTTTGACTCAGGCATAATCTTTAACACCTTTCCCAAATCATATTGAGCACCATTTCTAGAAAGAGGACACTTCTTACTTTTTGACTGATGAAACAAACCTTTATACCTTGCTTTGCCTTTATCCCCCCCAAAAATATTAGAGAATACCAATTTGCTAAGAAAGGACC
The DNA here is from genome assembly GCA_027924585.1 of Larix kaempferi. Taxonomy (NCBI): domain Eukaryota; kingdom Viridiplantae; phylum Streptophyta; class Pinopsida; order Pinales; family Pinaceae; genus Larix; species Larix kaempferi. Next base: position 2,841,908 of record BSBM01000455.1, read on the forward strand.
TATCCTAATCACTCAAAGAACAATACCAAGCAGGGGAAATCCTGTAACATGGTCTCCTTACTAGGTTCAAAAGAGGGGCTCTAGTGCTTTAACATGAGGCTCCCTTTTCCACTCAACCACATACCCTTGAGAATATATGAGGCATCCTCCTTCGAATAAAACAAAAAATAGAACCATCCTTTCATAAGAATTGTAATGGAAGGGATGTATCCCAAAAGCGAGACCCATTTGTCTTCTACCCACACCTCCATACCCATCTTGTTCATTGATCAGTAGCTAAATTTCCTACTAGTGTCGTCACTGAGAGAGAAACCACCTCTGCTAATATTACATCATCACTCAAAACCATTTTGTTCCTCCTAAGAAGAAACTTCAAGCCCTTCGAAAGCCTTTGCTCTGACCCACCTACCACCTGCCATCCTGCCCTTCCTACCCTTTTCTTCTAGAGATGAGAGAGATTATGATGATGACAATGATGGAATTTTAAGAATTAGGAAGATTCACCAAGGCCATTGGCATCATCATTGTCATTTTCATTGTCATCTTCATCATTGTCACCAATGTCATTGTCATTGCGGCCATCATTGTTGACATCATCATCATATTCACCATTCATGTCATCATCGTCTTCATCATCTTCATCATCATTATTATCGACATTATCATCAGTTGTTCATCAAATCAAGCTATAAATCCCATCGTTACTTTTAACCCCATTGGATGAGAATGCTTTTTTTGGATAATATTTTGAAAATGGCCTAATAGTTGGTGTTAAAATGGATGTAGAATGCACCTAGTTTTGCACCTATATAACCTAGCACAAGGAGAATTTAAATGTAATTTATTTGGGATACTAAAGTGGATGCAATTTGTGTCCACTTTAGCACCATTCCAATATAGTGAACCTAGTTTTGCACAATGGAAATGAGAATGACATGAATGAGGAAAATGATGACGACGACGACACTGATCACGACGCCGATGATGATGATGATGATGATGTTCATGAAGACGACAACGATGACCTTGATGACAATGATTGTGACATTGATGACGATGAACTAGATGATAATGAAAATGATGATGAACTAGATGACAATGACGACGATGATGATGTTAACAATTTTGATGATGATCATCATCTGAGCTGCTGAACCGTTCTAACTTCCCTTGTAACTGAACGTAACAGGAAGGCACCCAAGCGTCTCATCACATTCTATATAAGCATGTATAATATTGTAACATAAACCAAATCATGAACTTATATCCAGTAATGGAGAAATCAGTTCGCATTCTTGCATATTGTCTGTGTGTAATTGTGTTTATCTGTGTAGTGTATTTCTGCTTTGCGCATTTTGTTTCTCAAGCTTCCACCATAACAGAGCCGATTCATTCAATCGAACTGTTGTCCCCCTCGTGCTTCCTGGCCACATGCGGATCAAACGAAATTGGCTTAATTAATTAAGAAGTAGTATTTAAAGGGCTAGAATCTTTAAAACAAAACTCAAAAACACAAACAAATTCAACATGTTGATAATTGATTTCGCCCATATGAGCTACGTTTCTAGGTCCGCTTCAAGTGAGGAACCAATCCATTAAGACTATGGTTTAATTTCATAACTTCATATACAATTTTAAAATATTGATCTATAATCTTTTTAATTTTAGTAAATCCTGAACCTATATGCAATTTTTCAATGTGAGGTTTTTCTATTGATAATTAATGTTTCTTTTTGCTTTTAGCTTTTATTTATTTAACATGGTGCATTACTCTTCTCCCTTTATTATGGGAAAAACGTGGCAATATAGTTTTCATAGGTCTTTTTTTTCTAAGAAGTAATGGAGAAGATCATGAAAAAAATAGAACTTTTAATGCTTTACACTGTGTGCATATCTAAATATAAAAGAAAATTAATAAAAAAAAATTATGGAGAAAATAAAATTTTCAATATTTTAAATTATGAAAATAATATATTTATAAAATTAACACATTTACATAAGAAAGCATATAAATATCATTGTAAAACAACTCAGAATTGTTCTCCATCCTTTCAATATGCTATTAACTGTTAAATGTTTTAGTCATTCAAGCTTCAAGCATCATGATGTGAATTAAATAACCTCCATCCTGGGTTTATGTCGTCCTTTCTTACTTGGCATTGCCACCACCCACCACTTGTTGTATGCATATTGTCTTGTTGTAACATCACCACTTGGTTGCATACATGATATATTCTCCACTTAGCAAGAATGCCGGAATAAAATAAATGGTTACATTCTCCACTTTAACAAGAATGAAATAGAATGCCCATATCTCGATTTGTTTTCATCAATCACCTACACAAGCCACGGATTTATAGAAGAGGCTGAATGATCTCATAGAAACAAAAAAATTACAAATAAAATAAACATTTATACAACTCTTGGCTTGCATTCACTATACATTTTTAAATGTCTTGGCTTTTTTCATTGAGGGAATGCTACCCTCCAAATGAAGCAATGGCTTTGCCTTCTTCATGTGTCAACTGGAATCTACATGTGTCAAAAGTATGCTCTGCTTAATTCTGATGATATGACTCTGCTTAATTCTGATGATATGAGAAGACAAAAAAGGGAATAATCTTTTTTATCTCTCCTACGAATAATGTTTGGGATTCAGAACTGTATAACGGCTAACTAAAAAGATTGAGCAATTAGTCTAGAACAACCAATCCCTTGAAATTACAAAAATGTAAAAATAATAATTTTATATATTAATTTCAACCGGTTTTGAAGTCTTAAGACCCAAAATCGCTGGAAAAGCGAGGCGTTTTGATCGTCTCTTATCCTACGCGTTCAGACAAAACCGATCCGTTTCTCTTCGATCAGGAATTTAGTCAGTTGAATCACGGTTAGTACACGAGCATTAACACGCAATAAGAATGATTCAAAGTCCATAGTCGGTCAAGTATTCAAAGTCCATAGTCGGTCAAGTAGATGGGAGACCACTAATAGAAATATTCAAAACGCCAACCACTTGCCAAATGGTTGGAAGTTGTAATGTGGAGGGTCCCTCGATTACTTGCGGAGAAAGGAAGCGGAATAACTTTATTAATTCCTTTCCATTCTATAGAAAAAGGAAAAAGCGTAGTTGCCAACATGTCGACACGTATTTCTGTTCTAGAAAAATATCAAAGAAATATCTGACCCTTGTACCTTCTTGGGACCTCCCCTTTAGGTGTCTTTTTCTAAATCGGAGGGCCACATTCCCTTATAGAAAGCCAAAGAAGTACGGTTGGGTAAAAGTGACAGGTTCATGTGAAGGGAACGCGTGCCGCGGTGATGAACGAGGTACGAGTGGTCGGCAAGACTGGCTTCTCAAGGGCATTTAACTATTATCATCCATTATAATTCTATTTTATCACTGTTATTTTTATTATTATATCCATTAACTTTCTGACCCTGGATTTTGTGATATGTTACTCTGACCAGTTGAAAAAAGGGGGCCATGTTCCAACTAAACCACTTCTCAGGAGACGTTCTTAACCCCAAAGAAAACAAAACACCGAACAGCTGACTGCTAGTAGACCAGCTTAGCTCGCCCTTGATAATAAGATTAAAAGCTCGGCAAAACTAGTGGCTTCTTTAAAGTTTTATATTAAAAGCAGTTGAAGTAGAACCTTCTTTGAACATTAGAGACCGAATACTTCAAATTAAAAATACATATTTAAAATAGGCCATCGATTCGTGGTCATTAACTTTATCGCCCCGTTCCCAGAGTTTTTTTTCGAACAAGATTTTGGGCAAGCTTTATCGAACTCCGTCACCGAAATGGTAATATCCATAAAACTTCAGCTTCATCAACTGAAAAATTACATTTTAGATAGCAAAGTGAACAAATTGAAAGATTTCATACAGGTCGGAGGGCAGTCTCGGACTCAACGGTTGAGTCGAACGGTTTGCTTCCTGCGGTCCCAGGATCCAATTCTGGAGGCTTTCGCGAATGGTGGGCAACACAACACAACTCGAACAGCCTATGAAAGTTCAAAATGGTAACACAGCCACAGCTGAAAGCAGACTACAAATAAAGCTGTTAAAAGTCCGAGTAATAAAAAACAGCAGGAATGGAAGACAAAAAGTTTCAACAAAACTGGGTGTTAAGACCAAATACAAGATTTTCGGAACTTATGACAAAAAAATACCTGGTTCTTTCATGACCGAAACAGGAAGATAAATAAAACCCAAAATAAGAAGGAAGAGAGAACGATGAGCAACCTGTTAATAAGATTGGATGGATCCCCTGGACACCACTTATGATTGTTGTACTTCTTCATATAGAATGAGACCCTCCAATTGACCAATGGATTTTTTAGACAGATAATCAGCTTTATGATTGAAGTTTCTGAAAATGTGCTTAAAACTTATGGAGGTAATTATCTTGTCTTTCCAATGGTCTAAGTCTAATAAAGAAGATTGCAGATTGTATTTCATGTTGGCCTAGTCAATGTTGACTCTAGAGTCCCCAACCACTTGGATCGCTATGATGCCTTTATAGGAAGCAAAACAAAATAATCTTCAGAGCAAGTAATTCCGCTTTGGTGTTCATACCTGTACTGCATGCCAGCTCTGCATTGCCTTGTTTGGCAGCCCCATGAAAATAGCCAATAAGATCATTACCTGTAAAAACTGGAGCAGTTATGGTCCTTATAGTTTTATCCTTCTCAATTTTATTATATTCAAGCAACAACCAGTAAATGCTTGAACTAACTTTGCCAGAATTAAAAAGAATGTCTTCAAAGACTAACAGATTGTGAAATCTCCATATTCCCCATATAAAGAATAAAGGAAGACTAGAGCTTTTAGATCTTGAATAAAACAAAAAATGAAGGCAATCATTAAATGTGCCTTGATCCCAACTATTAGAAAGGTTGGTTCCCTGTGATTTCAGACCAAACCTATTGAGTATAAGTGCAATGAACAAACAAATGGTTCACATATTTTGAATCTTGTTTACAAAGGAGACAACAAATTGAGCCAATACCACCTTTTCTAACAAAGTTATAACTAATCATAATCTTGTTATTCAATGCAAGCCAACAAAAACAAAGGATTTTCAAAGGGGCATGCCACTTCTAGAGTTTGTGATACCACCACTTAAAACCAAAGTCAATTATGTCAAAAACAATAGCTTTATACACCAACTGTGCATCCACTTGGCCAGTCTTTTCATTCCACGTCCACAAGATCTCATCATCTACTCCATTGAGTATGATTGGACTATGATTGAGGGCCCTGATGAATCTCTCCCATGCCACAAAACATTCTCTAAACCCAATTGAATTGCAGAATGCCATTGACTGAAACCCAATGACCCCTGATCCAATCTCTTAACATGGTTTAAGAAGTATAGAACTCTAGAGTGAAGTTCAATAACCGTAGAAGGAAACAACTTATAAATACCATCACCTCTTATGAAAATATCAACACCCAATCTTAGTTGAAACCTATTCCCAACCTTCCACGTGATCCACTTACCCAAGTCGGGAAAATCCTTTGTCAAGCTGCTACACATGATGGAAACTATATGATCTCTTTTATTGGTCTTCCTGATCCACTCGGTAAGAGTCTAGTTTCTGAGGTATTTGTCCATAACAATCTCACTCCAGAGTCTCTTTCCATTCAAACCCCTCCAAATACTTTTCATAGCTAATGCTTTACCAAACCATTAAACATTTTTAATACCCCATCCACCAAGATCCTTAGGAAGGGAAATTTTATCCTTGGTTACCATATGAACACCTTCATTAGTCCAGTTACCGGACCATAAGAAGCTAAAAAATCTCTATCTAATCAACTTTCAAAATGAATGAGGGGACCTTCACAAGAGAGACCCAGTAAATAGCAATATTTGATAACACCAACTTCAACAATGCCAACTCGCCACCTAATGAAAGCCATATGTAGCACCAATTATTTATCCTCTTCTCAATCTTCTTAACAAGCCACAACGAATCCCGAATCAGGTAATTATCCGGCTTCAAGAAATAACTAAGACACTTAGACCCACAATCAATGGGATGCAGTGGAAAGGGAAGAAAAGAATGCACTTGTGCCATCACCTCTTGACTAGTTCCAAACCAGTGAAAACTAGATTTTTGAGGGTTAACCTCCATACCCGATGCTTCACAGGAAAGATTGATGATATCCATAAAGGATCCTCCACTTAGCAGTCAAACCAATACCAAACATATGCACATCATCTACGAAGAAAAGATGCGTGACAAAATGATGAGGTGAGACTTTAACACCTTTAATCTTTCCTTCTCTCTTTGCCTGCAGAATGAGTCTGCTCAAACCTTCGATGACTTAAAAGAAACAAGAGGGGAGACAAAGGAAACCCATGTCAAAGGCCCCTCGAGCTCTTGAAAAATCCATATGGACTGTCATTAATTAGAACAACAAAGTTTGTTGAAGTAACACATCCCATTATCCACATTTTTAAGCCATAATTTAACACACCATTGAGGAATAACCTCAAGAAAGTCCAATCAACCTTGTCGTAAGCTTTATCAAGGTCCATTTTAAGGATTATTGCCCCAATCTTCTTTGATTTGATAGAATGGAGGGACTCCTATGCTACATTGATGGCATCGAAAAACTATCTATGGTTTAGAAAACCATATTGCTTTTTGGAAATAAATCCCGCATGGATAGGTTTAATTCTATTTGAAATTACCTTGGAATGGTTTTTTAAATTAAATTGCATAAAGAGATGGGGAGGTAATCATTGAAGGTAGAGGGATTAGAACACTTCGAGATAAGAGCTAAAAAAGTAGCATTGACGACTCCATAAACTCTACTAGATGTAATAGACTCTTTGATCATCTTTAAAATGATAGGACCCAAAAGATCAAAAGTTTGCATGAAGAATTCTATTTTCCATCCATCAGGCCCAAGACTCTTGTCCTTGGCCATTCTTTTTAAAATGTCCTCATTTTTTGATAAAGTGACAGGTCTTCCAATCTCTAAAACATCAGCTTTAGAAAAGAATTTGGACATGAATTGCAAAACTTTTGATTGACCAGCTAGGTTATTTTTCCCAGATTTCTGAAATAAACCACTAAAGTGATGGACCACCACCTCTTCCAACTCTCACTAAGAAGATATGTTATTTCCATTCCGATCCACTATTTCCCAAATACTATTGATGTTCCTTCTATGTTCAAAAAAATTGTGAAAAAACTTTGTATTAAGGCCTTCCTACGAAATAGAAATAGTTTGGCCCTAAATACACCATACTTCCTCCTTAGGATTTAGAATATGATTCTTGTATTTTTCTAACCAATCTAGGTGAACTTTGTCCAGATTGGATAGAATACCCGAAATGACATTAGCGAAGGTATTATGTTTGGAATCCTCAATCCTAACCAGATCTTGAAGTTGGGAAATTCTTTTTTCCCTTATGACACTATAGCTTTAAGATTCGTAAGAAAGAGTGGCATCTACATCATCATCGGTCCCATCAATCTCTATTTAAATTCTCCATTTTTTCCTAAACATTAACGAGGGTAACTCATAGTTAGAGCAGGCATGGTTGTATTTGAACATATAATTGATCCGAGGAGAATCCATGTCTAATTTTAAGTAGATTGTCATATGGTCAGGTATAGTATTTAACGACCCAAGATTTGAAGTTATACACCACTTTAGAAATACTTTCCTCTATTAAGAACCTATCAATTCGTTTAGCCACACCTGCATTTCCCACTCGACCATTTTGCAAAGTCGGGATCAATGGATAAGGTTCCACATCGATGAGATTTGAATCTTGAATAAAGTTCTGAAACCAAGGCGTCAACAATTCCGCTCAGGAATGAGATCCCCAAATTTCCCTAATCGAGGTAGTAAAATTAAGATCGCTTTCCAGAATCGGAGAGCGATTTTGTAAAATGCCACTTCTATCAACCCCCCTCCAGAAACCAACCAGTCAACATAAGGCCCATAGCAATTGATAATTTTAATTGGATGATTCAATTCTCTACTAAAATCTTCAAGCAAAATGCCTGCACAAGACATAAAAGGATAGAGCTTAACCACTTTAGGATTCCAAGCGAAAAGAAGGCCACCCAAGAGCCCCTCAACATCCATCGAGTAGCAATCCCAATCTGGGAGCAACCTAAGAAAATCCTCCCAATCCTTGGATCCAATAACCATAGTTTCTTGAATGACCACTACGTCAAGTAAAATATTGTCCATAAGTCTTTTGAAGGCCAAGAATTTGGGAGAGCCCCCAACTCCACGAATATTAAAAGACATTAAAAGCATCAAGTAACAAGATCCACGGTTGACTCTGCTCTAAAAGGTCGAAACTTATCAAAAAAAACCGTTCTAAGAGTCAAAACTGGCACCAGATGATAAAGGATTGGTGGAGGGAATGGAATCATAACCTATACTATCTCAAGTTCTGTACCCCTTGCAAATAAATTTTTAAGGACTTAAAGTGTTTTTGAATTGATGTTGAGTTTGGTGACTCTAGAACATCAAATACATTGTTATTTAAATATTTTGATTTGATGGTGAGTTGAGAAACCTTAGAGCATCCGTGGGAGCATCAAAGTATAATAAATGAAACTATTATCTTACTTTTTGTTTCTAACTTCTTGTGGGACATCCACTTAAAAGAGGGATCAAGCACACTAGGAGGGAAATGACCGTTTAATTAATACATAGAAGAGAATTGATGAATTAGAACAACGTGAGGGGAAATACTCATTAATAAATTAAAAATAAAAAGAAAATGAGAAAAGTGAAACCTAACTACTTCTTGAAGATTAAGAAGATAGACAAGAAGAAGAAAAGAGCATAAGAGACACCTTTTTCCTAATGAAAAGAGAGCAACCTGAATGTGGAATAGAGCCTTCTTACTAAAAAGAAATTTTGCACAGAGAGAACATTACTGGGTTAACGGTTCCTGGCTCACTGGAGGGTTCAGTTGTAAATCCTTTAGCGCTCAATACCTATGAATAGAATATGGTTAGTCCTTAAAGGACTGTGTTGAAGGGGAAATTATTACAAGGTTTACACAGAGTTCATAAAAAAAACTTGTGAATACTCTGTAGGAGTAAAAAGATAGAGAACGAACTCCCTAGTTATTCGTTTCTAGTGTGCTTGGTTTGGCTCGGGGGTGATCGGTGGATTGAATAACAAAATTGTTCAAGGTCTACGGCTGGGAGGAAAGTGGAAGTTACCTAAGCAGTTGGGAGCTCTAAAGTCCAATAAGTTTATCTATCTCTGTTAATCTTTTCTTCTATTTGGCTAATTTCATTAGTAATATTTGTTGAGATGAACTTAATTGTTTATGTTGTTATTCTCTGCCGGTTCATTTAAAGGATTCTGTTATAATCTGAAGGATTTATATAATTTCTCTATCAATTGGAATTCTGTTATAATATGTTAGTGAAGTTTATTTATTATTTTTCATATTTAAACTGTGGAAATAATTCTTCTAAGATTATAGTAGTTTTTTGGAATGAATTCAGTCCTTCATTATTATCTAATTTCTGTTAATAGTATGTTCTATTTAATTTATTTCATGCTACAGAATTTAATTTTTCTTAGATAGATTAGAGCTTCTAGACTAATGATGTCTATTTTTTTTAAACATATTCAATTACTACTTTTATTTACCGCCTTGAAGTTTTGGATTATGATCATTTCCTAATTTTACTATCTAATTTCATGATCGTTAATGTTCTTCTTTGAAAAAGAGAGGTATAAAAACAATAGTATAATTATAATCATTTGCAAAGATATACTAATTCCTTTATTATATAATATATTTTATCATGGATTTTTCAACCCTAATGAGAAAGCTCATGGAGGAAATACATAAATGGAAGAGGATCCAATTTGAATCCAGGGCAGAATTCTAAATCCATATATATATATATATATATATATATATATATATATTCATTTGCGAGCAATAGTCCACACACTTCCAAAACAAAAGTATTATAGTGTCTACCTAACTATCATCTATAGGATGGTAAAAACTTGGCAAGGGCCAAAAATATGATTTAGACTATTATTAATATAGGGCCAACCTTGGACCCCGGTAAATAATATGATATCTAAATCTTTTCTAATTTTTATTTCTGTATAAAATTTTATGTTTTTTTTATGGTTTTGTTTCACGGTTTTGTTTATTTTCAAAGTGCAGGTAAAAAGAATTTACTATACTGTAAAGTTCTTGTAGGTGTAAATGGATGGTTATATTACCCCTTTCAAACATATACAAAATCATGCACAGAATATACATATTAGATTCTTTTCAATAACTATTAGCTAAAATAGGTAGAAATTAACACAACTAAGTGAAATTTATACATGTATGAAAAATACCTGTAGAATAGCAAATTGCCCCTTCAAGCTCCTCCTTGTACCTGCAACTGCAAGCTCTTTTCCACCAGAAAACTCAAGCAACCCAAATGAATTTCCACTCTGCCAACTGGAGAGGTCTCGCCGACCACCCAACTCCAAGAATCTCTTCCTAGACCCCCCGAGCCCAAACTGAGTACAAGTACCCCAACCAATGCTTCTCCCCAAATTTTCCTCCAATCACTCCTCCTCTATTATCCAATTCTTCCTCCTTTTTCCCAAAATCAAAAGATCCCCATTCCCAAATTCGTTCTCTGCCTTATCCCCTTCCCGCCGACTCTTTCCTATGCAATTAATACCCTTATCCCCAATGTAAATTCCTTTCCCCTCTAAAGTCTTCTCGAGCCCCAACAATTCCACTTTATTAATATTTTATTATAAGGCATGGGTTGGAGTTACCTCCCAACCGTAGATTTTTCACATTACTAACAACTTATCCTCATTAATTACCTTTTATCATTCGTTGACTATACAATTCACAATTTCACAATTTAATTTATAATTTATATTAAATAAATTCCAAAACATATTTTAACATATTGATCTATAATTTGAGTATGGTAACTATTTATGAATTCACCCTAAATTTTAAATCAAGGTTTATTAACGATAATAATGATTAATATCCCTAGTTTATACACAATGTTATAAGTAAAAAATATATATAATTTAGTGAATAAATATTTACAATTCAACCGACCTTTATTTTCGACATAGTCATAAATAATTATAATTTAAAATTGATCAATATATATTTATATTAATTAAATATTATTATTTAAGACTTAAACAAACTCATTCACCTAGTACCATATTAATTACACCTTAGTTTATAATTAAAACTAATTAACAATTATTGCTCAAGATAATAATAATCTCATTAATAATAATTATCATTATTAACACATAGTTAATTTTAATTAATCAAGTTAATAATATTTCAATTAATATTATTAACACCATTATCCTTTATAAACAGGCAGTTGAACTAATTAATATGATTAACACTTATTTAACTCTTAGTAACCAAGTGCTTCATTCAACAATTAAGTTAATAATATTCTTGTTAACATCATTAACATTAATAATTAACCCTGATCACCATTGATTAACCATTCATTGAATAATTTCAACATAACTTATTAAGTTAATTTATCACTTAAGCACAAGAAAGTGCATAGTGATAATTTAGAATTACAACACATCCACGCAATATTTCAATTGATAATTCATATATTCAAGTAGACGAGCTATGTAAGTGTAGCTAAGGATTACATAAATTGCGTAGGTACACCAACAGTACTTAACCACACAACATTCATAATCACACAAATTTATTGTTTACTGGCGTATTCTTAAACACAATTTGAAATGTTGGATAATTTGCTTAACTAAATATAATTAATGGATGGACAATTTTATAAGTTACTGAGTTACGACACATGACTCAACAAATGTTTCTCAATCATACACAATTAATCAAGTTTCCTTCCTATCTTCATGATACACCTATCTACCTACATCGTCTATCTAATTCACAACTATCTTCCACATCCTATCCTTCCTCTGTTGGACTACCTTGAAGTGTCACGCCATGACCGACTCCAATTAGAACTCGTAAGAGGATGTGTTGACTACATCGACCAAGCTTCCCCACCAGGCACCCACCAGTCATCATCACACACCTTGGGGAGCGTGTCGTAGCATATCCCTCCCATGACTCCGGGTTTCAAGGATAAACGGTGGGTAATTCCTCCACCCCCCTAATGGAACAAGGGACTATGTCTACATCGAAATAGTGACTGCGTTGCAACTTGTACTCAGTTTGTCATCATATAACCAATTTGGGTGGTTGAGTTTCCTGAAACCCTACCCCACCCATACATCATGATAACAAATACAATAATCATGCTAAATAAGTAATGCATCACTTGCACACCATTTATTTTTTCGGAATCCGTGTCCCCGAAGTACTCCCACCTCATAGGATCCATCTACCACTTAGCCATTTTAACCTGTAGTTTAGTCTCCAACATACGATCGAAAATATCGTGCAATCATTGACATGTATATACATTTCATTACTAAGAAACAATAATGCAAATAATTTCTATGTACCATGCACCTAGTATCATATCTATCCATTCAACATATAACTTTTAAGTTGGTATTCACGTACCCATTATTTAGTAATTTAACATGCTAGTAACATAATCAAAACATGAATATAATTCATAACATTAACATCACACACACACACACACACACACACACAGATATATATATCGACAAAATACTAAAACCATATGTCCACAGTGTCATCAAACTGACAAAGTCTCACAATAATAAGCAAATACAACATATAATGATAGTTTAGGTAGTAAGGTCAAAATGGGGCATTACAATTAATATACATTAACACATATGAAAAGAAAATTTAAGCGCTGAAATTGTTAACAAAGTTTCGAGCTACAGGGTCTCTTCCCCCTTTTTTTTTTACAATACATACAAATTTTACTACAGTCGCTTTGTATGAGATAAAATAACAATACAGTTTTTTACTATTCAAGCCTTTAAAGGTCATATCACATTTGTAAAAGAAATTGAAATTTAATACTATATGGATTTTAAACAAACATTACAAGATAGGGTTGAGCTACAGGCTCAATCCCTAATGTAAATAAAGAAGGCTTTTATAAATATTGACAAACAAAGAATACATAAATTCATATATAGATCGAGCCTCTTTGATTTATTCATAGATTTGGAATAAAAAATTAAACTGCATGTAAAGCTCCCATAGACCGAAGATTGAATCTCTCCATTAGTTTTAGTAAGCTAAAAATGTACACATATCAACTCTTATAATCGATTACCGAATTTGGGGATAAAACCCTAAGGCATAGCCCTAATCTTGTAAGAAAACTAAATTTATTCTAAACATTTACAAGTTCAATGTTACGCCCATACAAGGCCATAATATTGGGCACATCCTACATTTGGAGCAATTCAACCAAAACACTTCATAGAAGCCATAGTATAGAAATAACAAACAAACTCATAAGATTATTCTCATGGCCAAAACATAAATCGATACTTTTAACCAATCGATAATAAAACCAAGTCTCAAGTTCGAGTCCTTTTGTTTTGTAAAGAACTATTTCATAAGGGTTGGTTCAAGATAATGCAGGCCACTCATGACGAGTTAGTTGCAATGGACTTTTGGAAAAACAGAAATCTGAACGTCAAAAAGCAATATTAGAGCTACCTACACAACTTTTTGGAATATGGCGTAAGAAGATGAAACGTAGTCAACTAGATTACCTTCCGGAATATATAGCTATTATTTATGGAAATTAAGTATAACTCCCAAAAAATGGGGTTCTTCTAAGGTTGGTATGTTATGTTTTTAAGAAAACATAATGAAGCAATCTCCCCCTTTGGTGAGGTGATGATCTATGTGTGGTTAAGATATCATCACCTCACCAAAGAGATAATCACCTTATATTCTACAATTATTGTTATGTTCACTAACAATACTTAAGTTTCATAACCATTTGTGAAGATTTACTATCATTTCCCCTATGTTAAAGCTAGTATACAAACACCTGATTTATGGAAGTTGTAGAAGCCTATAGAAACTAATTGATGCTGCATTGGGAATCCCATTGAAGTCCTTTATCAATACCATGTTTAGGTTCTAAAATTTGGGGAGGTCTTATAGTGTTTGGGAAGCCATCTTTGTCCCCTCCCCTTAGGGGTTTTGAACCTCGATTTTGATTAGTAAAGTTCCCTATTTTTCCCTGATTATAAATTAATGTTGCAGAAGTGTTTTAAGAGTGTCCAAGCATCCATCAGCCTTCCTTCCAAACTCATTCAGACCCAATTCAGAGCCATTTGGAAGCAGTTGAGTCAATCCTAGTCTAAGGGTTGAATTGGCCCAAAAGTGCAATTTTTCCAATTTTACCAAATTTCTTAAAAATGGACACTACATGGGCCCCAAGTTTGGTATGCAAATAGTGGAAATTTGTGAAAAAATTTATATAGAGTCGTAGATAACAAGTCGTTCTCGTGCAACGCTATTTTTTCATACTTGTTATGTTAATTTTAATTCTTTTTTAAATTAAGGAAGACAACGAAGCCCTAAAATGACTAGGTCGAGCGTTGGGCCCCGACATCATGGTCTTAACATAATCAATGAACATTGTATTTTTTTCAGGATGTAGGTCTTTGTGTGTACTTGTGCAGGTTCTTTTTCGTTTTCAAAATAGGTGAGTCAATCAAAAGTTATAGCCGGAAGAAATAACCTACTTTTTGTGTAAGATTAGCGTTAGTCCAATTAAAATTAAATAAAAAATAGAAAAAAAATAATAGATTTAATTAAAAATTATATATTCGGAATCTGCACACAGAGTTCTACAAGTGTGTGCAATTTCATTAGTAGTGGACAACTGTAGCATACGCAGAATCATGCTCGAAATAGAAGAAGTTATAGAATAAGATGTATTTTGTTATAACACAGTCCAAGCCACTTGGTTTGGCAACCCGAACCTAAAACCAAAGCGGCCAAGTCATCCACCACGTTGGTGGGAAAGGAATTTCCCACCAAAAATTAGAAATTTAAACAGCGCGTACGCGTTGTTTTAAATACACGCATATTCACTAAAAGCGTGTACGCTCTATATAGTGAGTATGCACTAATAACGCATGTGTGCATTTTTTTACTAATCCAAAATGTAGTTTTGATTTCATCTTCATTTATCTCAAACCCCTTTCCACCCCTCTCCCTAACTCTAATCCTCCTCCTCTCCTTTGTCTTTTCTTGTCCCTCCCTAACCCTCATCCCCTCTCTCCCTCTCCCTCCCTAACCCTCCTCCCCTCCACCCCATTTCAACCCCTCTCTCTCTCTCTCTCTCTCTCTCTCGCTCTTACTCTCTCCCCCTTTAATCCTCCTCTATCTACCTCTCTACCTAAACTCTCACTCCTCCCATCTCTTCCTAAGCCCCTCCCCCCTCCCCCCTCCCATGCTCCCCTCTCCCCCTAACCCTCATCCTTTCACTCTCTCTCTATAACTGTTATCTCTCTCTCTCTCTCTCTCTCTCTCTACTTAAACCTCCTCCCCTCTTTCTCCCCCATATGTCCCTCTCTCTCTCTCTCTCTCGTTAATATTCCTCTCTCTCTCACTCACTACAAGGGAAAGACCTTGTAGCGTAGGTTGCCCGCAAATTGGCAAATGGAAGGCTCTTACACATTAGAAGACTCAACAATATCATGATGTATTTCGTTACTCGGTCATGTTTGAGGCCCTATGGCCCATCTTTGGTGTGAAAAACACCTGTATCCAAATTTTATGCTAAAGAATTCTTAGAGTGTTTGTGTTGCGGTTTACAGGAATTGCTCATGGTGATTGAGCCTGAGAAGTGGTGTTTATGGCCTAAGGCCCAAATGATCTCGCTCTGTCCCCCCCCCCCCATCTATCTCTCTCCTTAACCCTCCTCTCTCTCTCTCTCTCTCACACACACACACACACACACACACACACACACACAGAACACGTAACCATACCTCACCCATAACGATCAAGCAAATTGTACCTCAATCAACCATAGAGAGGGGTGAGGGAATCCATTGTATGCCTTTCAGTAAGTATAGAAATTTCGTTCAGTCTCTCTCTCTCTCTAACTCTCTCCCCTTAAACTTCTTCCCCCTCTCTCTCTAACCCTCTTCACCCATCTCACTCTATCAGTATTTGGTAAACCTCCTCCATTTGTAGTGCACAAAACCCTACTCATGATACCCATATCCCATTTAAAGGCCTACAAAGAACTTGTACAAGGGGCATACCATTTGATCTATCCATGGTCCCATGTGGTGGTTTAAGGATGTTCTCATGGTGCTTAAACTTGAGAATCTATGCTTAGCACCCAAGGTTGTTGTTTGCCTCCCCCAACCATGCTAAAGGGATAGAGGCTCTTGTTTCATTACCACAACCATGGTCAAGGCATGAAGACCCATCCACAGTGCACAAACCATATTAATGGCACCTGTTAAGTCAGTAAATTTTTCTTCATTTTTTTAGTTATTCTCTCCAACTTTGGTTTGTTTTTGAATCTACCTTAGTTAATTTTTGGTTTTCAGTTTTAGTTTTTGTCTTCTTAGAAGCTTTATGAATGATTGAATAGGTTTTGAGTCCAGTCTTTTCCAGATTTTATTTGATTTTGGTGATTTTTTATATTGTAAATGGGGTCAATGAGAGTCATATGTTCAAAGGAAGAATCATTAATGGCTTTAGAGAGTAGTTGAACTTATCTCTTAAACCAAATAGCTGCCAGAATCTTCGACAAATTAGCAAAAAGTTAGAAAATCGCTAAATTTTGGTCTAAAAGATATTCTTGTAGCGCTACGCCAAAGTTTAACAAAGAGCGCGCTACAGGAATATCGTGGCCTGAGTTTTTTCAATTTTTCGATCTGATTTCAATCATGAAGCCAAATGAAAGTGTCTAATCGCCTTGTGTGAGTATTCTAACACGTGTTTGCAGCAATCTGAGCATGATTTTAGTTGGTTGCTAATCACGAAGAAAAAACAAGGGCATCATTGCATGGTATGCGGGATCAGTTGCACAGAAACCAGCAAATTCCGGTTTAGCTGTCAGTTTTATCTTGTTGCACGCATCATTGCAGGAGAGGTAGTGTTTGTGAAGGAGAGTTCACTGTTGAACGGTGAATTGTGTTGCTGTGGAAAGGGGACAGGTGTATTCTATCGCCAGCGAAAATTAGGGCTTCTGAATTCATTCACCAGTGGCTAAAGAATCAATATGAGGACACCTGTGCTCGAAGGAGAACATCATTGACACCCCAAATTGAAGACATTAAGCCACAATGGACGAGTAATTGACAGGTATTCCGTTATAACTCTTATAGCTGGAAAATTTGGGTTTTTTTTTGTCGCTGCACGATTTTCTGAAAAATTAGTTGCCGAGGAGGATATAATAGATCGTAAAATGAGGAATTCACCACAGCAGTAGTTATCTGAAGCCCATTAAGAGAAATGTGCATGAATGTTTCTCTCATGACCTAATATCATTAAACATCAGAATATACAGAATAGGGCGTCGAAAAGACTCACAGAGCTATCTGTAGTACTCAGTTTTTACACAGAAGGGAGTTTGCTAGTTGGTACAGGTGTTACACAGAAGGGGTTTGTTAGTTTGTGCAAGTGGTTTAAATATCACTGAAAATTGTTATAACCTGTAAAATTACTTGCTCAGAAAACATTGATTTAAAGGACTGTCCAGGAGTGTGTAGTAGAGTTTAAAAGAGCTCAAAGCATCAGAAAAACAGCTTATAAAACATTTTTGGAACCTGAAACTAAACTGTTCTTGTTCCCTGAAAAGAAGGATATGGGAAAAAGTAGAAAAAGTGGTAAGGTTAACAGGGCTGAGCCCACAGACTTGACATGGATTCAGAAACTTCCAGATTGTGCAGAGCTGTTCCAACAGGCAGGCTGGTTGAAATTTTTCAAAAGGATAGATGGTTTTAATGCTCAAGTGTCCTGCAATTTTGCTAAAGGACTTAAAAATGAGATGATTATAATGGATCCTTTGAGATTCAAGTTGACTGTGGAATTAATATCAGAAGCCACTGAGATCAGTAATGAGGGTGAGCACTGGTTTAAGAAGTCTCCTTTCGAGTTTGATCCTCAAAGATATTTATTACCTAATGTTATTCTTGACTGGAACAAAGGTATTCTCATACATAATTTCAGGAAGGAATGGATTGAACCTATAAGGATTCTTCAGAGTTATGTGACTTGTGAAGGAAGATATTCATTAGTGTTCAAATATCATCTCAGGTTCCTACAGCACATGGCAGGGGTTTCTAAAATGAATTTGCCATTCTTTTTCTTTAAAAGCCTGCAGAAAATGTCAAGCAAAATAAAACAGCATGATGATCACACTTCTCAATCACTTTTTTATCATTGTCTCATTAAGCTAATCATCACTACAGTGTTGCAGCATGAGGAAAAAACTTGGGACTTCTTTTTGTTTTGGTCAGGGGTTCATCCTAAAGGAGAAGATCAACAACTCAAAAGACGAACTGACAAGGGAAAGGTAATGATACAAAAGTTAGGTCATTCAGTTAAACCTGCAAATAAAAATGACATTAAAGCTAAGAAGGGGACAAAACAGGTAGCAGATGAAGGACAGAATGACAGTCAGCCTTAAGAAATTCCATATCACAATAAAGTCAAGTTCTCATTATTTGAAGACAAAAAGGAATTGCTTGAAAAGAAGTCACCACCTATAGCAGATTCTCAAGAAGAGAAGAAAGTTGATATCAAAGTGATTCCTGTAGCTAAAGGAGAAGTCCATAATCAGCCAAGAAGCCCCATCACAGTCCTCTCAGATGATGAGGGGTATATGTTAGAAGAAGAGCAGTTTATTCCTGAGATTGAGGTTAAAACTGAGATTAAAGAAAATCAAGTTATAGAGGATAAAACCACAAAGCCTAAGAAGAAAATCAAAAAGCTGGAAGTGGTAGAGTTAGCATCTATACAACACCAAGGGAAGGAATTAAAAATGATGGGAGAGGCAGCTACTTTCTGGAGACCTAAAACTAGGTCGAAAAACAAATTAAGGTTAAATATGAAAAAGCTGTTAAATCCAAAATTGAAGGCTGATAAGGTGACTATCTCTGATGAAGAGTCCATGGAGGAGGAGAAATCAAAGAAAGATGAATTGCAGTCAGATAAAAGAGAGGAGATTAGGTCAGTAAAAGTAACAGGTGAAGAAAGCTCTAAGTCCATCATTGAAGACAATTCTGGAAAATTGCTGACAGAGGAGATTAGAGCAATACAGAGCAGGATGTTGCAATAGAAAAACTGGTTAATTCTGACAAGGAGAATTTGAAGAAGACTGTCAAACAGTATAAGCATCAAATGAATTACATGCAGGAAGTTAATGATGGTTTAATGATGGCAAATAGAAGATTAAGAGAAGATCTTCAAGATGTTCATGACAATTTTCAGGAGTTAGTGGTTGATGCAAAGGAAGCACTCAGAAGGAAAAGGGCTGCTGATAGGCACTGTTCAGAACTGGAAAAGACAGTCGAAACTTTGCAGCATGAAAATGAACACCTTCAGAAAAGGATAGCTGAGCTGGAGAAGAAGCATAAAAGAATGAAGAAAAGATCCTCAAGTCCAGATGGCATATCTTTGCTTGTGGAGGCATCGAAAGAGATATGAGGCAGTTAGGTTCATTTAAGACATTTTGTTAAAGAATTTGCTATTTTTAGCAAAGTTGTAATTTTGTAAAAATGTAATTGTTACTTTACCTAGTCTAGTCATTCGATGGAGAATTAGAGGAAATACCCTAACTGTTTTTTGAGAAGAAAAACTATTTAGAGAGGAAGGAATGACATTGTAAGGGTTCTGATTTTGGAGAGCAAAAGGAGGTCTGCTAAGCTGCTTATACTTCCAGACTTGTTCAGTGATAGGTACTGTAAACTCTCATATACATTTTTTGATGAAACTATGAATATATGACTCATTACCCTATATTTGATCTGTGTTGGATTCATTTTGAGCTTATTTAGTTTCATAAATGATAAATTCATTTCTGGTTTATGTCTAATTTTCCAGTGATGCTTGTCCTTTATGTATGAATGTCATTTCAGTCTTTTGTTGGGATATGGTGATATATATACATCTTTATTGAGTTATGTGTATGATTTAGTTGTTGCCTATTACTGAATGTATTCCCTTTATGCCTTTGAAGTCAATGACCAAAAACATATGAAACAGAACCCTAAAACCTAATTTGATTTGATTTTTATTTTGAGATTGTGTTGGCTTGTTACCTTAGCCTTAGTAACAATTTCTGACACAAACATCTTTGGCGCCGCTGCCGGGGACGAAGCTGAAGCATATCTTCCCTGGGATACTCATCATTTTTCTGGTTTAAGAGGTGAACTTGAACCAGCAGTTTTTGAAGGCTATTTTCACCAGAAAATTGTCACAGTGGCTTCTAACAGAGTTGGAACCAGGAGCAGACCTACATCTCCATTACAGCTGGGTGTGACAGACCTTGAAAAGATTATAAAAACAGCAAGGAAGCTCAGCAGGTCTCAATCTCTACCAGCCTCTTGTGACTCTCACCAGTTGGGTGAATCATTAGACCCAGCTGAAACTTCACCTTGTGTAAAACCTATTATTCCTGATAGCACTTTCCAGGTTTTCACTAATCCCCGAAGCTTTTTGAAAGCTAAAACCTCTTCTCCTGATAAAATACCCATCTTTCAGTTGAAAATAGGAAGGAATCCTTTTCAAAAAAGTTCCAGTCAAATTTCTTCCTCCTCAAAACCTCAGCCCACAATGGCAGCCCAAAATCCACCTATGGATATGATGGACAGAATGGTGGCAGCTAGGTATGCACCATTAGTACTACCTCAGCCTTTACATGCCTTGCCTACACATGATTACCAAAAGTATATGCCTCGATTTAATGGACAAGGTGAAACAACTGCAGAAGAACATTGGGAAGCTTTTGAGAGTTATGCAGATAATCAGAACATTGAAATTAAAGATGTATGGATGAGGGTATTTGTACAAAGTCTTGATGGGGATGTGAGAAAATGGTTCAGAGGACTGCCTGCTAATTCCATCACCATAATTGAAGAACTCAAAGATCTTTTTCTGAGACAATGGGGAGATACCAAGGACCACACTTATTACATAACTGAATTTGGAGCTTTGAGAAGAAAGAAGGATGAGACTATTTCTGATTTTTCCAAAAGATTTAACAAGATGTATACTAGAATTCCTGCAGAAATCAAACCCACTGAAACATCAGCCAAATTGACCTATGCAAATGCTTTTGATCATGAATTTTCTTTATTACTAAGAGAGAGAAGACCTATCACCTTGATGAACATGCAAGAGGCAACATTAGAAGTAGAGTCAAATTTGCTGGCTTCTAATAGGCTCAAGAAAGAAACACCTGAGCAGCAGTATGAAAGAAAGGGAAAGAAGGAAGTTGTGTCTACAAGTGCTGCACCTCAGTCTGCTGAAGCTAAAATAGATGAAATGGCTAAGCTTGTAAAGATTCTCACTTCCAAACTGAATAAACTAGAACTTGAAAAGAATTCTGCTAAACCTGCCCCAGAAGCTGATCGAAATCCAAATAACCAAAATCAGTTCAGGAGGCAATTTGCTCCTAGATTCATGCCAAGAGAGCGTAGAAATAATGATATTCAGCGAGAAAGAAGGGAGAATGAGGATCAAAAAGTACCCCCACCTTTTCAAAATAATTTGGTGGATGAAGAAGAAATTGATCAACAATTACTGTTTGAAGAAACTGAGACAGATCAGGATGTGAATCATTTTGGAGATGGCTTATCTGGAAGTTTTGTAACAGAAGAAGATTTTCTAAATGCTGAATATTATGATGCAGACTTGTATGAAGTTGAAGATGATTTGGCATTTGAAAAAACTGCTGTAAATGCTGTTGCTAATCAAAATGGAATTAAGAAGACTCTTAATCTCAGATCTGGCCCGAAACAAGTAGTCCAAGCTCCTAAGAAGAAAGTTGTTGTTCCTGCTCCAGTTATTCCTGATAAATCAGTTGCTGATCCTGTAGCAGAAAAGAAACAATCTGCAGAAAAGTCTAAAAAGAATATAGAAATTGAAGAGGTAAACAAATCAGGTCAAAATTTTAGTTTGGAAAATGAGTTAGGTAAACTAAAAATTCCTGTACCATTTTCTGAGCTTATCAAAAATCCATCATACAAGAATACAGTTTTGAAAGTGATGAATATGCCTAATAATTAGCCAGTTTCAGATACAGTGAATCTGCAGGAAGAAAGTCCTAGAATTTTTATTGGATCAGCTTTGGCTGAAAAGACTGAAAACGAAGCTGGTGCTTCTCCTCCCTTCTATATAACTTTGACTGTGCATGAGCAGATGATTCATAATTGCCTACTAGATTCAGGAGCATCCCATAATTTGATGCCAAAAGCTGTGATGGAAGCCCTGGGCCTTAATGTCACAAAACCTTATCATGATCTATATGCCCTTGATTCTCGAGCTGTAAAATGTCTAGGAGTGATAAAAGACATGGTTGTCAACCTTACTCAGTTGCCAATGAAAAGTGTAATAATGGATGTTGTGGTAGCTGACATCACACCAAAATTTGGCTTGCTTCTGTCTAGGTCATGGGCTAAGAAGGTTGGGGGAACATTACAGATGGGCCTCTCTTATGCCACCATTCCTGTTTTTGGTGGAGAAAATAGGAGATTTTACAGAGAACTACAACTTGCTTATATTGTCACAGATGATAAGAACCCCAATAATCACCCAGTTTATTCTGTGGATAAAGACCTTGGTTCATGCATGTTACAGTTTAGTGAAGAAGATAATTCTGCTGGTCTGTTACATGTGGAAAAAGATCAGCCAATAAAACATAGCATAGAAGAAACAGATGCAGTGTGGCAGTTATATTTTGATGGATCTTCATGCAGAGAGGGTGCTGGAGCTGGAGTTTTACTTATTTCCCCTGGTGGTGAAACAGTGAAACTTATGTATAAATTGGAGTTTGTTACAACTAACAACACTGCTGAGTATGAGGCCTTGCTATTGGGATTGACAGCTGCTAAAGATTTGGGAATTCAGCAAATTTCTGCATTTGGCGACTCCGAACTAGTTGTTCAACAGGTGAAGAACAAATATCAAGTAAAGCAGGGTTTGCTAAAAGTATATCGAAATGAGGTATGGGATATGATTGAAAATTACTTTATAGCATTTAATATCACTCATATTCCCAGGAATCAAAATGAAACTGCAGATTCTTTAGCCCTGGCTGCCACATATTTTAGGATCCCTAAAATTACTCAGCTAAAGTATCCTATAGAAGTGAGGTATAGACCTTGTGTTCCAGACAATATAAAACATTGGAGGGTTTTTGAAGATGACATTGAAATAAAAATTTTTCTTGAGCTCGTAAATGAGTTTTCAAATATTCAGATTGATCAAGAAGAAGATGAAAAAGATGAACAGTTAGATGAGTTTGCTGCAGAAGATATAGCAGGGCATAAAATCATTGAATTAAAAAGTAATTTCATTTCGAAAGGCTTAGTACCTTTGGAAAGAATATTCAGCAGGGATGATACAGCTTCAAAGCCAGTAATTCAATCTTCAGAAGACAACGTAGAGGATTACAATATTGGTTCAGCAGAACACCCCAGAATGGTAAAACTGTCTAAAAACCTAACAGCTGAGCAAAGAAGTAGATATATTAAGCTGTTGAGAAAATATATAGATGCATTTGCCTGGTCTTACAAGGAACTAAAAACTTATGATACAGCAGTTATTCAGCACAAGGTTCCTTTGAAGCCTAATGTCAAACCTTTCAGGCAGAAATTAAGAAGAATCAATCCAGCCTTGTTTCCTGTAATTGAAAAAGAATTAAAGAAGTTGTTGGATGCAAAAATAATAGTGCCTCTTAGGTATTCTTCTTGGGTGGCTAATTTGGTTCCTGTTAGAAAGAAGAATGGGGAGATTCGATTATGTGTTGACTTCAGAAATTTGAATCGATCATCATTAAAAGACAACTATCCTCTCCCAAAGATTGAACAGGTTTTGCAGCAGGTGGTTGGAGCTCAAAGGATTTCTATGCTAGATGGTTTCTCAGGGTACAATCAGATTGCCATGCACCCTGATGACAAAGAAAAGACAGCTTTTACAACCCCCTGGGGGACATTTATGTATGACAAGATGCCTTTTGGTTTGATGAATGCTGGAGCAACTTTTCAGAGAGCCATGGACATTGCATTCGTGGGTGAAAAAGATAAGTTTGTAGTTATCTATCTGGATGATATCACTGTTTTCTCAAAGTCTGATGATGAACATCTGAAGCATTTAGAACAAACTTTCATAAAATGCAGAAAATTTGGCTTATCATTGAACCCTAAAAAATCACATTTTGCTGTGCAAGAAGGTAAGTTACTTGGCCACTTGGTATCAGCTGATGGTATCAGAATTGACCCTGAGAGAGTCAAAGCAATACTGAAAATTAGCTTGCCCAGGAGTAAAAAGGATGTGCAATCATTTATTGGCAAAATCAATTTTCTGCGGTGGTTTATTCCTAATTTTGCTGAAACCATTAAGCAAATTACAGCCATGTTAAAAAAGGATCAAGAAGTCAGGTGGACTGTTGAAGCCAAAGCAGCTTTTGAGAAAATCAAGGTGGCTTTGACTGAAGCACCTGTTTTGGTAAGTCCAAATTTTGCCAAAGAATTTCTTACATTCTCTTTTGCTTCAGAGGACACCATTGCTGCTGTTCTACTTCAGAAGAATGAGGAGGGATTGGAACAACCAATTGCCTTTTTCAGCAAAACACTTAGAGATTCAGAGCTGAAATACAGTATCTTGGAGAAACAAGCCTATGCTCTGGTAAAGGCTTTTAAAAATTTTCAGAATTTATATTTTACACTCCAAGGTTGTTTCCTTTGTTCCAAATGCTGCAGTGAAGGATGTTTTGACACAACCTGATAGTGAAGGAAAGAGGGGAAAATGGATTGCCAAAATTATGGAATATGAAGTGGAAATCAGACCTACTAAGCTGGTCAAAGGACAAGGATTGGCCAAACTGCTGGCTGACTCAAATTGTCAAGCATTAGGATTACATGTTATGACAGAAGAATCAGCACCTGAAGAAAAGCAAGTAATTATGGAAAAAGAAAGAATCATGGATTCTTATTCATCTTCAGATTGGTATGCTGACATTGTCCATTTTCTGTTATTTTTGCAATGTCCAGAACACTTAGATAGAAAAGCTGCCAGGTCTCTGAAATTGAAAACTACTAAATACTGTCTGATAGAAGGTCAATTGTTTTGGAAAGATCCAGCAGGAATCTTGTTAAGGTGTTTAGATCAGGCTGAAATAAAGGAAGTAATTTCAGAATCTCATGAAGGAGCTTGTGGAGGACATAAATACTGGAAAACAACAGCCTATAAAATTTTAAGAGCTGGTTATTACTGGCCCTCACTTTTCTCAGATGTTTATCAACATGTAAGAGCTTGCATACCCTATCAAAAATTTGCAGGTAAACAGAAGTTACTGTCCTTACCTTTGAAGCCTATTGTGGTCAATGCCCCCTTTCAGCAGTGGGGTCTGGATTTTATTGGAGAAATAAATCCAGCATCTTCAGGCCAGCATCATTGGATTTTGACCGCCACAGATTTCTTTACAAAATGGGTGGAAGCTATCCCCACAAGGAATGCTACAGATAAGGTAATTATGGATTTCATTGAAAACAATATTTTGAGCAGATTTGGTTGTCCACAAAGATTGATTACTGATAACTCCAAAGCATTCAAATCCAAGGCAATGGTGGCTTTTTGTGAGAAAAATGGTATTATACTAAAACACTCAACTCCCTATTATCCTCAGGGAAATGGTCAGGCTGAATCATCTAACAAAAATATCATTCAGTGCATCAAGAAATTGCTCAAACAAAATAAAAAATCTTGGGATTCAATGTTGAAATATGCATTATGGGCAGATAGGATTACTGTAAAACAAGCCATTGGTACTTCACCTTTTCAGCTGGTTTATGGAACAGAAGCAGTATTTCCAGTACAATTGGGAATCCCAGTAATGAAGTTCCTCCAAAATTCTCAAGAGGAACCAGATGATTTGCAAAGAAGAATCTTTGAAATGATTGAGTTACAGCAGAACAGAGAGAAGGTAGACAAAGAAGCCCAGCTGTATAGAGCTAAAATGAAAACCAGGTTTGATAGAAATATCAAAGATCATATTTTTTCAGAAGGTGAGATGGTTTTGAGATGGGATGCAAGAAAGGAACAGAAGGGGAAACATGGCAAATTTGATAATTTATGGTTTGGCCCTTTTCTGATAGCTAAAGTTTTGGAAAATAATACATTCATATTGCAGTCCTTAGAAGGAGAGGAATTGCCCAGCCCTGTCAATGGGCGCTTCCTCAAGCATTTCTACAGTTAAATGAGGATCATGGTCACTTCTCATTGTATATACCGGTGTGAGTGATATTGAATAAAGACTCCATAGCCCAATGGAATACCGAAGGCACTAGTCTACAAGTTCTTAAAGCCTCACAGGGAGGACTTCATCCCGCAGCTGGAGCCAGATGTTAAGTCAGTAAATTTTTCTTCATTTTTTTAGTTATTCTCTCCAACTTTGGTTTGTTTTTGAATCTACCTTAGTTAATTTTTGGTTTTCAGTTTTAGTTTTTGTCTTCTTAGAAGCTTTATGAATGATTGAATAGGTTTTGAGTCCAGTCTTTTCCAGATTTTATTTGATTTTGGTGATTTTTTATATTGTAAATGGGGTCAATGAGAGTCATATGTTCAAAGGAAGAATCATTAATGGCTTTAGAGAGTAGTTGAACTTATCTCTTAAACCAAATAGATGCCAGAATCTCCGACAAATTAGCAAAAAGTTAGAAAATCGCTAAATTTTGGTCTAAAAGATATTCTTGTAGCGCTACGCCAAAGTTTAACAAAGAGCGCGCTACAGGAATATCGTGGCCTGAGTTTTTTCAATTTTTCGATCTGATTTCAATCATGAAGCCGAATGAAAGTGTCTAATCGCCTTGTGCGAGTATTCTAACACGTGTTTGCAGCAATCTGAGCATGATTTTAGTTGGTTGCTAATCACGAAGAAAAAACAAGGGCATCATTGCATGGTATGCGGGATCAGTTGCACAGAAACCAGCAAATTCCGGTTTAGCTGTCAGTTTTCTCTTGTTGCACGCATCATTGCAGGAGAGGTAGTGTTTGTGAAGGAGAGTTCACTGTTGAACGGTGAATTGTGTTGCTGTGGAAAGGGGACAGGTGTATTCTATCGCCAGCGAAAATTAGGGCTTCTGAATTCATTCACCAGTGGCTAAAGAATCAATATGAGGACACCTGTGCTCGAAGGAGAACATCATTGACACCCCAAATTGAAGACATTAAGCCACAATGGACGAGTAATTGACAGGTATTCCGTTATAACTCTTATAGCTGGAAAATTTGGGTTTTTTTTTGTCGCTGCACGATTTTCTGAAAAATTGGTTGCTGAGGAGGATATAATAGATCGTAAAATGAGGAATTCACCACAGCAGTAGTTATCTGGATCCCGTTAAGAGAAATGTGCATGAATGTTTCTCTCATGACCTAATATCATTAAACATCAGAATATACAGAATAGGGCGTCGAAAAGACTCACAGAGCTATCTGTAGTACTCAGTTTTTACACAGAAGGGAGTTTGCTAGTTGGTACAGGTGTTACACAGAAGGGGTCTGTTAGTTTGTGCAAGTGGTTTAAATATCACTGAAAATTGTTATAACCTGTAAAATTACTTGCTCAGAAAACATTGATTTAAAGGACTGTCCAGGAGTGTGTAGCAGAGTTTAAAAGAGCTCAAAGCATCAGAAAAACAACTTATAAAACATTTTTGGAACCTGAAACTAAACTGTTCTTGTTCCCTGAAAAGAAGGATATGGGAAAAAGTAGCAAAAGTGGTAAGGTTAACAGGGCTGAGCCCACAGACTTGACATGGATTCAGAAACTTCCAGATTGTGCAGAGCTGTTCCAACAGGCAGGCTGGTTGAAATTTTTCAAAAGGATAGATGGTTTTAATGCTCAAGTGTCCTGCAATTTTGCTAAAGGACTTAAAAATGAGATGATTATAATGGATCCTTTGAGATTCAAGTTGATTGTGGAATTAATATCAGAAGCCACTGAGATCAGTAATGAGGGTGAGCACTGGTTTAAGAAGTCTCCTTTCGAGTTTGATCCTCAAAGATATTTATTACCTAATGTTATTCCTGACTGGAACAAAGGTATTCTCATACATAATTTCAGGAAGGAATGGATTGAACCTATAAGGATTCTTCAGAGTTATGTGACTTGTGAAGGAAGATATTCATTAGTGTTCAGATATCATCTCAGGTTCCTACAGCACATGACAGGGGTTTCTAAAATGAATTTGCCATTCTTTTTCTTTAAAAGCCTGCAGAAAATGTCAAGCAAAATAAAACAACATGATGATCACACTTCTCAATCACTTTTTCATCATGGTCTCATTAAGCTAATCATCACTACAGTGTTGCAGCATGAGGAAAAAACTTGGGACTTCTTTTTGTTTTGGTCAGGGGTTCATCCTAAAGGAGAAGATCAACAACTCAAAAGACGAACTGACAAGGGAAAGGTAATGATACAAAAGTTAGGTCATTCAGTCAAACCTGCAAATAAAAATGACATTAAAGCTAAGAAGGGGACAAAACAGGTAGCAGATGAAGGACAGAATGACAGTCAGCCTTAAGAAATTCCAGATCACAATAAAGTCAAGTTCTCATTATTTGAAGACAAAAAGGAATTGCTTGAAAAGAAGTCACCACCTATAGCAGATTCTCAAGAAGAGAAGAAAGTTGATATCAAAGTGATTCCTGTAGCTAAAGGAGAAGTCCATAATCAGCCAAGAAACCCCATCACAGTCCTCTCAGATGATGAGGGGTATATGTTAGAAGAAGAGCAGTTTATTCCTGAGATTGAGGTTAAAACTGAGATTAAAGAAAATCAAGTTATAGAGGATAAAACCACAAAGCCTAAGAAGAAAATCAAAAAGCTGGAAGTGGTAGAGTTAGCATCTATACAACACCAAGGGAAGGAATTAAAAATGATGGGAGAGGCAGCTACTTTCTGGAGACCTAAAACTAGGTCGAAAAACAAATTAAGGTTAAATATGAAAAAGCTGTTAAATCCAAAATTGAAGGCTGATAAGGTGACTATCTCTGATGAAGAGTCCATGGAGGAGGAGAAATCAAAGAAAGATGAATTGCAGTCAGATAAAAGAGAGGAGATTAGGTCAGTAAAAGTAACAGGTGAAGAAAGCTCTAAGTCCATCATTGAAGACAATTCTGGAAAATTGCTGACAGAGGAGATTAGAGCAATACAGAGCAGGATGCTGCAATAGAAAAACTGGTTAATTCTGACAAGGAGAATTTGAAGAAGACTGTCAAACAGTATAAGCATCAAATGAATTACATGCAGGAAGTTAATGATGGTTTAATGATGGAAAATAGAAGATTAAGAGAAGATCTTCAAGATGTTCATGACAATTTTCAGGAGTTAGTGGTTGATGCAAAGGAAGCACTCAGAAGGAAAAGGGCTACTGATAGGCACTGTTCAGAACTGGAAAAGACAGTCGAAACTTTGCAGCATGAAAATGAACACCTTCAGATAAGGATAGCTGAGCTGGAGAAGAAGCATAAAAGAATGAAGAAAAGATCCTCAAGTCCAGATGGCATATCTTTGCTTGTGGAGGCATCGAAAGAGATATGAGGCAGTTAGGTTCATTTAAGACATTTTGTTAAAGAATTTGCTATTTTTAGCAAAGTTGTAATTTTGTAAAAATGTAATTGTTACTTTACCTAGTCTAGTCATTCGATGGAGAATTAGAGGAAATACCCTAACTGTTTTTTGAGAAGAAAAACTATTTAGAGAGGAAGGAATGACATTGTAAGGGTTCTGATTTTGGAGAGCAAAAGGAGGTCTGCTAAGCTGCTTATACTTCCAGACTTGTTCAGTGATAGGTACTGTGAACTCTCATATACATTTTTTGATGAAACTATGAATATATGACTCATTACCCTATATTTGATCTGTGTTGGATTCATTTTGAGCTTATTTAGTTTCATAAATGATAAATTCATTTCTGGTTTATGTGTAATTTTCCAGTGATGCTTGTCCTTTATGTATGAATGTCATTTCAGTCTTTTGTTGGGATATGGTGATATATATACATCTTTATTGAGTTATGTGTATGATTTAGTTGTTGCCTATTTACTGAATGTATTCCCTTTATGCCTTTGAAGTCAATGACCAAAAACATATGAAACAGAACCCTAAAACCTAATTTGATTTGATTTTTATTTTGAGATTGTGTTGGCTTGTTACCTTAGCCTTAGTAACAATTTCTGACACAAACAGCACCCATATCTAAATCCCAGGCCAAATACTCCCTAATGAGGGCTCATGTGGTTTCTAGGTGGTTTTTATGCTTCACAAACTCAAAAAGGTTCAATTAAGGTTTAAACCCCATGTTTCACCTTTCACCATGTTTAGGTGTCAACACCCATTTCTAGTGCACAATACTTACGCATGGCCCTTATATCCCACTTGGATGCCTACAAAGAACCCTTACAAAAGACTCTTGTGTTGGTCCATGTACTTAAATAAACTAAGTCCAAGAAGTTTCAGCAATATCTCGAGGCACTTAAAGTTTCCTTCCTTGACCATGGTCAAGGGCCGCGACCCATCCTTTTTAATAAAAACCTTCTAATGGAATCCATATCAAACTTTGATTGTAAAGATCCCTTAGAGAGGGTCCATGTCATTATTTGCACATGTTGTTGATGGCTATTGATCCTAAGAGACTATGTTTAAGCCCTGAGGATGAAGTGTTTTCCTCCCCAAACCATGGCACTTGATCTTGAAAAGGTTAATTTATGGTTGAAGCCCTTTGTTCCCCCTAGGCATGTTTAGGCCTATAGACCCATTCCCAATTCATGAAACCTACTCATGTCGAATGTATCCCACTCACATACTAAACAACACTATCCATGGCCTCGACAAACATTCCTGGCATGGGTCGAAGACATAATCTTGTTTAAGGCATGCGATGTAACCTAATTATGGTATATGTATCCCTCTACATTTGCTAGAGATACCCCATAAGGGTTATGTGTGGTGGTTTGAAGATGCATTCAACATCATATCCTAAGAAGCTTCTTGAGTTGTAGGTGTTGTTCATAGTGCTTGAACTTGAGAAGCTTCATTTACGGCATGAGGAGATTATTGTTGTCCCTAGACCTTGGTCAGACCTTGACACCCATTTTTGGATCACAACTAACCTAGTCATGGCACACATAACACAGTTGAAGTTGATTAATACCCTATAGATTTCATATGTGGTGGTTCAGGGACTCATTCATGGTGTTTGTGCCTAAGAAGCAAGAGTTAGTCTTGGAGGCTCTTGTTTCCCTCCACTAGCCATGGTTAAGGAGCCAAGATAAATCCTTGATTCCCAAGACATCATAATGGCAGCCATATTCAATTCATATGCAAAATATTCCTTGTAGAGGGCTAGTGTCATGGATTCTATGTGTTATTGACGACACTTGAGGTCAAGAAGTTTCAATTAAGGCTAAAGTGGAATTCAATTGAGCTCAATATGCTTCAGTCAGATCTCGAGGAACCTGTTTTCATTCTTTGATGATGTTCAAGGCTTTGCAACATATCCATGGCCTTGCATGGTAGCCTGATGATGCATTCATTGCATTTGATCTTGACAAAATATGTTTAGGGTCTAAGATTGTTATTTCCCTCCATAAACCATGGCCAAGGGCTTGAGGCTATTTTTTTCTACCAAGACTAGGTTTAAGGGCCCAAGAACCATCCACAGTGCATAAAGCATGTTAATGACAATCTATATCCAACTAATGGTGTCCATATGCCTAAGAATAAAATATTAGTGATAAAGGCTCTTGTTTAATACTTGTACATGATTCCCAAGACATTGTAATGACACTCGCATTCAACTTTGATGGAAAAGACACCTTATAGAGGGCTCATGTTGTGGCTTTTAGGTTTTGTTCATGGAACTTGAGGTTGAGAGGGTCATTTAGGTCTTAAAGCCCTTTTTTTAGTTGACAAAACATACTCATGGCTCATGTATCCCACTGTTGTGACCAAAACACCCCCCTAGAGAAAATCCAGGGGCCCCTTACAATTTTTTTTGAAAGTTGGACTTACGAGAGGTTTTTTTTTGTGTTATTTCCTTACTCAACCATGTTCAAGGCCCTATGGGTCATCTTTGGTGTGAAAAACACCCATATCCAAATTATTTAGGGCCCATGGCCCAAATCATTTCATCCCCATATCGTAGTTCCTTAGCTATGAAACGTTCATTTAGGTCTCAATCCTCTTCTTTCACCCTCTGAGCATGTTTACATTTCAAATCCCGTGTGGCGTTGCACCAGGCACGACCCCTACAGGTATGATGTGGGATGCTACTTCTCCCCCACTAACCCCATGAGCTCTTTCTCTATATCTCTCCCATATCCCATCTCTCTATATCGCTCTCTCTCACCCTCCTCTCTCTCTATCTCTCTCTACCTCTCACTCTCCCTAAAGCACTAGATCCCTAAACCCTTGAACCAGTCAACCTGTAATCCCACAACCCTAACTCCTAAACAACGTAACCCATAATCCTTAAATTCCAAATCCCTAAGACCTTAAACCTTAAGTCCTAAACCCTTAAATCCCTAGAAGCCTTAAACCCCCTCTCTTTAGCAATTCATTCATCCACTTTTGAAGTATAGTCCAATGTATGCAAATATTCATGAAGTATTGAACATTTGGCATTAAATGGGGTAAACGTTGGTGAAATAATAGTGGAAATGTTATGCAGGGCCGCGCACGCATGTTTTAGCGTGTACATGTTAATGACGCATACACGCTAAAAACACGTTTGTGCACTTATAAACACACGTGCGCGCTCCTGCTACTAGTTAAAAAAAATAGAGTTCTCTGTTCCCGTGAATGCTACCAAAAAACATGGGATTTTCACTCACTTTGCGGGTTTAAGTTCTTGCAGGTTGCAAATTGGATCACATTCATTGATATTTTGGACACTCATTGCTCTATTGGACACAAAATCACTCTTGGAATCTAACAAACATCTTCAATGGTCTTGGAATCTAGTGGATACATTCAAGCTACCAGTTTCCATTGCAAGTAGAGATCATTTCAATAGGTACAATGAATTGTAAATAATTGTTTTCATTCACAATATTTGAGATTCTCCCATGCATTTGTGTTTTATCATATGCATACAGCAATATCCATGCATAGACAACAATGAATTTGACAAGAAGAATTCCCAAGTTAACATCTAAAAAAATTCATATTCACTAGACAAGATGAAGTATGCAATGTAAACCAACAATTATTTCCATGAATATATTTTGATTTCACACAAGGATGGCATGGATGAGGTTCTCTCTTGAGACTCTTCAATTTGAATAAAATCCTAAGAAGCAATCATGGGAGAGGGTCCATATTGAATAATTCATGACATTTTGTCCATGCTCTCCTCTTCATGCTACATTTATCATAATGTTTCTTTAATATCGTGCCTTTGAGCTTGACTACTTGCCTCTAACTCATTGAATTCTCCTTCCTTGGGGGAATTTTCAACCTCCTCATTGTGTAATTAGTAAACCTATTCTCTTTATCTTATTTGATTTAGAAAAACTATCAAACTATTCCCAAGACATCCCTAGGCATCTCTGTTGTAGGGTGTTATTATCAAATTTTTTATGAATTCATGGCTAGGAAAGAAACTAGTTTCTCCATTCTACACTTGACCAACCATCATCTATATTGATTGGAATTGTAAGGGATAATGATGTTTATCTGATGAATTAGATGGGAAAGAAATTTAAAACTATAACCAAGCACCATGTTGTGTCTGACCTTATAGGTAATGCACCTTATTACGTGTAATGTCATCTCATCCTAGGGTGTTGGAAAGGAAGAATATTTCACTCCTCTTCTTGTGACTTCCACTACTTTTTGAACACAAAGGAAGTCCTTTTTTTCTTGAGCCTCAATTATGTTCTTAAATGATTGTTGCAATAGTTTTAGTCTTATAACCTGGGATATAGTGCTATCCCTATAACTATAATAAATACAAACACATGAACACTCTATTGTACACTTGAGTTCTCAACTCGGTCTAGACACTTGAGTTCATGACTTGGATTAAATGTGCTTGAGTTCTCAACTCGGAAAACAGTTTGATCTGATTTTGCATGGGAGACTCGATTTAGATAACTTGATAACTCAAACTTCATGTGACTTCAACTTTGCATGGCTTACACAACTCGGCTTCCAAACTTCAAATTTGCACTTGGATTTTCAACATGGCCTTTGGACACTTGACTTGGAAACTCGTTACATATTCATGGTGGATAAGTACATTCGTGCCAACACACTATATCATTTCAAAATACATAATTTTCTATACATGATAAGGAAGGTAGTTTGTCTTTATGTCTCTTTGATAGTTTGTCTCTTTGATAATTATGAAACCCCTAGGATACCATATTCTTTCCATCTGAACCCTATCCTAGGCTAGTTTACCTATCCTTAGCATACGACACCCTAACTCTTGCCTTAGATACATGGTCTAACACAAATAAACCATCATAGTTCGTAGTTGTATGTGTTA
This sequence comes from Larix kaempferi, assembly GCA_027924585.1. Taxonomy (NCBI): domain Eukaryota; kingdom Viridiplantae; phylum Streptophyta; class Pinopsida; order Pinales; family Pinaceae; genus Larix; species Larix kaempferi. The sequence goes on from BSBM01000455.1 coordinate 2,876,642, forward strand.
ATTTGTAAAGTGGTAAATTATGCTGGAATGTGTGAATTTTATTGTATAATGTAACTAATATCTTATTTGTTGTTTCTTTTGAAGGAGTAGACCTCATATTTTTGTTAAAGATACTTTTGGAGATGAGAAACTCACGTAACAGAGCAAAAAAATATAGAAGGAATATGCCCATTGAAAAGGTCAATGACGTAGGAGAAAATGCCAGGTTGGAAATGGAAAGAGTGAGACATGGTCCAATCATTGCCACTGATCCTAACACAGTTTTTGACATGACAACCTCTAGTTCAGAACCACAGGTAAAGCGGTTGTGTCCAACAGACCCAACTCAAATTCCACCATCAACACAATCTCCAACCAACAATCCATCAACGAGTCATGCTGAAGTTCCTCAAGACATAGGTATATTGGGAGATGTTGCGTATGTAGAGTTGGACGTACAAGCAGTGATTAATTTGCAATCTCCCCAAGAAGACCACAACCATGTCAATTACACTCCCAATATGTCCCAACGTGTGAACGAATCACCACAAAAAAAATCTCTAGGATTCGTACCTCATGTCCACCTTCCCTACCTCAACTGTCTAGTGCAAGAAGAAGAAATCCTAGACGTATTCATGTGGATGAAAGTTCTCTATCAGGCCTTGAAGGTAAGTTTCCAAAATGCACTGTTGAATGGAAATGCAACAAAATGGTCAAGGAATATTTTGAATCCAAAGGTGATGCAGGTAAATGTCAATTATTACTATGTTTGTTAAAGTCGCATTGTTTAGCTGTTGTTAGGAGAATTTTGGGCATAAATATAGTTAAAAGTTCAGAGGCTATTAGTCATATTGTTAGAAATCTCCAATCCGCATTTAATGCAATTGGGAAGACGTCTCATACAAAATATCTATGTGCGGGGCTCATCGTGTATTAGAGGAATCAGTTGTAAGCAAATCCACAAGGAAACATCGCCTGCTATCACACACTTCTCACATACTTAAATTAAATACAAAAAACTATTAAAAAGTACTATGTTATAAGAGAAAATCTTGACACTTCGGGTGGAAAATATTTTTGGGATTTTGTTGGTAGGTTTCCTCGTGGAGATAGGAAGCTAATTGATGTTGTTAAGGAGTTAGTACACAATTTTTGTCATGATGATACCAGACCTTCATAAAACCAAAGAGACGTGCTAAAGTTGAGAAAAGGTTATACTGAACGTGAACCCCACGTTAAACACTTCTTTGACACCGCACAGACTTAACTCTATGAGAGATTCAGGAATGAGCACACACAATTGAACTTGAGCCAAAGGTACTTTGAGAAATGAAAACCATGGTGCGTTCATATATGCATTGATCGAAACACGTGTTGTTGTAGATACCATGTAGAATATAAATATTTTTATGACACATATAAACATATATTTTGTGATTTGCATACTAATATTGTGCAGGGATGCAATGAATCCATACTACCACTGAATGCATCGAGAGAGACTTTAGCCACAACATCTTGTGTCCAAGGCCTAAAGGACAAAAATATTATGAAAAATCATGTCTATATGGGACATGTTCTAGGTGCAGTGGGTTTTCTCTTTTGAACCATTGTATTCATGAAAGCGAGGAGCTCGAATTTGGCAGGATGGTTGTGGAGATGCAGAGCTTCAAGTACATAACCTATCAATTAGACAGTGCCAAGGAAAGTAAAAAGATTGCATTGGTGAAGTCATAGGTACAAATTAATATTGCATATTTTTAATATTACACGTTCAATTTATGACATATACGTTTTTAAAAAGGCCACATTGTAATATGGCCCTTGTTTTCATGGCAACAGGAACAAGTATGTGATTTCTTGATGGATTTCTACAAGAAAACCGAGCAGTATGTTCAACATGTGCATGTAGCGCGATGGAAATATGAGCAGTACAGAAAATGCAGGGACACCTTTCCCATTGGGACCATAGTGTCAATTGAGGATTTTGTAGAAAAATACACCCTTCAGCCACAAAATGAAATTTAGAGTCAATACGACCATTTAGACCAAGTCAGCATCATGGTACATATTACGTATAGGCATGGGCCAGAGAGCAGCAATGACATGAGGATAATACTGAAGGAGACAAACTTTTACATAAGTGATGATAAAAGCCATGATCTACATTATGTGCAACATTGTTTTCAAATTTTCTATGATCAATTAAAGGAGAGTGATATACAGATGGATCGGCATTGGATATGGTCATATGGTTGTGTGGTCCAGTTAAAAAATGCCCGAGTATTCCAATGGATGAGTATTTTGCATAAGACTTACAATGTGCCACATATCTAGAACTACTTTGAGACCGGGCACAGAAAAGGTGAGCATGATGGCATGATGGGCCCAATGCATGCATCAAGACTACAATACAAAGGGAAGAGATGAGGTTTACCACAAACCCTCATATCTGAGATGCAGAATCCATAGTTCAATGGTGATCTGCAACAATGTCAGACCGAACAAAAGAACGACAAACATCAACAGTGACAGGACATGTGGTAAGAAAGTTTTGGCAAGTGGTTGACATAGATCGATCGCGTTCCTATAGTTGCGGCATAGTACAAGGAACATGTGGATTTCATTCAGTTCAAAGCTCAAACAACCCCTTATTTGAAATATGGATGCGAAAACTTTCTTGCTTTTGCAGCCCTTGTAGCAGTGGTCAATGGGATGAATGTGAATGCATGGGCTGGTTTGATGAATGGGATCGTGTGTCACTTGAAGTAGACCCACGTCCAGTTGTTGAAACAACCCAGTTAGAGGAGGTTCAGTCAACGATTTCGACAAACTACGACCATATCTCAGATCTTGTACAACTAGGACACATATACGCAGTTGTTGCCCCGAAAGACAATGAATGGGTCACGTATTATTGGTTGGCACAATGCATCCAAGGTAATCAAACTTTCAATGGATCATTAATTGATGATGAAGGCAATGGATTTTCTATTGGCTCGATGGTGGTTAAGGGTGAATATATTACACTAGATGGGAGGTCAAGAAAGGCTAGTGGGTATGTATTTGTGGATTACAGACCAGGTTCAGTGGTGTATCACTTCACAAACTTGATCGTTGGCACAAACATCCATCTACAGACAATGTCAAGCAAGAGCTCAACCAAGGTACGCTACTTCCTTCCTCATTCAGAGCACGAGATATTGATGGAGACAATTAGAAACATAGAGGATCCATATGGATTTATTGAATGAGATCAGGAAATTTTACATAAGAGATAGGGTTTCATCAAAGAATTTTATGTTCTACATCGAGGTATGTGTAGTTTTATGTTATTTTGTTGGTACATGCATTTTTTGTTGATACATACATACATACATGTGTTATTTTTCATGTTTTAATGTAATACAAAAACAAAGCATGTTGTGCATTTTTCCAATATTTTATCAATCCCTAGTTGAATGCCCTATTTGTTTTTTGATTAAGCGACCCTCTTGGGGATCAAAATCCTCATTTTCTTATGTTTTATCAGGTCTTCCAAAACCCCTTAGGACATCACTAAAATCCTCCTAAGTCATCCTAAAACCATCCTCCATCACACTACTTCTATCTCCCCTCACTTAGCTCCACCAATACACACTTTATAGTCACCAAATATTAACAAAGATACTTCAAAGTTACTTGTATCATGCCCCTAAAAGGACACCTATACGTAGCTATCAAAAGAGGTAAATTTATCATCTTGAAGGTTACTTGAAATCAATATTTTGAGGTGTACATGTGTGTCTACTTCTAATTCATGTACATGTGTGTCTACTTCTAATTCATGTACATGTGTGTTTCGCATTGGTGGACCAAATATGCAAAAACATGTGCTAGGTGACTGGGAGTAGCTTTCCCATGCTGTCCCTGCCCAAACACACATGCAGGAGCTAACGGAATCCCATTATGCTTCCCTGTTTGCATTTTGCACCCTAGCTCGAATTGACCTAGACTTGTCCCTGAACGACTTTTGCATGTGACCTGCAACATGCCATAAAATGAATTACAGGGATTGGATTTACGAATGGTTGATTTCGTTGGGCTCGTGGAATGTGATTACATCTAGGCCCCCTCCCCCCTACCATCTCCGCACTGCCCGGTGCTGCCTTTTGTAGAGATTTTGCAAACTATGGTTTTTCCTAGTGGGGGGCAATGCAGCTTTCGCATTGGTGGACCAACTCTGCAAAATCATGTTCCTGGACACTGGGAGTGGCTTACCCATACCGGCCCTGCCCAAACACACCTGTAAGAGCTGATGAAATCCCATTACACTTCCCGATTTTCTTTTTGCACGCCGGGCTCGAATTGACCCAGTGTCCCTAAACGACTTTTGCATGTGACCTATAACTCGCCATAGAACAATTTATGGGGCTCGGATCGACGAACGGTCGATTCCTTTGCACTCATGGAATTGGATTACAGATAGGGGCCCCCCTACCATTTCCGCACGGCCTGGGGCTACCTTTTGCAGAGATTTTGCAAACTAGGGTTTTGCTTAGTGGGGGCCAATGGAGCTCTCGCATTGGTGGACTAACTCTGCAAAACCATGTTCCAGGTGACTGGGAGTGGCTTTCCCATGCTGGATATTCCCAAACACACCTACAGGAGATGATGGAATCCTATTACACTTCCTCATTTGCTTTTTGCACCCTGAGCTCGAATTGACCTAGTGTCCCTGAATGGATTTTGCAGGTGACCTGAAACTTGCCATAAAACGATGACTGGGCCTCGGATCGACAAATCGTCAATTCTGTTGGACTTGTGGCATGGAAATACATCTAGGGGGGTGTCCCCACCATCTCTGCACATCCTGAGACAACCTTTTGTGGATATTTTGCAAATTACGGTTTTGTTAAGTGGGGGTCTACCATTGAGGCTAGAGATCTTAATTACTCAAGGGAATAACGCTAAGCCAATGACAATATGACATTTGAAATCCATTGAGAAATTTATTACAAGTGTGCATATCAATCACATACCATCTCTTGTGATACAATCCATGTCAAACCATTCAAGGGATAATCCATGGCTCTATACTTTGTAATACTCACATTCTCTACGACTCTTGAATCACCCTCAACAACGTCATCTATTAAGGCATCACACCTCTCTAATGAATAAGTAGAACCTAAGTCACCTGACACGAGGACACGGGACACGAAAATACGAGTGTCCGAAACGGACACAGTGGCCCTTGGAATCAGGACACGTTTTATATACACACATATATATATTTTTAAAATATATTAAAATTTAAAAATATAGACATATAGATCCAATTTTTTTAGAAACTATAACATTTACAAATATTCAATAGAAATTAGAATCAATACACATTACTAATTACACATTTGTCATTCACAAATCATAATTAGACACATAGATGCATTGAAATTTGATCGGCATTGGGCAATAGCTCAAGATGTCGGAACCATATTTCTAATTAAGTTATCAAAATCAAAATGTATTACATAGATGTCAGAATGCCATTGGGAACTGCCAAATGCCAAATAGACTAATAGTAAATACAAAAATGGGTGGATCAAGGTGACCCTCAATGCTAAATTCTGTAGAATAGGGCATGTTTCCCCATGATTTTCCCACCAAACATAGTGTTTCTTAGCCCACTGTCTCTAAGCACATCATAGCCTCCAAATCTCCTAGTGGAAGTGGAAAACTCTACAAATACCTCCTCCACCTCATCAAGTAAGTCTATATCCTGAAATAGCCATCTAAGTGTTATATTCCTCCCATGTGCAATCTCTCCATCCATGTGAGGAGGGACTCTATGTGAGGGCCCCGGTCCACCAGTGAGGCAATCCTGACTGTAGAACTTGGGGTTCAAGGAGTGGGCCAAGCAATGCAAAGGTGTGCAATTCTTATCCCACCTGGAGATAAGAATATCTTGAATGATGGACCATAAGTTCTCTGTCAATGTCCCAACACTCATTCTCCATGAAAATGGACCTCATGGACTCAATCATGGAATCCCACCCCTCATAAACATCTGTTAGGATGGGTTGGTCCATGTCTGCAAGCCGCAACAAAGAAATGATTGGCTCCATGATCTTAATGCTAAGATCTACCCTCTCCACCAACCATCATCTAACACCATGTCCTTCACCTTTTTTGAAGTAATATGATCCGTCTTTCTCCAAAAAGACCAAAACTATGAAATCACCATGGACCCAAGAGTGGTTTTGACCTCCCTCAACCTCTTGAGCATGATGAATGAGGAAGCAAATCAAGTATCTGCAATCTTCAGCAATTAAAGTTGTGTGTACTCTTTGTAGATGATAAGGGCATTTGTGTGGTTTTGTACAAAGTTATGGATATGTCGTGCATCCTCGATAAGGTTTCCAATCCATGTCATATCTAAAGCAATGGATTTCATTGCTAAATTCAAGGAATGGACAAGGCAAGGTGTCCAAAAAACTTGTAAGAGAAATAAAAGCATGTGTAAATGACTGTACAACACTAACAACTCAAATGAGTCAAAGAAACCTAGATGAATCATGAATCTTGTGATAAATTCAAACAATGAGCAAATTAGAAATGAAAGGTGTCCAAAATGAACATACCTATGGATATTTAGCTTCCACAATCATTCCAGCAGCCTTGCAAATAGGTGCATTGTCTGTGATTATTTGTACACAAGAATCAACACCTACTTCTTCAATGGTTTTGATGAATAACTCACCCATATACTGTGCATCCTTGTATTTCCCAAGAGAATCCACCGCTTTCAAGAACATCGGTCCATTTTGGGAAGATACCATGAAATTGATGAGTGGATGGCGTGCTCGATCCGTCCATCCATCGGAAACAATACTCACACGATTTCGGACATCGAATTTCAGACACGATGAATATTCACGTCGGACATGATTTCCCGTCATGTCCATGTCTTAGACGACCCCACGGGACAAGCAACCCATTTTGAGCGAATCTGGTTTCAGAGAGTAGAACGTGCATGGATGAATTCAATCTCATCATCACACCTCTCCTCCGCTATATAAATATCTTGGGCGGTACAATCACCCCTACATGATCCTAAGCCACTGGAAAATAATGTTGACATTCACCCTGATCACAAGAGGAAATACTATCAAACTGAAATATCTCAGAATCACACTATATGGGTTGGAAGCTAGATCTACATGTTCCTTCTAACAAATAGAACCTAATCTAGCTTATAGACCCTGATCTAGCCCTAGAAACTAGACAAAAACAAATGTATCCCTGGAAATGCTAATGTGGACCTACAACCTTGGAGACCTAATCTAGAATACTTATCTATCCCTAGAGACGTAACCTAGCCCCAGAGACCTGATCTAGCCCTATAGAACCTAATCTAGCTTATAGACCCTGATCTAGCCCTAGAAACCAAAAAAAAACAAATGTAGCCCTGGAAAGCCTAATGTGGACCTACAACCTTAGATACCTAATATAGAATACTTATCTATCCCTAGAGACATAACCTAGCCCCAGAGACCTAATCTATCCCTATAGAGGCTAATCTAGCTTATAGACCCTGATCTAGCCCTAAAAACCAGACAAAAAAATCTAGACTTGGAAATTTTAATGTGGACCTAGAACCATGGAGACCTAATCTAGAATACTTATCTATCCCTAGAGTTGTAACCTAACCCCGAAGACCTAATCTAGCAATACAGAACCTAATCTAGCTTATATACCTTGATCTGGCCCTATAAACTAGACAAAAACAAATCTAGAGGCACTTGGCACCCTGTGGCCATTTAGGGATGCTTTGAGGATTTGCTCCAGGGGAACAGAACCCAAACCAACAAGTAGACTTGGGTTCCTTTAGCTCCCACACATGCATATGGCCATTGTGGATGTGTTCACGATGGCCATGCACGCTCGAGAGCGTTCGTATAAGAAATGACCCCCTTGATCAAAATTGGAATGACCTTCACTAAGCAAAACCCTAGTTCCGGAGATGGCACAATAGCATTGTTTCCAAGCATTGGAGGGATGGTGTGGGGGGGGGGCAGCTAGAACCCAACGTCCTGAATCCATCATGCTAAAAGGAAACCTTCAACCTAGGAATATCTAGCACTCTTCTGAACAATATGATTTTTTTCTCTCAACAAAAGGTGGTTTGGAAGCTTCCCTACAACCAAATAGTTATCAATATCTGCATACCAAGGGGTGTTAGTAGACATCACAAAAATATTCTCATTAGGGAAGTTCCCTTCAAAAGTCATAACATCAAACAAGTCGAGAAAGGAATTCTACAACAACATTATCCTTTCTGGGCCTATCAATGATGGTGAGGTTGAATTTTTGTAACAACAGTAACCAGCTAGTCACCCTGGAATTAGTAACAGGTTTATTCATTAAATAATGAATGGAAGAGTCATCAGTGTGTATAAAGACTTGATAATCTATTATATAATGATGGAATTTACTAATTGCATGGACAACAACTAGGAATTATTTCTTTGTTAACATGTAATTGAGTTCAGCAGGATATAAGTTCTTACTAATTAAGTAAATAGCATAAGGTTTATGTCCTTCTTGTTTTCCAAGTATTGTGCCAATAGAAAAGAGTGATGCATCCGTTGAGATGTAAAATGGCCAGGACCAACTAGGGCCTCTTAGAGATGGAGCTTTTGATAATCGTTTCTTTAGTATTGAAAAAGCAAATTGGCATTCATCGATACAAATAAAAGTTGCATCCTTAGAAAGTAACAAAAATAGAGGAGATACTAGTCTATTGAAGTGCTCAATAAAACGTTGATAATAACCAACATGCCCAAGGAAAATACGTACCTCTTTCTGCATTTTGGAACCAGGAGATTGATGATTACATTTTTTTGTTGGATCCACCTTAATACCTTCAGAAAAAATGTGATGTCTCGGAACAATTCTTTTTGTGAGTATCATGTGACATTTTTCACTACTGCGAGAGAGATAGTTTCCTTACATCGTCCAAGTAATTTCATATGGTTAGACATAGCTTCATCAAATTTTGGCCATAGGTCGTGAATTCATCCATGTAGATTTCGACACAATCATAAGTTAGGTCAAAGAAAATTCCCAACACAACCCTTTATAAAGTGGTCTATGAATTGCAAAGACCAAAAGGTAACACCCTATAGGAAAAATTCCCCCAAGGAGAGCTAAAAGTGGTTTTTCCTATTCCTCTAGGGAAATATGGATTTGGTTATAGCCACTAAACCCATCAAGGAAATAAAAGTATGGTTTTCCTAAGGGTAGAATAATGGTGTTTCTAAGTGATCAATAAAGGGTAGAATAATGGTGTTTCTAAGTGATCAATAAAGGGTAGAAGAATGGTGTTTCTAGGTGGTCTTGTTCAACTATCTATAATGAACACAAATCCTCCACTTTCATTCTTTTTAGCGATGATTACTAAGGGATATATCCTCTGACTATCAAATATCAGGTACATGAAATTTGCACTCAAGGGTTTCTGCAACTCTTCTTTAATTGAGTCCCTCAAGAGTGGGTTCATTTATCCCTAGGGTTGTCTGATAGGTCAAACATAATTTTGGATATAAATATGATGGGTGCACAAATCATTCCATGTATTCCATTCATATCTATAAACTCCCATGCAAATTCATCCTTCTTTTCCCACAAGAGGTGGATTAGTTGTTCTCTTTGTGACAAATACAATTGTGGATTGATATTTAAAGTCTTTCCTGGCTTAATTTCTACATGTATGTTGTTAATATCTGAGTAGGAAAGTGTGGTCAAGAGATCTGCAGATACATCTGTCACATGATTTTCTTGAACAAAGGGTTGCATAACATCATCCAAGAATTGGGAATTTGGTTGAGAGTATGAATTTGGATTATTGAGAATGCTATTAATCACATCATCCTCTATTTCATCCTTGAAAAAATGTTCTCTGTCAATGGTAAGTAATGGTTGTATGATTTTAGTACCACACTCCTCATCTTCTACCTGCATAGGACTTTCAAAACTTGTGCCATTCCTGGAAGGGGGGTAGAATATAAGTTCTTTGGTGGAATTTCGATGGCATATCATCATGTGCTCGGATCTACAACTAATGTATGCATCAGATGTATCCAACCATGACCTTCGTAATATGATATGATGCCCTCCTAAGAGGGATTTTGGCTGTAGGACCATGAAGTTAGAGAGATACTCCCACATGTTGATAGAGATAACTATGTCCTATAGGATTACCTTAGGCCTAATGGTAGATTAGTCATCTAATTATAAGATCGTAGGAGTTTCCCTAGGACACAATCCAAGACATTCCATTATCTCTTTGGTCATTATGTTGATGGTAGCCCCAATATCAATTAAATTATTCAGAGTACAAACATTGTTGATGTAAACATCAACTTATGGATTGCCCAAATCTTTATATTTGGGGGTCAAAACCTTCCCAAGCATTAAATATGCTAATTGACCAATGACATGCACCATGGGTGGATCTTTTGGCTTCCTACTAGGATTATTAATATAGATTTCTCTAATAGTTTTACCATATATCAGAATGTCCCCGATTGCTTGGAACAAAGGAATCTTAACACATACATTTTGCAGTTCCTCTAATAAATCAAACTCGGGATGAGTAGGGGGTTTTGTTAGTCCTAACCTTTCAGGATAAGGAAGAGGCTGAGAAACCACTTTGTTAATGGCACGTTAATGGATGGTATGCATTTATGGGCAGATTGAATTGTGGCGTTTCTAAAGGTTGATGTTCAAATTGTTTCTTAGAGTGATCTAGTTCTAGCTGTTGAATCTCCTCTTATTCCTGTTCTAATATAATAGGAGTATTCCCCTAATTCAACACTCTCCTGGATCTGATATGTATTCCCTGAAATTCCATAGGAGAGATAAAATAGGTGGGGTAACCTAGAAATTTAGTTGTATAGGCAAGCTAAACTTCCTTATTGTTGTTTGGGTTAGGATTTGGCTGTGTATACAATTAAGGCCTTGGATAAGGATTATTGCTAGGCAACCAAAATTGTTGCTGTTGAGGTGGTATAGGTTGTTGTGAGGGAAATAGTTGGTTTCTAGAAGATGACCCCCTCCATCCTTGTGGCCATTGATAGATCTGGTTTGATTGTGGTGGCCATGGTGCCAAGGGTGCAGGGGGATACCATTGAGAAGGATATTTCAATTGTTGGGGAGGATATTGAAATTGATGATTGTTCCAATGAGCATTAGAAAACTAAGTAGGATCTTGAATCATACCTACTAGTCTAGGCTACCAAGGCATCTTAGGATCTATGAAGCAAGCTTGTTCCAACTCCAAATTTTTTCCTTCATATGCTACTTTAAATTGAGGTAGAGATCAACATTTGGTGGTTGGATGTTCTAGCTCGAAAATAGTGCAGATTTTGATGTTGTCTTCCTCATATGATGCTTTCAATTGAGGTAGAAATCGACATTTGTTGGTTGGATATTCTAGCTCACAAACGCCGCAAAGTTTGATGTTGTTTAGAAGACACTCCTTTAAGGCGCTTTTTTGTCTGCACTTGGGATAGAAAATAGCATGGGTTTTTCCATCTCTACTTGTTTATGCTTAATCTACAAGGTGTTAATTTGAGATGCTAAATAAATTAAAATATCATATTTAAAATTATCCAACAAGTTATGCAATTTAGTGCGTGTGAATCCTCCTGTGGTTGATCTCGTGGTTCTCAGTATGTCTTCTTGAATGCTTTTCCCTGCTTTTATTTTTCATCTGGAATAAATCCTACATATCTCACATATTTCATTATAATAAACCTTTGAAATTTCACCCTTATCCGAGAGGTTTGGGATGTCAACACACTCTTCTTTCAAACCTATGGTTAGAATTTTTCTCAAGGCTTCTTTTTCCAAGTTGTTGTGTTTGGATCTCTACAGATTATATTGAAATATTTCAACGTAATTCTCTATACTTTCTTCATCCCTTTGAGTCATTTTGAAGATTTCTTTCTAAAGGTATTTATCCCTGTAGTAGTCCTGGTACTTATGATGGAATTCCCTCTTCATGTCCTCCCACATATGTATGGTTTGTCCTCCAAGCCCCATAAACCACTGCAACACTCCACCCTTTAGTGTAGCAAGAAATAAATTCAATTTTTTTGCACTAGAAATATAGCCATAGCTCCGACCCAAAACATCAAATTCAAAGAGGAAAGGGTCAGGATCCTCCGAAGATGGTCCATGAAAAGGAGGCAAAGTTGAAAGAGGGATGTTATTCATTGTGCCTCTCCTATGAGATCCCCAATGGGAAAATAAAAAATTACATTGGATGCAACTTCATTTTCTTCCATAGTTTCTTCTGAAGTCTCAAGATTTCCAAGGGGGTCCCAGAAGAAGGGATTCCCACCATCCCTTGATTCTTGTGAAGGAATAGAGTGCACTGGTTCATGAACATGATTGTGATGAACTTTGAGTTTTGAATCTTGCTTCCCACTAATTAGTTCATCCATGTATCATTTTCCTTCTATAAGGGTACATTACTCTACTTCAGCTGATGCAGATGATTCAATTTTTGTGTGATTCTCCAGAATTCTTAGTGAGGGAATCCCTCGCCCTCTAATATTTGATCTTCCACCTCATCCTCTTCTTCCTGCAAAACAGTTAGTGCTGGTGATGGTTCTTACTGCACCACCTACTCTAAAATTTCCCCTATGATACATGCAACCTACATACCTTGAATACACAACTGTGGGTATTCATTTCTAAAAAGAGTTAGAGTGAGAGTGCAGGTTCTTACCTCTCATCTTAGAGTTCCTTTTTCCCTCTATTCGAGTCTCTAGAATTAGGCATCTAAATGCAAAGAAAACATTATGTATAAGGCATCCCATGGATTTTATTCCAACAATTACTGTCCCAAAGGTGTCCTTAATACAATGTATAAAAAGGCAATGCTAGATTATGTTGCCACACCTTTGACAACCTCCCCGACAACGGTGCCAAAAGGTTGTCAAATAAATTGTTCTTTTCAAAACATATAATTCTCCGATCATTAAATGTCAACCAGGGTAGGATCTTCATTTAAAGGTTATCATGCAAATTCTATGCACGATACAAAGCTTGATCTCTCATTGATTTAACTTTTTCAATTGCAGTAAAAGAAAATGCTCAGAGTAATAAAAATGTAGCAAACAACTTAATCACTCTAACCAGGATATAGTCCTGATTATTTTCTAAATTAGTTGAACATAGGATTTTGTTTCTTAGTTATTCTATGAAAGATTAAACAACCCACGTGAGAAAAATAAAGGCTTAATCTCATCAACTAAGACACATTCGCAAGTTTTTCCTCAACTGGTTGATAAGAAGACTCAATACTTAGTTAATTAACGAAGCTCTAGCAATCCAAACTAGCATTCCACACAAGAATAGAGTAACAATGGCCACAACAACTGTTAAATTATGATAATTTGTAATATAACCTAAATCTATCAATCCAATAGTCTGCAAGTAAATAGATTAATTTGTAACAGAGACTGTCTACAACAAATGAACAAACACAACCAATTATACACCACTATAATTGACTATACTAATATACTTATGCAATACATGCTCGTAAAAAGGGGGCCCTACCTCCCTCTTTCAGGCATTGCTAAACAATATCATGAGCTACGAATCGATCACATAATAGTATGCAATACATAGTAGAATTGCGATTTCATTAATAACTATATACATATAACAATAGTATAGTATCGCCATTTGTCCTCTCACCTCTAGAGTAGAGTCATATTTATACATAACAAAGAGTTCTTCAAATGTTCCTAAGATCAATCGATTCAATTATAGCTCATATCATTTCAACTACTAAAAAGACTCACATTGAATATAGGATGGATATGATTGTCTTAAGCTAAATAATAGTACATAATGGCTTGCAAGAATCTTGCTTGATGCCATGTTGGAACAACAAACTTGTTTCTTGATTATGTCGTTCCATCCTTGGGTAGAAGTGAACTTATTTTTCTTTATTGAGTGGATTCATAACAAATAGTTGTTATGAATCCACTAAATCATTTAATGCAACCCCCACATCATCTTCTTATTCAAACACGACCTTTGAATTTGGAGCATTATCAGCTTTGAACTTTTTGCAGCTTCTGCAGCCGACATCATCCATAATCCATTTTTACCAAAATTTGCTAATCACACTCAGAAAGGGTAATCACAAAGCATATATTCCCTCATCACTTATTCAAATGCAAGAAACATAATCAAGAATGCCTATAATTAAAATTGTACTTATTCTCTCAAAATGTTCCTTACGTATAGATATAGAAAGCAAAAATGGATCAAAAGGCAAATGAAAAGGTAGAAAATTTGTATCAATCCCAAAATCCAACACAAAGGATGAGGGAAGCCCTTATAATGGGGATAAAGAACTCATTACACCAATTGTATCCATAGAACACATGTGTAGCCTACCTTTTCCCTACAAACTTGAACTTCTTGGATTATTCATGCTAGAGATTAAATCTAGAGTTCAACGGGGATTTCACGGGCTCTATGTTGGGCAACACTACCATACTCTGGGTGGACATGGGGATGACACTGTGAATCATAAAATCCATAAGAAAATACTACAAGGTTGTACATAAATGTCCAGATGGATAATTTTGACTTGGGACTGATGATGAAAACTAGCTTAGCCCAAGGTGGGGACTTGGGCATGGATGATTCGAATTGAAAATCATTTTCTAAACCATTATTGAAGGTTGTCTTTACTCCATAATTTTTTTGTAAACTCGATTGTAATGAGTGTGATCTTCAATCATTGTCTTAGACTTTGTCTTCAAATTAATTTTCAAGAATTGTGATCTCAAGTAGATAATGGAGTTGAACAATTACTCGCCACCCAAATATTTTTTCTTTGCACCAACTTCTACACATGTAACCATTTTTCATTATGTTTCAGACTTTTGAAGATTAGATAAGAAATCCATTTATTGTATCATAACCCAATCTAGTCCAAAAATACCTTGCACCTCCAGACACCATTCTCTATCAGAAGAAAAATTCAATTTCAATGGTTACAATAGATGCCATGTTACTTATATGAAATCCATGTTTTTCATTATCCTGATAAGCATCACCAATACTGCAAGAACACCAGCCATGCATTTAATATGCAAACAATACGCTTCTCACACAACAAATTCTTAGTCGAGAACTTTGAACATGAACTTGGTAGTAGAATGGCAGACGCCCAAACACTACTAAGGTTGCTTACAATCGGGAAAGGTGTTTCAGGGGCCATGTTGTTAAATTACAATTTCGAATGCAATTTCTAGTTTTCTCATTATGGTGGCAGAGAAATTTTATTTTAAGCTGACACACTCAGGGACAAAACATAACTCTTAGATTATAAGGCGTCGATTTTCTCACCCTAGATTGATAGGTACACATTAACACCTTATGAATTGTAAGCCAAGAATATGTTCCATGTTCCCCTTTTCTCCTCCATAATAAGAATAGAACTTATGGTGGGTGCATATCCCCACTCCTCCCTTGTCCCATATAATCTATCTAACTTAGCTTAAACTTGCTCTGTTTCTAGGAATGACCGATATTCAATGGTGAAACCGTATACTTGTTTATATATTTCAATCCAGCTACAACCTAGTTTATTTTCACCCTCCTATTTTGCATAATTTTTCAAAATTTTTTTTATGTCATGCTGTTACACCCAAAATCTACTCATCATAAGATTCAGTGTATACACCCCTGAAGATATCTTGACTAAGTGATCAACCAAAGAGGATTTGTACCCAATTGTGCTAGGTTTTGAAGGGTCATCGCAGGTTGCACATGAGCAACATGCTACGTCACACCTTGCCTCATTACAGGGTGCGACGAAGTCAGTTAGATGGAAAAAATAGCTTCTTCGAGGTCCTTCTCGAAGCTTGCTGACTTGGGACCCTATCCCTGACCTCTTGGAGGAGATGGCACTCGGTTCCTAATACTTTGTAGAGATCCCTTAAGCCTCTCCTACCATCTCTCAACCTATCCTATCCATACCCTATCCACTTAGTCCTATATGAATGAAGTTCACTCCCATCCCAAAGGGAGGAAGTTTATGGTATCTACATGCTGGTGAAATCACCTTTGGAATATCTCCACTCACCTATTGGAGAACTCATACTTCCTTGGAAGGATATGGCAATCGGCTTTGTCGGAGAAGGGCTACAGCGTTGAGCCTTGGTTGTAGTTCTATATCTCTATTATGTACTGCTCTTTTTACAGTAATACAAATGCTTTCCACCAATATTGTTCATGTGTGTAATGATATTGAGTAGTTTACTTGCTTAACTGTTTACTTAGATCTCTTATTGTATAGATGTCTTTTACTTGTTTCTCTTGGTTCTTGTCTTGACAGGTCTTGCAGCTTGGATCTGACGACCGTGAGACGTGGAGTAGCATTCAGGAGAAAGGATTGCGAAGTGAAAGGTAAGACATCTAATACTGGATCCTTAAGTAGATCTAGGAAATGCATTAGTAGTTTGTTTTATTTGTTCTAGACTCACTTTGAGCTAGGGAGATCCTGCTCGCGTCCGCTCGAGTGGATTGTTCGATAACAAATCTGGCGACCGTACTGGGGAGTATAGAATTTGGTTAGTAGTTGTCAATCTGAGAGTCATTTTCAGTTGATTGCTTGACACAAGCCTTTTCATTTTTTCCATTTACTTCTTGAAGTTGATTTCACTGTCAGATCTTCGTATTGAAGATTCTAATCTGCTTCCTCTGAGTTTATACAACTCATTCCCAAACCATTCCATGTTTCATTACTGAGAGATCTGATTTATTTTTGAACTCAAACTTCGCATGTCGCACCTGGGCAGTGGGAAGAGAGCAACACTATGTCATTTTGGGTCTCTGTTCTTTACCTGTTAGTTACTCGTCGCATCCCTTGCATTGGTAAACTGCGACATCGTCGCACTTCCTGTGTAGGTAAACCGCGACGTCGCACTGTGTACAAGCACAGAGTGCGCCGATTTGTCAAATTTTGACATGCAGGCATCTCCTCTCCATTTGACAGTCTGGACTTTGGTTTGCTGTATGAACTCCCTCTGTGCTGCAAGATCCAGCCAGGGATCCCATCTTTGATTTGTGTTTAGAGTGTTTGGTTTTGTTTGGATTGATTTTGGGTTCCGTTTTGGACAAGCGTGAAGACCGGTAGTGGTGGATACTCTTGTCTCCTCCACCTTCATCCGCTCACCCTTGCATTCCCTTCCTTCCATCTCTAATCTGATCATTACATTAGATCAGCTTTCAGAGCTCGTTTTCGTCATTGTTTGAGCTTTGCTTGCTTGGTTTGCTTGCTGCTACTTGATTTTGAGTTAAGTGTGCCTTTGAGCTTGATTGAGTGCTTGTCTTTTCTTGAGTTTTCTGAGTGTACTAGTGCTGCAAGTAGTGTTTTCTTTTTGTTCATTTAGATCTGAAGGCTCAATTGCTGTCAAGTTTATTCTTTGATGCATCCATTGAAAAGTTAAAAAGTGCTTCTTTCCCATCATTTCTTAAGCATTATTGAAGAAAATTGTTGTGCATTGGAACGTTTTTGTTTGTGTTTTGGAAAAATTGAGTGAATGTATGATCTATTGTGTTTTTCTCGAACTATGAATCGCTCATTTTCTTGAAAGACTCAAAGTACACTTCGATTTTTGCAAAAATGATTCCATGCTAAGGAAAGATAGATGCATTTTTAATTTTTATTGCTTTTAGACCATTGAAAGTGAAATTGAAAAACTTGCATATTCCATTTCATAATCCTCTCTTTTCATTACCTAGTGTTGTTTTGCTTTGAAAAGAAAAAGAAAAGAAAAAATGTTGTGATTTGGATAGTAGTGTTGTGATTTTTTGTGTTCTGTTGAAAAAAGGAAAATAATACTTTCATAGTAAGTTTTGTTTGAATTGGGATTGTGTTGCATTGTGTTGTTTTTGCGATCTCGACGGAAAGAAAAAGGTTTCTCCTTCCCATAGCTAGAATTCATTGAAAGAAAAAAATATTTCGTGCATGGAGTTAGGACTTGCATTATGCTTCCGATTATGTACTCACCTCATGCATTCACCTAACCGTCCAAGATAAAATTAACGGTAGAACTAGGTAAAAAATTTTAGCAACTTGTGTGTAAGTTAGAGACGTGTTCCAGCATCGTTAAGCATGGCAGCTGTCGTTATTTGTCAGCACTGTATCCCGGGGGTATTGTAGTCTTCCACATACTTATCGGTATATCGAGCTCCTTCACGTACCCACCAATTACCATAATCTGTACTTGGCGTATATCGAAGGGTGTATCACGTACTCGATAGTATATCGGAAGGTCTCTTGCCAAACGGTTGTGCATTAGACAGCACCACTACAGATTTGCGCTCCCACGTACCTTGCGTATATCGGGAGACACCACTAGGATTCCTGAAACCAACTGAGTTAACCATTTAGCCGTCTTGGAAAAACAATACACCGAGAACAACACTCGGGGAGATTAGCACGCACGTACTGTCCAGGTAATCAGGCATGCAGGCAAGGGTACAGTCCCAATCCTCCTTCTCGCGTCATATTGTTGGACCCTGTAGTATATCGCGGTTTGCGATGCCTTGATAATCCCATGAGGTTCCAGACTTTTGAATCCACTCTGTCACATAAGTCTGCTTGTTGCCTTAGTTTGAGTAGGTTTTTATGGACTGCTTTTCTTTTAGCATACCCTTAGGAGAAACGCTGTTTCAGCCATCCTGGCTGATTATCTTGACGCTCTGGTGGATTTTCCTTGGAGAAGGTCCCGTAGGATATTAAACTTATCACCCGAATATCCCCTTAATCCGGAGGTTATTTGGAGGGTAAGAATGGATTAGCGTAACACGGTCGTAGTTACTGAAGTGGAAAACCCCACTCTGAATGTTGGAGGACTTTTGTTTCCACAAACTCCTCCAGATTCACCTGCCTCTCATCCACCACAGGATGAAGGAGCACAAATCCCCGCTTCACAAGACCTTTCTCCCGTCATCTTGGGAGAACCTGGATCGTTGGAATGGATAAATCGACCCCAGGATGACCCTACAGCAGCTATTGGTCCTCCAGCAGCTTATTGGACCTCTTCTACAGACCACCTAGTGGCTCATTTTGCCATTTCATCCCCACCTAGTGGGACTACTCCGGACGATGCTTTAGCCTACTTTCGTGGCCAATTAGCTCACTTTCGTTCCATGGCTGAAAAGTTTCAGTAGTCAAGTCTCCAACGACGGGTTCAAGACCCATCGTTACCCCCTTATCAACCCATCTCGGTTCATCCGATATCTTTTGGATCACCAGAACAACCTTCCCACCACGAGACCACTAATAAGACTGGTCAACCCTCACAAGAGTCCAGTCCTGCACCTCAAGTGAACCAACCGGTGGAAGGAAAACAATCCAACACACCTGTTACTACCACAATTACTTTACGAGTTCCTCCCCCACCTCAAAATTCGAGGGGAGGATATTCCATTTCCACGGATTATCCCATTAGTAAAGTTATTACTACGATAGCTAATAAACAACCTATGTTGGTTCAAACTTTGAATAGTGGTCAACCTATTGTGGCTGGGGGGAAACCCCCGTTTCCTAACCAGAACATAGGCAGTGGAATCCCCAACGGACCTTCCGTTGGACCTTCCCAACCCGCTAGACCATCCGCCATGGGATTATCTCATGTTGGGGGGCCATCCAATGTAACCCTACCCTCATGGAGTCAAGCGTATCTAGGTTCTGTTAACCCTGCGCCGAACCAATCTAATCCCAGAAACGCACCATACGGGATACTTTATCCTGGGAATCTATACACTCTATGGGGGCAACAACCTGTGTTGCAACACGAACCCCAACCAACTATCCCTCAGGTACCACCACCCCCGATCGACCCTCCCCCATCTCCTGTTGGAGGCGGTGGGCCCCCACCTAACCTTGGTGGAGGTCCACCTCATTTTACGACCAATATCCCTCACCCTTCCAGTGGTGGCGGGAATGGTCCACCACCCCCTCCTAGCGGAGGCGGCGGGGGACCACCTTATCATGGTGGAGGAGGACACTTCCCTTTGGGTGGCGGAGGTGGTCCACCACCCCATCTAGGCGAAAGTGGTGGAGGACCTAATTACTATGGTGGTGGCGGTGGAGGTGGAGAACCCCATCCTTCCGATGGCGGAGGTGGTGGGGGGCCCCATCCTTCTGGCAGCGGAAGTGGTCCACCACCCCCTCCAGGCGGAGGCGGTGGTGGGCCACCTCATTACGGTTATGGACCCCCACCTTCTCCCGGTGGTGGTGTCGGACCTCCACCCCTTCCCGATGGTGCAGGTGGACCCCCACCTTTTTGGAATGGACCACCTTATGGTGGTGGACCCCCTTACGATTCGGGCGGCACACCCCCCTACGGCCAGTTTCCTCCTGGTACACCTTACGGTCAGTCTGGTCCATACATGCCTTATCCGTATTATCAATATGCGCAGCCTAACTCACAGCTACCGTTCCTGGTTACTTTGGACCTGCCTGACCTATCTCGTTTAACCAACGGTCCTATTTACCACGGATCTAACTAGCCACCAATTCCGGTGAAACTTCCGTCTGATATCCCCAAATTTGACGACAAGCCGGGTGAAGACCCTAAAAACCACGTGATGACATACCACTTATGGTGTTCATCTAATTCCTTAATGGGCGATTCAATTCGTCTTAGATTGTTTCAAAGGACTCTCACCGGTTCGGCTACCAAGTGGTACATTGAGTTGCCACCTCACTCTTTTCCTGATTTTGGTTCTCTTTCCATGAACTTTTTGACATTTCCAGCTGCCCATACGGTATGAAACTGGTACTGAGCTTTTAACCTCGCTCCGTCAGAATACCACCACTCATATTTTGGATCATATCCATGAGTGGCGAAGGAGACGACCTCTCATTAAAGCTCCTATTCCAGATCAGCTCCTAGCAGACTGGTTTACAAAATCCCTCATCCCTACCATAGCAAGAGATGTTGCCATGCGAGGTGCTGTCACCGAAGAACAAGCCATCGTAAGTGCCCATGTACTAGACCTAGTCTACACTCAATCCAGCACTTTGTTTGATATTCTGCCCGACGCACCCCGTGACATTAATGACCCTGCAAAACCACATAAGGGACTCCAAACTGATGGAATCATTGGTTCCCTTAACACCCAGCCTGCTTCTAGCACTGTTGGATCATCCAACCTTCACGGTTCCTCCTCATTACCGACTCAGGCTGGCCACAACACCACCAAATCCACCACTCCTTGTCTAACTGAAGAGGTGAATTTGGTCCAATCAGCTTCATCCCAGAAGTCTGGCGGTAAGAAGAAGAACAAGGGGAAACGCAAAAAATATTCCACCCAGTAGGAACAAAATAGCACTCCTGACGACACCAAGCAAAAACGGAAACTAAAGTATCCTTGTTTACTATGTGGAGATGACCACTTCTCCAAAGAATGTCTCCATAGAGACAAAGTACAAAAGTTTCTTCGGGGTAAACCAACTCCCGCAGTCCTCAACAATCCGCTTCCTACTCAGAACTAGCAGATGATTGCTCAACCCCCCCCCCCCCCGACCCAGGGGGAACCATCCAATACTACGCATGTTCTCATGGTGCGTAACAAGATGATCAATTTGAACACTCGCTCGCAATCTTACGAACCAGTCCCTTCGAAGGAATCCACTGGAAGTAACGCTAAAAAAGATTCCGACTCCTTAACTGATGTCACTGTACCATCAACTTCTCTCACCATTGAGAAGCCATCCTCAGACTCGATATTGCGACTGCCCAAGAGTACGATTCGAAAAGTTGTTTTCAATCCTAACGCTCGGGTGACACAAAATTATAATATTGTAGAAGACTTGGCACAAGCTCCTTGGGCCATGTCTACCCTGGAAGTTTTGCAGAATTGTCCTAATCAACGCAAAACTCTCCTTGCAGCCATCGGTGCAGTCGACCCCGATTCCTCAAATACCATCATGTTCCGACTTGACCACTTCAAGCCGAGGCTCTCCCATCAGCTCGCATTCCAAGTTTTTGCGGACATTGCTGGGAATATTTTCCATCGTACCCTTTTGGACGAAGGCGCCTCCACTTCTGTCATGTCGATCACCTGTTGGAGAGCCATTGGCTCCCCCGAATTGAATCGTTCTCCTACCACGTTGAAAGCATTCGACGGGCGTGGCTTTCAACCTCATGGGCTCTTACAAGCTCTTGCAGTTGAGTTGGGCGGAAAGACCATAACCGTTAATGTGGAAGTGGTCTCAGCCCCAATAGATTATAATCTCTTGCTTGGTCGCAATTGGTTTTACGCCATGCAGGCGGTATCCTCTTCAGTCTTCCGCATAGTACAATTCCCCCACCAAGGACGAATTATTACTATCGACCAATTAGATTTTTGCACACCAGACACTACTACTCATCCTGGTGACCATGTTCCTTCCATTGGACAAATGTCAAAACAGTATGATAGTATAGGGGTTGGCCTTTTGAAAGATTCATCTCTCATGGGTGTTTTTTCGGCGACGGACCCCCCTAATCATGTCGCTACGGTGCACATGATCTCCACAGAGATTTCATCTCACTCTACCGATAATTGGCTTGTACCAGATGAAGCCAAAACACACCTGCTTGGAGATATAATGCCTCTTTCACCCACTGAACGTATTTACGAGGCTATCCAATCAGCACCGGAGGACCATTTAACTGTGGCCTCTCCATCCTATTCTCTACGACAGACATCATCGCTACCTGATCTCTTACTTCAGACTTTTCATTCAGACGAGTCCATCATGGAAGTTATGAATGTTGATGACGGTCCATGGGATGATCTCCACCATAGGTCATCTTTTCTTCCTCCTTTGGAGTACATAGAGGACAACATCCACACCCTCTTTTCACCAGACATCTACCCGTTCCCTCATTCCCCCATTCTTACATGTCTTACGGACACGGAGGGAAACCTGGCCAACATTGAGCCAACCACCACGGTAGATATCTCGGTGAAACCTGGTATAGTGGAACACATTTGCATAGGCCAGAAGTGTTCCCCTGAAGAAATATCTGCTGGCACGACCTTATTCAAGCAATTTCGAGATGTATTTGCTTGGTCCTATGAGGAGATGCCTAGGATAGACCCCGTGATTGTTTCTCATGAAATAAAAACCTATCCCGACGTCAAACCTGTACGCCAAAAGTTGCGACCGATACACCCCCGGAAGACGGCAGCAATCAAGGCTGAGATTGAAAAGCTCTTAAAGGCTGGTTTTATTTATCATATCCCATTGACAGATTGGGTCTCAAATGTCGTCCCTATGAACAAAAAGCAGGGTACCATTCGCATCTGTGTCGATTATCGGGACCTTAACCGGGCTTGTCCAAAAGACAACTACCCGACCCCCTTCATTGACCAGATTATCGACAATTGTGCCGGAAGCATCATCTTCTCATTTATGGATGGCTTTTCTGGTTACAACTAGATTGAGATCAACCCCGACGACCAACACAAGACTGCTTTCATCTGCCCGTGGGGAACGTTTTCATACCGCAAACTCCCATTTGGCCTTAAAAATGTTGGCGCCACGTTCCAGCGGGCTATGTCGTATGCCTTCCATGATATTAAGGACTTTGTGGAACCTTACCTGGACAATCTCCCTGCTCACTCAAAGCAACGCGAGTTCCACATTGATCATCTGATGGCCATTTTCCTCAGATGCAAACGGTACAATATCCATCTGAATCCTCATAAGTGTATCTTTTGTGTTGAGTCCGAACGCCTCTTAGGATTTATCGTTTCGAAGGATGGGATCTGCATTGATCCCTTAAAGGTGGAGGCCATCATCAAACTGCCACCCCCGACTGATGTGATGGAACTTCAAAGTCTCCCATGGAAGGCGACTTATTTAAGACGTTTTGTTTGCAATTTCACGGAGAAGACTCAGGGGTACATGAGACTGCTCAAAAAGGATGTCCCATTCATTTGGGACGACGAATCTAAAAAATCCTTCGACAGTATCAAACATGCCATCACGCATGCCCCCGTGCTCCAACTGCCCAATTATTATCGAGATTATATCTTATATCTCGCCGCTTCTACTACCACTATCACCATGGTTTTGGTACAGGAGGATCAAAACACCCAGGAACATGTAATATACTATGCAAGTAAGGGTCTTGTTGACACTGAAACTAGATATTCACATGTGGAAAAACTCACATTCGCAGTGGTTATTGCCGTCCAAAAGTTCCGGCACTATATCTTGCTCCACACCACCACCATCATCGCAGACTCGAACCCCATGTACCACGTCCTGACACGTCAGGTGCTTGGGGGCAAGTATTCACGTTGGATTGTGATACTACAAGAATTTGATCTTCTTTTCGAGAAAGCCAAGTCAAAAAAGTCTTTGGTGTTTGCCGAGCTGATCTATGACCTTCCCCGTCCTGATGCAGAAATTGAGCTCAACGACTCTTTTCCAGATGAATCATTTTTTCTCATCAGTACGACTGATCCATGGTATGGAGATATCTCATTATATCTTCAAACCCAATGCTTCAACCCTCAACTGTCGTAAGATACGTCACCATGCGAAGTATTATTTAATCATCAATGATACTTTGTATCGCCGTGGCATTGATTCAATCCTTCGACATTGTCTAACTCATGATGAGGCTGAACGCGTTCTCAATGACTGTCACGCTGGGGCATGTTGTGGTCACCTCTCTGGGATGGCTACAGCCTAGAAGATTTTGCGCGCAGGATATTTTTGGCCTACTATCTTCAAAGATTGTATTGAGGCCATAAAAAAATGTCCTCCTTGCCAACACTTCCATACGTAGAAGCGCACCCATCCTGCCCCGTTACACCTGGTTATTGCCGTGGGCCCCTTCGCAAAATGGGGCATCGACTTTATGCATTGTAATCCTACCTCGGCCGGGGGGCATAGTTACATCATTGTAGCTGTGGATTAATTTACAAAGTGGGCCGAAGCTATGCCTACATACTAGAACGACGGCAAAACCCCCGCACCCTTCATGTTCAATCATGTAATAGCACGGTTCAGAGTTCTGCAGGCAATTGATACCGATCATGGTTCCCATTTTCAGAACCATATGGTTGATGAATTGAGCGATAAGTTGGGTTTTCGCCATGACAATTCAACACCCTATTACCTGCATTCCAATGGACAAGTCGAGGCCATTAACAAAGTCTTGAAAACTATGGTCCAAAGGATGGTAGGTACGCAGAAATCCAATTGGCATAATATGCTCTTTTCAGCGTTATGAGCCTACAGAACCTCCGTTAAAACTGCCACAGGTTTCAGTCCTTTCCAACTAGTCTATGGATTGGAAGTTGTCCTACCTATAGAGTGTGAAATTCCATCTCTACAACTCGTTGTCAAATTTCTTCCTAATACTACTGCTAAGGAAGAACGTCTCCTGCACTTAGCACAACTTGACGAGTCCCGTCGAGATGTCGCTCTTGCTAATGAAGCGCACAAGAAACACATCAAAGCCCAATACGACAAGTCGGTTGAACCTTGTATCTTTAACGAGGGTGACCTGGTTCTCACTTATGACTATAAGCATGACAAACTAGGAGCAGGAAAGTTCGAATCCATGTGGCATGGACCTTACATTGTCAAACGTGTTTTGGAGAAGGGAGCTTACGAGCTTGAAGACTATGATGGAATATCTTTGGGTGAACCTCGCAATGGGCTTTACCTGAAGATATACTATGCCTAAACTCGTCACGCTTAGACTTTCTTATATATACTGTACATGGCGTGTTTTTTGTGTGATGTGACGCTTTTATTTTTGAGTGTCTTTAGATCTTGTTTCCGCTCCTTATACCATGTTCTGTCTGCGTGTGCAGATGGCAACGTGCTATGGATTCGTGGACGGCGCCAGCCGGCATACCCGTAACCTTGCTTCGGTAGCCTAGGTACTATATTCCCCAACAGGTGAGCTCATTAGCTTAGGAGGAAGTTGCCTACGGTTTGCGACCAACAACGCCGCAGAATATCAGGTAGTAATCGGAACCCTAGCTAACACCATTTCCTTGGGTATGAACCACATTGTCATCCACATGGATTCTCAATTAGTGGTTTCCCATCTTAACCGAGTTTATGCCATCCGTGATCCCACCTTACTCCGTCTCTTCAGACGAGTACGTCTCCTGGAAAGGTAATTTGAATCCATTCAGTACCTGCACATTCCACAATAGTTAAACACAGTTGCTGACTCGATGGCCAACTTCATTTTAGATTGGTACATCACACACACATAATATTCATAATATGTAAAAGCATTCACAACATGTAAATAATGCAATGTATGAAAGCAAACATGTAAACAAGATCACATCACTCATCATTTTAAAACACATAATGTATAAATCGCTGAGAATGTTTGTATATATATATCACTCAAAAGTAGTGCTGGTACAAAATATAAAGTACGATGTCTTTCAGTGAGTCTCTGCAAAATATGAAGCATTGTAGCTTTTAGTAGTACAAAATCTGAGACCTCTAAGATCTCAGTACAAGTATAATAGTGTCATCAGGCCTGACACCTAACCCGTACACCACCCCTAGCATGGACAGCCCACTGTCGCTGATGTAAGGAAGCAATCCACGGTCCTCGCTACCTTGTGGAGTAGGGAATTGAAGCGTACGGACGCTCCAACCCCAAACCTCTGCATAGGTCTCGGCAGGTCATCTATCGCTGGCTCAGGAACCTCTACTGTCAACTGGGACAAGTTCCAGTATACCTCCTCCATCTCCTCGATGGCATCCTGAGCACCTGGGATCACAACTGCTTCCCCACCTCTGTCTCTCCTCTCCAGAAGGGAAAGTCCTACCGGCCATACGGGCCCCACATCTACACACACATGTTACATACTTGTCAACACTGCATCAAAAAAATGATAAATATGCAAAATTAAAAGTACAAGGGTTTTTGTTCTCACCTATGTCACCCCATGCTGCATCCTCGGGCAGCACCAAGTGAGGATCCTCTCTGAAATATGTACCACTGTACGAGAAGTCCTCAACCATGAGTAACTGGCCTTCCAGCCAGCTGAAGAACTCAGGACCAAAGCTGATGATAGGACCTCCACCATGGCGGGTCATCACCTCAGCCCATCTGAGCATGTGGGGATCTCTAGGCTCCCTATCATCTAGTACTACCTGTGGACGCAAGAGAGGGATCCACTCCAAGAGGAACGATACCATGATCGACCCATAACCAAACTGCTTGGGCTCTCCTCGCCGACACTTGGTCAGCTGAGCTCGGAGGTTTGCGAGGAGACCCTCGCACCAATTGAAAATCATGGGGGACATGCAGTCCTTCGCATAAAGAATCTGAGTCCGAGTAGCCGTGTGTGGGGCTTGGCTTCCCGCCACTCTAGTAGTAGTAAACAATATGGTACGCAGTGGGTGGCTCACCACATCCCTAATAAGGATCTTCCCATTGGAAGATTGAGTAAGAGCGGTACAATGCTGTGACACCATGTCATCAACTGTGTGGTCACAGGCTCGTGTTCTAGTAAGAGCTACAGGGTCCCCTCTCCGGGACAAACCAGTAAGGAAATAGATGTCTTCGACATCTATTGTGAGGATGTGCTCACCAATCATGAAATATTGTTGGGACGCATCCCAACTTTGGAGCATGTGTGATAGCAACGGGATTTGGGATCTCATCCCCTGAATCTCAAAGAACTGGAGAAAACCGCAGTTCCTCAAGGCATCCACGCATTGTGGATCATTATCAACTTGTACATCTTCTACTTTGTGTTCTCGCTCCCACCCCTCTAAAACCATGTTGGCTTGCTAGCAGCCTACCAAAAGGGACATTTAAACACTGTTAGATCCTTCTTCAACCACAGCAAGTTCTCTTTTTGGGTTCATTTTGATGTTTGGGAATTGCAACTCCGCCGCCGCACTGTACTTTTGCGTACAGTGCGATGTCGTCGCACTTTATTCATTCGGGACTTGCGCCGAGTCAGTCTCATCGCAGTTTCCGAAAGGGCCAACTACGACGAGCCGAGAAAGCAATAGCCCCCCATGAATTCATCAAAAAACCCAAAAATTGAACCTAAAAACAAAATCTAATCCACTAGAAAGTTGTTGGATGAAGTTTAGGCTTACCTTCTCCTGACCGTGGGTGAAATGGCGGATCATAGCTCCCAGAATCAGCAAAGGAAGTTTTGGCTCCAAATTGGTACTTCTCCTCCCAAATTGGCAAATGAAACAATGAAAACTATTTTTGGCCCATTTTTCTATTTATAAATAGAATGGAATATTCCTTTTCAAATATTTTGATGCTCTTGGGCCATTTATCATAGTTTTTGACCATTTTTGTCATATTTGAGACTATTTGACACATTTTCTAGTGTGCAGGAGTTACAAGTAGTCTTTCGTGCCGTTTCTCATATCATAACGGTCATCACAAGTATGAACACTCCCTTGAACGTTTTGTCGTTATTTTTGCAACGGTTAGTTTGTAATTATTGCGTGATGATGAGTTTACTCTTCATTTGTTCTCGTACTCATGAAACTATGAGAACAAGTACCGAGTTATGATTTATCACTTTTTCGAGCTCGTTAAACTCCCACAGAAAAGGACACCCCCCGGAGTCTACCGTTAAGATCTTTTTAGGCTCTCAAAAAACGAAAAGATTGCCAAGCGAACTTATCGCGTTCACGCTTGTTAACGTATTTGAATGGTCGTCTTCCTGGTGATAGTTTACCCCTTTTTCGGACCAGGAGGCACTAGTTACGAAAAAGGTATACTCCAGCCAATCATGACTGGAAGAGTCTTCTCCCGCGTTCTTTTACCCTTTTTCGGGCGATGAGGCTAACTTTACGAAAAATGACCGTTGGAGTCTTCTTTAGTTCTTTTCAGACTCTCTAAACATGAAATGATGACCGAGTTTACCTTCTATGGACTAGTTAAAATTTTTACATTGAAGGGCCCATCATGGGACGAACCCCTCCTATCCCAGGTTTGGAAAATATTTTGGATTGGACTCATCTATGAGATGAGCTATACCGAGCATCTGGTTACCCTCATCAAGCTCGTAAAAAACACATGAGGCACTCATCATTCATGATGGGGAAAAAGGAAAGCGTTTGTGTTACATACCTTATTAGTGGCAGTATGTAGTCGTTCTTAAACATGGCACTCATCTGCATTTGCATACAACACTTGGATCATCTGTTTGTCCTCGAGTTCCACTTATTTCCTGAGTCTTGTTACTCCTTTGAGTCATTCAAAGAAAAGCTTCCATCATCAGTCGCTTTGAGAATTTGTGTCGCACTCGTCATGTCAATACTGCCAAGTCATGCCATGCCCATGTTCAAGAATATGTCTATCATTTATCATCTATAGTCAGTACACCCGCCATTACGTCGGTCTACTCTGAGTCAGTCTTGCATGTTATTGTACCATCTGATCTACCCTATACATTTTTGTTGTGTTTCGTGTCGATTGATGGGGGATTCATCATGGCCCTCCTTCGACGGATTCATCCTTGTCGACTTTAACACATCATCCGAGGATTGAATATAGAAACCAATCAAGTACCTTGGCCCTGCATGCCTCAATGGCAGGTTACCTCGCTTTCATAATGAGTTTACATCATTGACTCTTGATTGAAAGATTTCATCTTGCGTTCAACTTCAACTCATTTATTCACGCTTGATGATATGTACTATGATACCTTGGGAATCATTGACATCAATGGTGATCTCCCTTGCACTTGTTAACGGTTTACATCAATGGTCGGTAATCAAGTGGTTTCTACCATGTTCGACGTCAAGACATTTGTAATCACATGGATAGATTCGTATCATTGCGGGTTCAGCTTGAAGACCCTGGGGAGTCATGTTTTACCCAGGTTGTGATGGAGTTTGTATTGAGTTATATCACACGGATCCACGTTTGTATTGGTCGTGGCTGTGTTATCATCTTATCATGGATCTATGCTTGTGTCTAGTAGCCATGATTGTGTTCAGTCAGTCATTACTACCATGGATCTGCACTGTATTGGTCGGTAGCCATGTTGTACTTCATATGAGATTGTCAGTGCAGAGTCAGTTGTACTGCAGCAGTGTCCTTCATCCGACAAGTCTATTGCCATTACTTATATCAAAGCACTTCACCTGTCTATCTTCAACAGCTTCATGCTTTGGGGGGCATTCTGTTACACCCAAAATCTACTCATCATAAGATTCAATGTATACACCCCTGAAGATATCTTGACTAAGTGATCAACCAGAGAGGATTTGTACCCAATTGTGCTAGGTTTTGAAGGGTTGTCGCAGGTTACACATGAGCAACATGTGACGTCGCACCTTGCCTCATTACAGGGTGCGACGAAGTCAGTTAGATGGCAAAAATAGCTTTTTCGAGGTCCTTCTCGAAGCTTGCTGACTTGGGACCCTATCCCTGACCTCTTGGAGGAGCTGGCACTCAGTTCCTAATCCTTTGGAGAGATCCCTTAAGCCTCTCCTACCATCTCTCAACCTATCCTATCCATACCCTATCCACTTAGTCCTATATGAATGAAGCTCACTCCCATCCCAAAGGGAGGAAGTTTATGGTATCTACATGCTAGTGAAATCACCCTTGGAATATCTCCACTCACCTATTGGAGAACTCATACTTCCTTGGAAGGATACGGCAATCGGCTTTGTCGGAGAAGGGCTACAGCGTTAAGCCTTGGTTGTAGTTCTATATCTCTATTATGTACTCCTCTTTTTACAGTAATACAAATGCTTTCCACCAATATTGTTCATGTGTGTAATGATATTGAGTAGTTTACCGGCTTAACTGTTTACTTAGATCTCTTATTGTATAGAAGTCTTTTACTTGTTTCTCTTGGTTCTTGTCTTGACAGGTCTTGTAGCTTGGATCTGACGACTGTGAGACGTGGAGTAGCATTCAGGAGAAAGGATTGCGAAGTGAAAGGTAATACATCTAATACTCGATCCTTAAGTAGATCTAGGAAATGCATTAGTAGTCTGTTCTATTTGTTCTAGACTCACTTTGAGCTAGGGAGATCCTGCTCACGTCCGCTCGAGTGGATTGTCCGATAACACATGCTACCTTCGAGAGTCTGCAAAAATATTTGAAATCAACACATAAGGAGCAACATATTCATGCTCTAACTCAAAAATTTGGTGTGCCACATATTCTCCTCGTTCTGTATTTGTGTGGCATTTACATGCACTCAACAGTGCCCCCCACACATCTACATCAGGTGGTAGAGGAATACTATCAACAAGTTTAAGTTCCCCATTCAAGTGCACAATGCATCTAAGAAGGTCAACCTATAGGCCTGCATGGAAACAGGAAGAGAGCACACCAATGAAGGTTCACATTATCTAGTTTTTTGTTAGAGCGTTTTTTTTTTAACTTTAAGGGCCTCCTGGCCAAACTCATGCATGGCATATCCTATAACCATTGAAGTCGATGAGTTCACATCCTACTTACCTATATTATCAAACATGTTGTATGCATCCTCTATGATACTACATTTGGCATAAATGTCAATAAGAGCATTCTACACAAATAGGTCATATTGAATCCCAATTTTGTTTTTTTCCTCATGGATTTTGTAACATCCCAAAATTTACAAAAATTTAAAATTTTTCAATATAGGTTTTAATGCATAATCTAATTGTGCGGAAATGTAATAATTGCTTAATG
This sequence comes from Larix kaempferi, assembly GCA_027924585.1. Lineage (NCBI taxonomy): Eukaryota > Viridiplantae > Streptophyta > Pinopsida > Pinales > Pinaceae > Larix > Larix kaempferi. Next base: position 2,908,387 of record BSBM01000455.1, read on the forward strand.
TCGACTTGCTGTACCAAATGCTGTGCTGATTAAAAATGTATTGTTTGCGACAAGATAATTAATATCTACGTTTCGATGCTATTGAATGATCTTCTTAACTTAGCTATGTTTTCATATAACTTATGTTGATGATCCAATGATATGAAGTTTATAAGTGCTAACTATTGTTCTTCTGTTTGATGATGAAGGGGTCCTAAGGATACCCCGAGGCTTACTTATCATTCGTGCTAAAGCATTTGAATCGTCCCTTTCGCAGATTACAGGTAAGATCTTTTAGTGTTTACGACGTGTGATCGGAGAGTTTTTAACCAGTTTCAGTAATCTCCAAAGTCTTAATGGTTTAAGAGATGAAATGTCGAAAATACCACCGGGTGAGAAACTTCAGTTAGCCTAGCTTATAAAAGAAAAGTATGCCAGTTATATTATTCATAATCCCTATACTAACCCTTTTATTACTTTGTCCAAACAATAGGTAGGATCAATATATCATATTTTATTTCGATATATTATTATTGAGAGTTTCTATTTAATGCCAATTATAAGAATAAACAATTTCTATATGTGATGGCTAAGTGCAAATAATGTGCAATATCTATATGCAAATCCTTGTATACTCTATAGCCTAAGAATTATATGCAACATTTTATTTATATTCTAACATAGGAACTAATTGCAAATTCATATTTAAAATCTTAGCTTAGGAAATATATACAAATTCTTATTTAAAATCTAGTGTAGGAACTATATACAATGGCTTAAACCTTATCCTATGAATAATGAATAATTACATATTTGTGTGTGCATCGCGTGACCCTTTTACATTATGGAATCCTAGCAATGAAAACAAATACAACCTTGTCATAACACAAGGTGTATAACATGACATAGTTGTGCATTTTACCAAGGAATCGATACATTACAAGGATGGGTAAGAAATAACATTATGATGGTTTCGTGCTGGCAGACACTTTGGTTTCCTTTTGCATTTAATACTCCAACTGCTGAGACAGTGGAATGTCTCTGTGGATACCGTCGTGGTTCTAGGCATGTGAAGATATGGCGATGGGTCAAACAACATGACGAGATGTATGTGTTCTTGGTTCGAAGTTTATCCGAGCTGTCCTCCTTGGTGGCAAGGGTCATTAATGGTGTCTTTACTATGGTAGATTGCTTAGGCTTATGTGATACCCTTCGGGTGATCTCCACTGTTGATCAAGCAAGGTCTTTGTCTTTGGGATCTAACCCTAACCACCACTATGTTTTTCGAAGTTTATTGTTCCTTGGCATTCATTGTAGTGTGTAGTGGCTCTGTGGAGAGGCCGACAGGCCGAGAGCCTTCAGGGTTTCGTTAGCAGGTGCTTGTGGAGTGTCCATGGTTTGAAACCGTGACCTGTTGATGTTTTAACTGGAACCTTTTGATAGATTGTAAGGGTCGATACTCTTATGAGTGTTTTCCAGTAACAACTTGGTGTTGTCAAGGGTTCCAGGGTGAGTGACAGTTCTACATGTGGTTGCTCCAATACCCGGCTTTCCTCGTTTGTCAGATGATAGTTTTCAGAGAGTTCTTCCATCCTTCGTTGCATTTGGTGATGAAGTAATGGTTACAGTTTTGGCAGTGCTTTTTGGGCCTTCTGCTCCGATGATAATTTAAAGGGTAATATTCTCGGGTTCGAACCTTGTCTCTTCCATTCTATTACGATTTTCATTTATTGATCTTTCGCATGTAAAGATTTCTTTCAAAACTCATTTTGACCACTACTTTGTTTAAATGGTAGGTTCCTTCGTCAACGACACCCATACTTAGGTTTCGATAACTGGTAGCTGTGAAAAGACAATGGTAAGCCTCGGTGGTTACCCTGTTGCTTCGGTTAGGTGACTTATGGACCTTCCTGTATTATTGCCGAGACTTCATATTTTCTTGGGCTCTGAGGAGTGATCTTCGTCAAAATACTTGTGAGTTGTTTGACAGCTTGGGGAGGATGAAACCCTCGACCCATTTGGAATTAGGCCTGTGGTGTTTGTTATTCAATGTAGAAACTGTAAAAGAAAAATAACTGAGGAGAGGGTTTTACCCTTCTACCGTCTTTGATAATAAAAGAACTGTGTTTCCTACGTTATGGTGTTTGTGTTTGAGTTTGAGAGCAGTGCTTTGTTGGTTTTGGAGCCAGATCTTCTAGTCTCATAGATGATATTGTATCAGCTGTGTTTGTACCCCAGTTTTATATGATATGTAGGTGGACTGTACAGTCACCCCAGTGGGGGGGCATCGCCCCCCCACGGGGGACCATCCCCCCTCGTTGGGGGGTCTGGGGGCCAGTGGTCCCCCGAAGAAAAATTTTGGGGCTGTTTTCACCAGTTGTTTTGTGGGCCCATGGTTTTGGGTATCCCGTGGTATTTTCCCATTGTATTTCCCTTATAAAATAAAGACATTGTAATACGGCTAGGGATGATGATGTATTAGGTTTTATGCATTGTAAAGATCTTTGAGATCAGGAGAGAGACTGTGAAACATAGAAGAGGAAGTGCAGCGATTATTCTGTAGGTTGTATCCCTTCACCTTGCTGGACGGTAATAATAATAAGGACTGGCAAATTCAGTGTGGACGTAGCCCAAGTTGGGTGAACCACGATATATCTGTGTCTCTCTTGTAATGTGTATGTGTGATTATATTTGCATTTCTGTTTATTGTTATTGCTCTGCGATCCTGTTTTTCTAACAATTGGTATCAGAGCCAAAGGTCTATTTGGTAGTTAAACCCGCAGGAAGCTAGGGTTTCTGGTTCGAGTGGGAGCAATGGCAGAAGAAGGAAAGTTTAAGGTTGAGAAGTTTAACAGCCAAAACTTCGGGTTATGGAAGATGCAAATGGAGGACTATCTGTACCAGAAGGATCTATTCCTATCGTTGGGAGGAAAAGCAAAGCAGCCGACGGCTATGAAGGACGAAGAATGGGAGGTTCTTGACAGAAAGGCTCTCGGAACAATATGGTTGAGCCTGGCTTCGTCGGTGGCTTTCAATATCTCAAAAGAAACGACAACAGAGGGTTTGATGAGCGCATTGGGTAAGCTATATGAAAAACCCTCGGCCTCCAATAAGGTATTTCTAATGAAGCGTTTATTTAATATGAAGATGTCTGAAGGTGGATCTGTTACTGATCATTTAAATGAGTTTAATACGGTTATAAATCAACTAAGTTCTGTAAGTGTGAAATTTGATGATGAGGTTAGGGCTCTTCTAATCTTATGTTCATTGCCAGAAAGATGAAATAGCTTGGTCATGGCTGTAAGTAACTCTGTCTCTGGTTCAAACACCTTGAAATTTGATGATGTTATTGGTGTTATTCTTAGCGAGGAAATGCGAAGAAAAAGCACAGGTGAGACATCAGGTAATGCGTTGACCATGGAGAGCAGGGGAAGACAAAAGGAGAGAGGAAAGAGCCAAGGTAATCGTGGAAAGTCTAAAACGGGCAGATCCAAGTCCAGACTGGGAAAGATAGAGTGCTGGAACTGTAGAAAGAAAGGACATATGAAGAAAGACTGCAAATCTCTAAAGAAGAAAGGAGATGCACAGAAGGAAACTACCGAGGAAGCAAATGTAGCAGGTGATGTGTTACAAGGTGCTTTGATTCTTGCATTAGATAATACTAGTGATTATTGGGTAGTAGATTCAGGAGCTTCATGTCATGCTACACCCCATAGGAAATACTTTCATGAGTATGTTCCTGGCGACTTTGGACATGTTTTATTGGGTGATGATGAGCCATGTAAAATTGTTGGAATGGGTAAGGTATGGATAAAAGTTAAGAAGGGAACTGATTGGTTGTTGAAAGAAGTTAGGCATATTCCTGCTATGAAAAGAAATCTGATGTCAACAGGGCAGTTGGGAGATGGCGGCTGTCTATCTACATTCGAAGAAAAGTGGTGGAAGATCATTAAATGATCAATGGTGATAGCAAAAGGAGACAGAGTAGGCACATTGTATTTATGTCCTCATAATACTGACCATTCTATCTCTTTAGCTTCCACAGGAACAGATACAGCATTGTGGCATCATAAGCTTGGCCACATGAGTGAGAAGGGGATGCAGATTCTCCACTCAAGGAAGTTGCTGCCGGATTTGAAGCAGGTAAGTTTGGAATTCTGGGAAAACTGTGTTTATGGAAAACAGAAGAGAGTCAGATTTCTCAGGGTTGGGAAACAGAAGAAGGATGAAAAATTAGAGCTTATGCATACAGATGTATGGGGACCGGCTCAGGTACAATCTCTTGGTGGCTCTCATTATTATGTTACATTTATTGATGATGCAACTAGAAAAACTTGGGTTTATTGCATTAGACATAAATCTGATGTGTTTGCTACTTTTAAGAAGTGGAAAGCTTTGGTTGAGAATGAGACAGGAAAAAGATTGAAGTGTCTCAGATCTGATAATGGAGGTGAGTACTGCGGCAAGGAGTTTGATAGTTACTGTTCATACCATGGGATTCGTAGAGAGAAGACAGTCCCAGGAACACCACAGAAAAATGGTGTGTCAGAAAGGATGAACAGAACGATCATGGAGCATGCAAGGTGTATGAGACTACATGCAGGGTTGCCCTTACAGTTTTGGGCGGATGCTGTAAATACTGTTGTTTATTTAATAAACAGAGGACCTTCAAGTGCTTTGGATGGTGGTATTCCAGAGGAAGCATGGACAGATAAAAAGGTAAACTACTCATTTATGAGAACTTTTGGTTGTGAAGCATTTGTCCATATTGATAAAGAAAATAGAACAAAGCTTGAAGCTAAATCCAAGAAATGTACCTTTATTGGATATGGGGTTGATGAATTTGGTTATCGTGTATGGGATTATGAAAATAACAAAATCATCAGGAGTAGAGATGTGATATTCAATGAAAAGGTCATGTATAAAGATCAATTGCAGGGAAAGAAATAGGAAAAGGAAAACACAGAGTACATAGTGCTTGATGAAATTAAAGAAAATGAAGTTTTGAAGGTGCCAAAAAATCAAGAGCAGCAGCAAGTACTTGAAACTCCTGCAACTGTAAGAAGATCTACCAGGTTAAGTAGACTCCCTGAACGATACTCTCCTTCAATGTATTATTTATTGATGACTGATTCTGGTGAACTAGAATGTTATGAAGAAGAAATGCAGGTGGAAACTAGAAAGAAGTGGGAGCAAGGCATGAATGAGGAGATGGACTCATTGGTAGGAAACCAGACTTGGGATTTGGTTCAGTTTCCTTCTGGTAAAAGAGCATTGCAAAACAAATGGATTTACAGGTTGAAGGAAGAAGAAGGAGGTAAGAAGCGGTACAAGGCCAGACTTGTTGTAAAGGGGTTTGCACAGAAGAAAGGTATAGATTTTGATGAAATATTTTCTCCCGTTGTTAAGATGACTTCAATTAGGACTATCTTAAGTCAAGTGGTGGTAGAAGATTTGCACCTTGAACAGTGAGATGTAAAAACAACCTTCCTCCATGGGGATTTGGAGGAAGAAATATATATGCAGCAGCCACAAGGGTATGAGGTCAAAGGTAAGGAGGATCTGGTATGCAGGTTGAAAAAGAGCTTGTATGGCTTGAAGCAAGCTCCAAGGTAGTGGTATTTAAAGTTTGACAGGTTTATGACAGAACAAGGTTATAGTAGATGTCATTCTGACCACTGTGTTTATTTCAAGAAGCTAGACAATGGAAGATATATTATCTTGTTATTGTATGTGGATGACATGCTTGTTGCAGGGTCTAACATGCAGGATATAAATGTACTCAAAAGGAAGCTAGCTAATTCATTTGCGATGAAGGATTTGGGTGCTGCAAAGCAAATCCTTAGTATGAGAATAACGAGAGATAGGAAAAATCGTAAATTGACATTGTCTCAAAGTGAGTACATACAAAAGGTGTTGGAGAGGTTCAGAATGCAGAATGCAAAATCTGTAAATACACCTTTGGCTAGCCATTTCAGTCTAAGTAAGGAAATGTGTCCCAAGACACAAGAAGAGACAGATTACATGTCCAAGATTCCCCATCAATCAGCAGTTGGCAGCTTGATGTATGCCATGGTGTGCACAAGACCAGATATTGCACATGCAGTGGGAGTTGTGAGAAGATATATGAACAATCCAGGTAAAGAACATTGGAAGGCAGTACAGTGGATTCTCAGGTATTTGAGAGGTACTACCACTGAGGCATTATGTTTTGGAGTTTCAGACACTGTTCTACAGGGATATGTTGATGCAGATATGGCAGGTGACAAGGATAGCAGGAGGAGCACCACATGGTATGTGTTTACTGTAGGTGGAACAGTAGTAAGCTGGATTTCGAAACTACAGAAGGTTGTTGCACTTTCAACAACAGAAGCAGAGTATGTTGCCATTACAGAGGCTAGTAAAGAGATGATTTGGTTGCAGAGATTTATGGAGAAAGTGGGTAAGAAGCAGAAGGATAGCAGATTGTATAGTGACAGCCAGAGTGCCATTCATCTTGCAAAGAACTCAGCATTCCATTCCAGGACTAAACATATATAGCTCAAGTACCATTTCATACGCTCTGTTCTGGAAGATGAACTGTTGAAGCTGGAAAAGATACATACTAGCCAGAATCCTGCAGACATGTTCACAAAGGTAGTGACCAGAGAGAAACTGAGTTCGTGCTCGGTTTCAGTTGGCCTTCTAGCATGAAGGTGAAGAGGAGAAATTTTCCAAGTCCAAGTCCAGCAAGTGCAGCAGCGGTGGAGTTGCTGTGATCAGTCTCCAAGTGGGAGATTGTTGGTTGTGGAGCCAGATCTTCTAGTCTCATAGATTATATTGTATCAGCCGTGTTTGTACCCCAGTTTTATATGATATGTAGGTGGACTGTACAGTCACCCCAGTGGGGGGGCATCGCCCCTGAAGAAAAATTTTGGGGCTGTTTTCTCCAACTGTTTTGCGGGCCCATGGTTTTGGGTATCCCGTGGTATTTTCCCATTGTATTTTCCTTATAAAATAAAGACATTGTAATACGGCTAGGGATGATGATGTATTAGGTTTTATGCATTGTAAAGATCTTTGAGATCAGGAGAGAGACTATGAAATAGAGAAGAGGAAGTGCAGCGATTGTGCTGCAGGTTGTATCCCTTCACCTTGCTGGACGGTAATAATAATAAGGACTGGCAAATTCAGTGTGGACGTAGCCCAAGTTGGGTGAACCACGATATATTTGTGTCTCTCTTGTAATGTGTATGTGTGATTATATTTTCATTTCTGTTTATTGTTATTGCTCTGCGATCCTGTTTTTCTAACATGCTCCAGTTTGTATGCAAATGAAGTTTATTTTTTTACCACTATTGTGTTTTAAGAAAAGTTTGAGAGCTAAGAGTTTAACCCTGTGCTTAAAATGGTCAAACCCTAACGTGTAGTTTTTCGGTAATGTTTTGTTGTTCTGATAACAAATGTCGAGCTTCTGAAAGTAGATATCTAAATCGAGAAAATCGTATGGTTTTACTGTTTAATATTTTTCAATAGATTTGTGATACTGTTGTCTCGTGTTGATGCCGATATGCTCATTATTTCAGTCTTAAGGAATGTAATTGATAAAAGTTTTCATGACTATGCTTATGGAGTTGAAAGCTTCACTTTGTTATTCTTTCCTGTCGATTAAGTGATGGCCGTGATCCAAAATCCAATGTTTCTGTTTTCAGTTATGTAATGAAATCGTAATTAGTTTCTTGTTCTGTTGTTAACTGATGGTGTTTGAACCTTAACTAAACTCTTATTCTGAAAGGTAGATGTTGATACTTCTAGGGTTTGATCAATGAAGGGTTACAATCCTGTCATGATGTTAAGTTTTTAAACGAAACTCTGTTTTGGATAACATATTAGTTCTTTGTTTAACAACTGCGATGAATAAAGAAATTGATGAAACAACAAGCTAGGGTTTCTAATCCTATGATAAATGTAAATGGGATTAACTGTAGTTTAAATAATAAAATAATATAAAAGAAATGAATACTGTGCATAAAAATTAGTGTTAAATAATCATGCATTTGTTTGTAATGGAAAGAGTTTTGTTTGTTTTTGTATTTATATATGCTTGCTAGCAACATTGGATAACAGTACTGTGTACTTAGGAAAATAATTATTTTGCAGCTGTTATTTTCAATGAAAACTGGTGAAAGAAAAATACAGTGAACCTTAAACACTTAACTGATGAAAGGAATGATAAAAGAAAAACATAGAATTTATCTTTTATGAGGAATTTAATGATGAAAGGAAATTCTAGGTTTCGTATAGGAATAGGATAATTATTTCTGTTTTTAAGAAAGAATAATTATAGTGCATGTGATGCTATATACCTTTAAAATTTCTGAACCTAAGCATATATTTTTTATTACAGAATATTAATGGTAATAAATACTAATGAAATACAACAGCATAAATCTTCTCATTCATTTGGCAATTTGCCTATCAATTTATCTACCTTAATCTCCTTCTATATACTAGAGTACGATGCAGAAACATTAGCATGGGGAAAAATGCAGAGAATATATTTATTCGATTCATCTTACATAATCATTACTATACAGAATCCTAATTAGATCAGAAACTAAAATAAATGCATTTGTATAATAATATCCTTTAAACAGTAAATTTATAATTTCAGATAGAAATTTTTAACTACTTAGAATTAGAAAAGACTAGTAGAACCTGTAAATGAAGATAGGGCCGACAAACACCCAATGAGGCTTGTTCCCCCAACCTTTTCTAGAAGAAGCAGCCAAACAACTTGCTTCCTTTGGACCCCCGAGCTTGCTTACTGAACCACTAAGTAGATGGAATTTGTGTAGAAGCAAGGCACTCAATAATATAACTTATGCACTCAAATATGACTTCTACACTCAGCAATGTAACTTCTACACTCAGTAGTATAACAGACAGACTTACACCATGATCATAAACTCAGCATATCCCCTCATCGAATCTCTTGGGTGCAAGCACAGCAAAACCCCAAGGTAAATTTCCTCGTCAAGAAAAGTGATGAACCTCAGTTCATAATTCGATGGCTCTTATATAGACTGCCTAGGTCTTTAGTGGTCAGTTTTCAATAAATGAACCTCAAGCTCCAGTCCCACCTTCTAGGGCACTATGACCACATTTCAAGGGAGTTGTCCCATACCAACATCTAGTTAGCAGCATCATGATGCTGCCACTTGTCCATTGCCTTCTACCCCAGATTCCATTCCACCTAGTGGGTCAGTAAAAACTCTTTCAACAGTCCCCTTAGGTGTTTGCCTCCTATTTAATTTATTAATAATAAAATATTGTGCAATTACACTCATCCTTGGACACTTGTCCAATATAAAACTTTACAATAAAAGTTAACATAATGTTTCCAACATAAAATGTTTTTCAACAAAAAGGGTATGTTATAGATTTCCTTTCCCTACTCCAAATTTTCCAAGTTTGCACATGCTAGGAGAAGTCTAGCAAAGGTCTTCAAGTTCGACTTCACATATGTGAGTAGCATTTGTTTGTAGAGATTGAGGACATCCTCATAGTGCTTATTTTGGACACACCCTACAATGATGTCAGTCCATTAGACCACATCTCATGCAAGCATTTTACTAACAATCTCCAAGGTTTGCTCAAGTCTTGCATTCTGTACACACCCCACAATCGTCGTAGTCCAAGAGACCACATTTCATGAATGAGCTTCAAGGCTTTATCAACAACCCCATTCTTCACATATCTTGGAATCATGCCAGTCCATGACACCAGATTCCTTTCAAGCATCTTCTCAAATATTTCAATGGCCTTTATCAAAATACCTATTTCGGGCATACCTAGTGAACATATTGTTCCATGAAACCACATTTTGTTCAAGAATTTGGTCAAACACTTGGCATGCAACCTTTACAAAACCAAATTTGATATACAAGTCCATGATAGCATTTACTATAAAAACATTGGATTGAATTTCTCTTTTTAATATTTCATGATAAAGTTTCTTATTGTATTTTAGAGTCATCAAACTCACATAGGCTGAGAGAAGGTTGGCGAAGGTGAAGGTATTTGGATGGATACTCACTCTTTGCATTTGATCAAAGAGTGGTAGGGATTCTTAGTCCCAACCATCCTTTCCATAAGTTGAGATCATGAGAGTCCATAAAACAACGCTTCACTTTGGAATTCAATCAAAAACCCTGTGAGCATCGACCAAAGCCATGCAATTGGCATGTACGAGCAAAATCTTGCTCGCTAAAAATGTCTCTGTATTCATATCCTACATGAATTATGTGGGCATGGGCTAGTTTTCCTTCATGCAAAGCATTGTTGTTTACACGAGCCTACAATAGGGAATCATGAGTAGAGGAATCTAGGAGAATGTCTTGGTATCCCATGAGATGTAGAACGTTAAGTGAAACTTTCAAATGGTTTTTCTCATGCACATTTTTCTCATATAGCAATGTAGTTTGTCTTGATCAATATCAACTGAGTTGGTGTTGGTGTTAGCACGAGTTCCTCCTCTTACATTGTAAAGATGAAGAGAGGGTTTACACATTCTATTTTTCATGTTTGAGCAATCATACAATACATATTGCAGTGTTATTCAATTTTTTGACATTGTAGATTGCTTACAAAGATGCTTCGTAGAGAAAATTATCAACTTGTAGAAGGGTATGAGTATGGAGAAAGTGGTCATTGAAGTGACAAATTCATCAATCAATTTGTAGAGGGAATTGATGTTGATGATAAAGGATTATATGTGTTAAGTTCCATGAGTCACCAAGACCTTTTAAAGTGGGTGATATAAAAAGGCCCCCCTTCTTACTATGTTTATACAAGGTGGTACTCTCTCTTTTGAAACAAGTGGAACACATATTGAGACTTCAAATAATACACTCAGCGTGCATTTAAAACTAAAAAGTAAAAAGATAATAGTTACACTTATTAGAAAAGGAGCATATGTTTAGAAATAATACTCACATTTTCATCAACTAGTCGAAATCAATGAAACAAAAATGTATCCCTTATTCATTGAAACATTAATTTGAATATGAAGTGAGATGCATAATTCCTCCTCCACTATAAGAATGTCGTGGATGTCGTAGTAATTTTCCATACTCAATAGTTGTTGCTATGCTAGTGGGATATGGATTTCAATTACAATTTTAGATTGCGAAAATTGAGCACGCAACTCAATACATTATCAAATCCCAAATAAATGACGAATAACTAACTATATCTAAATATTTATAGGGATATAGAGAGAGGTTGATTGGAGTAAAATCATTTGAAATTCATGATATTTGGTTCCTCTATGTAAACGTTGTTATGATATGTACATTTAAGTATAAAAGAAAATTAATAACAAAAAACTATAGAGAAAATAGAATTTTAATATTCTAAATTATAAAAATAATTTATTTATAAAATTAACACATTTACATTAAAAAACATATAGATATATATCATTGTAAAACAACTCAGAATTGTTCTCCATCCTTCCTTTCAATATGCTATTAAATTTAAATTTTTTAGCCATTCAAGCCTCAAGCATCATGATGTGAATTAAATAACTTCGATAGAAGTAGATCTAACAACGCTCCTGTGCTGCCCCTCGACTTTGTCGTTCCGAGATCCCACTCTCCCACACGCCATTTCAAATCCCCTTCATCTTCCTCCGCTTCCAACTTTGCTGCCCACAGAACGCTTTCGCCTACTCGTGCAAATTTTAGCCGCGACTCTTCTTTCTCTTCTTTTGCCGGCGAAACTAGTGGCTACTTTAAACTTTTATATTAAAAGCAGTTGAAGTAGAACCTTCTTTGAACATTAAAGACCGAATACTTCAAATTAAAAATAAATATTTAAAATAGGCCATCGATTCTTGGTCATTAACTATATCGCCCCGTTCCCAGAGTTTTTTTCTGACAAGATTATGGGCAAACTTTATCGAACTCCGTCACCGAAATGGTAATATCCATAAAACTTCAGCTTCATCAACTGAAAGATTACATTTTAGATAACAAAGTGAACAAATTGAAAGATTTCATATAGGCAGGGTGGCAGACTCTTTCGGTAAAGTACGTGAAAAATTATCAAAAATTAAAAAACTGTATGAAAGGAAAAAAAGAGCTTCTCATGCGCAAGGAGTTTTCATACAACGAAAATAATCATAAAACATAAATAAATCAAGAATGAATGAAGTACTTAATTTCAATCCTAAATAATTCAAGTAACTTTTTTTTCCAAAGTAAAAATTGTTTTTACTGTTCATAAGATGTAATCAAAGACACATCAAGTAAAACCAGTCTCATGGATTACAAAGAAACATACTAGCAAATGATTCCTAATATCATTACCCAGTGGTTTAGTCTATAACAAAATGGAACGCAACAAAACTCGAACAGCCTTTGAAAGTCTTTCTCAGAATGGTAACACAGCCACAGCTGAAAGCAGACTACAAATAAAGCAGTTAAAAGTCTTTCTCTGCCAAGTCCGAGTAATAAAAAACAGCAGGACTGGAAGACAAAAAGTTTCAACAAAACTAGGTGTTAAGGCCAAATACAAGATTTTCAAAACTTATGACAAAAAAGTACCAAATAAAGCAAGTGGTTCTTTCATGACCGAAACAGGAAGATAAATAAAACCAAAAATAACAAGGAAGAGAGAAGGACGATGAGCAACCTGTTAATAAGATTGGATGGATCCCTGGACACCACTTTGACTGTTGTACTTCTTCATATAGAATGAGACCCTCCAATTGACCAATGGCTTTTTTTAGACAGATAATCAGCTTTATGATTGAAGTTTCTGGAGCTCCACTATATTGTCTTTCCAATGGTCTAATTAAGAAGATTGCAGATTGTATATCATGTTGGCCCAGCAAAACAAAATAACCCCCATAGCTAAGTAAATTCCACTCTCCCCATATCTTAAGTAATTCCGCTTTGGTGTTCGTACCTGTACTGCATGCCAGCTCCGCATTGCCTTGTTGGGTAGTGCCATGAAAATAGCCTATAGGATCATTACGTGTAAAAACCTATGTTGCACGAGTTTCCGAAACATGGGAAAGGGGAAAGTTGGAAACTGGGGAACAAGTTTTGGATACGGTTAGAGGTTTCCCCTACATTTGCAGGAAACGACAATAAAATATATTAAAAAATTAAAAAAAAATTAAAAAACTAGTATTAAAAATATAAATCTTATATATAATGTTTTGTAATTTAAATAAATCCTTGCTAAAACTAATTCTTACATATATTTTAAAATGATTGAACAATGAAGAGACAATTTTTAAATTTAAAAAACACAAATTTAAATCATCCACATCACATTGATATTTATATTGGTAAAATGAAAACCAAAATGCCCAAAGCAATACATAGTCAACAACTTGGCAATAGCCCAAAGTACTTCATAGTCCAAAAGTTGGCAAAATGACCAGTCACCAAAGTAGTACACATTCCAAAAATGCCCAAAGGATAAGGCCCAAAATAACAATGAAACATGAAGGTGATCATAAAGTGTGATCTTCGGCAACAAGGCTATCGATGTAGGCTTGAGCCTCACTAGGATCTGCACCTCCACTATCACCATCATCCTCATCTTCATCAATCTGAGCAGCATCTTCAGCATCCACATCCCATCGTGCCGCAGGACCTGCTAAATACTCAGGTAGCTTCCTTGAACAAAGTCGAAGACTACTATGCACATAAACCAGTTTCTCCACTCTCGTAGAGGTAAGCCTATTCCTCTTAACAGAGTGGATGAAACTATAAGTGGACCAATTCCTTTCAGCCGCTGGGGAACTAGCAACTTGAGATAGCAAACGTGAGGCAAGTTGTCGAAGTTCTGAAACTTTCCCTCCATACATTCTCCACCATCCAATGGGATTCTTTTGTGCATAAATCTTGATGTCCCTCTTTGCATTTTGAGTGAAATCAGGGGGACTTAAAGTACCAAAATCAATAAATTGTTCTCGCATAACATTTGCTTCATTAGGGCTATACATCTTTCCTATGGCATCAAGAAACCCATTTTTTACCTCTTCATCATGAATGGGTAGAACTCTATTCGGTATCTCCATATACCACTTTGGATTAAGGGCATATGCGGCCATGTGAAGAGAGGTATTGAGTTTGCTCCATCTCTTCTCTATTATCTTATGTATTTCCTGGGAAAACTCCAAAGAGGGGTTTCTCTGACGAATTATGTCTCTTACCTTGCCCACCATGCAATCCATATATTCATATATTTCCCCAAGACTAGGGGAATCTAAATCTACATACCTAATCAACTCCACAATTGGGGATGCGAAAGAAACAACATATCTACACTCCACCCACCAATCTTCATTAAGAAGCATATCTCTTATCTTCTTTGCTTGAGTTGATTTAGACTCGGACCATGCATTCCACTCTTGAGCAATAACAGTGGCTTGCAAAGATGCAAATACCTCAACCATACGTTCTAGAAGAATGAAGTATGTGGCATATCTTGTTTCTCCAGGTTTCAAAAAATGTTTCCTTGATTTCATCATGTAGATTGCTAATGAGGCATGATGGTTGCAAATGAACATTTGTGCCTCTCTCGCATCTGATATGATTTTTGAAATCCAAGATATTTTGCCAATGTCTTTGAGGACATTGTTAAGGGAATGAACACAACATGGAGTCCAAAAGATATGCCTATATCAGCTTTGGGTCATCAATCCCGCTGCTCTACAAAGAGGTGTTGCATCTGTGATTACATGTACTACATTTGAAGGACCAACCTCTTCAATTGCATCCTTCATAATTTCAAACATGAAGGTAGCATCTTTCAATTTTCCACTACAATCAATTGCTCTCAAAAAGTAGGGCCCTGCTGGAGATGTGACAATAATATTCAACAATGGCCTTTATTGAATGTCTGTCCAACCATCCATGACTATTGAACATCATGAAATAATCCAAGATTGTTTGGCGTCGCCCATAAGTCCCTGCATTCTTGTCACCCCCCTCATCTAGCAATGATGTCCTCATTTTGTTGTAACCCGGGGGTGTGTATTTTGGCCCAGCAACTAGGATTTTTTTCACCATTTCTTTGTAATATGGTGAACGAGTAGCATTAAATGAAATTCCATTTGCCATAAAAAAATCAGCTACAGCATCATCAGCCTCATCCCTGTGCACCACATTGTAGATTTTACGTATTTGTTTAGCAGCAACACTAGGAGACCTCTTACTCTTCTCAGAAGTAGAACCCCCCTTAGAATCAAGTTGATTTAATTGACTCTGATTCAACGAATATGGCCTATCAGTGGAGGATGGTACAAGTCTAGGTACCTTAAAAGGACAATCACTATCCAAATTTGTCTCACTAACACCTATGGCAACCATATGAAGCTTGGTCATCTCCATCCTTTTGTCAAGCCCACATGAGCAACCCTTAACCCCATCACCAGGTAGAGATAAAAGATGATGCCACACTCTAGTGTAGCTTTCTTGAAACACATGGTTGCACAACGTGCACGCCCATTCTTCACAACCCCCACTATTCTTTTTCTTGGTTTTAGTAATCTTGTTCACAAACTTTAACAAAGGTTTCTTAGGGTTTGATATTTGTTGAACTTGGCTTTGGCTTGCAAGTGGACTTGGAGTAGAACTAGTGTTCTGCTACCTCAATTCTGGGCTTTCACTCTCCATGACTTACCTGATTAATACACAACATAACAAGTTTAAAACTCTAGTATATTGATGCTTGACAAATTGAAATGTACATGTTGAATTGAAATTAAAATGTACATGTTGATGCTTGACAAATTGAAATTTGAAATGTACATGTTGAATTGAAATTGAAATGTACATGTTGATGCTTGACAAATTGAAATGTAAATTGAATTAAGTTGTAAATTAAGTAACAATTATAAATTGTGTTAGTAAATTGAATTGAAGTCTACAATGCAAATTATTATTATGTTGATTGAAATAAATTATTATGCCAATTGAAGTCTAGTATCTACAAAGCAAATCATTAAGTTGATTAAAGTAAGTTATTATGTTGCTTGAAGTAAATTGATATGCTGATTGAAGTAAAAATGCTTTGATCCAAATTGAAGTTGTAAGCTTTTTGAAGAAAATTGTTATGTTGGTTGAAGTAAAATTATTAAATTAGTAATCAATATGCTTATTGAAGAAAAAATGTTTAAAACTTTAATTTATTGTGAAATTTTAATTGAAAACTTGGAAAGAGACATAAATCATAAATGATAAGTTGAAGTAAAATTAGCTTTGATCCAAAGTGAAATTGTAACTGAACTTGAAAAAAAATACATGAAAAACTTAAAAAGAAATAAAGAACAGTAAATATAAGCTAATAACATATTTAAAAATTAATATAAAAACCTAATTACTAAATTTAAAATTAGTAATACTAATTACTAAATTTAAATTAGTAATATGATGTAAGTTTGTAACTATAGCGTAACTATTAACATGATAACTATAAGCTATGAAAATTAAATTCATATTAAAAATTAAAATTAAAGTTTAATATGCTAAAAGTTAAAACTAAATTTTAATATGCTAAAATGAAAATTTAAAAATTAAAATTTAATAAGCTAAATACTAAAGTTAAAGTGTTAAACAGTAAACAATAACAGTAAACAGGAAACTAGAAATTTTGAATATTAAATTTAAAATTTTAATATGAAACATTGAAATTTATTATTTAATTTTTAAAAACCAGAAACTAATACTATGAAACGAAAAATGTAAAAATTTAAATAATTATAATACAACATTAAAAAATTAAATTATTAATATGAAACAAAAAAGTGAAAATCAAAAACTAAAATTAAAAAAATTTAAAAACCTAATAAATGATTAAAATTCTAAATTCTAAATTCTAATAGCCTAACATTAATAGGCTAACCTTTACAATTTAATACTAAAAAATTAAAAATAAATTGAAATTACACTGTTAGTTTAAGTTACAATGGTTTTAAAATTAAATTTATTAAAATTTAATACAAATTTTTTTTTTTTTTTTAAAATTCAAAAATGAAATTATATTTAGGTCGTCGGGATTCTTTACCTGTTTGTCCCACTGTCGACTACCGACGCTGTATGGCTGCCCTCACCGCCGCCCTTGCACATAGGCACTCCCGTCGCCTTCCCTCGCAGCGGCCAACCACTCCTGCTGCCCTTGTCGTCGCCCTCCCCGTCGACCTTGCTGCCCACTCCTGCAGCCACTCCCATCGCCCTTGCTGTAGCCACTCCCGTCACCCTCGCAGTCCCGACTCTCACCCATGCTGGCAACTCTCAGTCTCAGCCTCTCACCCACTCTGCAACTCTCAGTCTCAGCGCCGAACAATGCTCAAATGAAGCTCATCGGCCCCTCAACAAATGAAGCTCGTCGGCCCCTCAATAAATGAAGCTCGTTCAACCTTCACAACGCAGTGAAGAAACTTAGAAATTGCTTCTGTGTGTTGAAGAAAGGCGCAGGGAAGCATTTATAACCAGAAATTGGGTGAAAAATCACGGGAAATGTGTTTTCAGCGCTAGAATCCACGGGAGATTTTGGCGCCAATTGTAAAATTGATGGGACAGCAAGCTGGGAACGCCTGCTCGTTTCCGTTCGATTAGGAGCTGGAGTCCGTTCCCATCCCTTTCCGAAACGTGTAGAAGTCCCATTTCACCGGTATGTTGATTTTCAAGTTCCTGAGTTCCCAGATTTTCGGTTAAAATTTCCCAAACTGTTCCCCCGTTCCAGAAACCGTTTCGACTTATTTAGGAACGTTTCGTTCTGGTTCCCAAGTTCCCTGGAATGTGGGAACCTCCGGAACGAGTTTCTCAATAGCTGGGAACCGTTCCCGTTCAACATAAGTAAAAATTGAAGCAGTTATGGTCCTTATAGTTTTATCCTTCTCAATTTTATGATATTCAAGGAATAACCCGTAATGCTTGAACTAACTTTTGCCATAGTTAAAAAGAATGTCTTCAACACATCTTCAAAGAGTAACAAATTGTGAAATCTCCATATTCCCTATATAAAGAATAAAGGAAGAGGAGAGCTTTTAGATCCTAAAGAAAACCAAAAATGAAGGTCATCATTAAATGTGCCTTGATCCTAAATATTAGAAAGGTTGAGCTTCCCTATGATTTCAGACCAAACCTATTGAATAAAGTGCAATCAATAAACAAATGGTTCACGAATTCTGAATCTTGTTTACAAAGGAGACAACAAATTGGGCCAATACCACCCTTTCTAACGAAGTTATCACTAATCAGAATCTTGTTATTCAATGCAAGCCAACAAAAACAAAGGATTTTCAAAGGGGCATGACACTTCCAGAGTTTGTGATACCACCACTTAAAACCAAAGTCAATTCTATAAAAAACAATAGCTTCATACGCCAATTTTGCATCCACTTGGCCATTCTTTTCATTCCATGTCCACAAGATCTCATCATCTACTCCATTGAGTCTGATTGGACTATGACTGAGGGCCCCCATGAATCTCTCCCACTCCACAACACATTCATTCTCTAAACCCAATTCATTTGCAGAACACCATTGACTAAATCCCAATGACCCTGATCCAATCTCTTAGTATGGTGTAATAAATATAGACCTCAGGAGTGAAGTTCAATAACCGTAGAAAGAGACAACTTATAAATACCATCACCTCCTATGAAAATATCAACACCCAATCTTAGTTGAAACCTATTTCCAACCTTCCACGCAAGCCATTACCCAAGTCGGGAAAACCCTTTGTCAAGCTGCTACACATGATGGAAACTATATGACCTTTTTTATTGGTCCTTTTGATCCACTCGGTAAGACTATGGTTTCTAAGGTATTTATCCATAACAATCTCACTCCAGAGTTTGTTTTAGTCAAACCCCTCCAAATATTTTTCATAGCTAACGCTTTACCAAACCAGTAAGCATTTTTAATACCCCATCCACCAAGATCCTTAGGAATGGAAATTTTATCCCTAGTTACGATATGAACACCTTCATTAGTCTAGTTACCAGACCATAAGAAGCTAAAAAATCTCTATCTGATCAACTTTCAAAATGAATGAGGGGACCTTCACAAGAGAGACCCAGTAAATAGTAATATTTGATAACACCAACTTCAACAGTGCCAACTCGCCACCCAATGAAAGCCATATGTAGCACCAATTATTTATCCTCTTCTCAATCTTCTAAACAAGCCACAACGAATCCCTAATTAGGTAATTATTCAGCTTCAAGAAATAACCAAGACACTTAGACCCACAATCAATGGGATGGAGTGGAAAGGGAAGAAAAGACTGCACCTGTGCCATCACCTCTTGATTAGTTCCAAACGAGTGAAAACTAGATTTTTGAGGGTTAACCTCCATATCCGATGCTTCACAGGAAAGATTGATGATATCCATAAAGGATCTCCACTTAGCAGTCAAACCAATACCAAACATATGCACATCATCTACGAAGAAAAGATGTATGAAAAAATGATGAGGTGAGACTTTAACACCTTTAATCTTTCCTTCTCTCTTCTCCTATAGAATGAGTCTGCTTAAACCCTCAATGAACAAAAGAAACAAGAGGGGATACAATGGACACCATTGTCGAAGGTCCCTTGAGCTCTTGAAAAACACATATGGACTGTCATTAATTAGAACAACAAAGTTTGTTGAAGTGACACATCCCATTATCCACATTTTTAAGTCCAATCAACCTTGTTGTAAGCTTTATCAAGATCCATTTTAAGGACTATTTCCCCAATCTTCTTTTATTTGATAGAATGGAGGGACTCCTATGCTACATTGATGGCATCGAAAAACTATCTATGGTTCAGAAAACCATATTGCATTTTGGAAATAAATCCTGCATGGACAGGTTTAATTCTATTTGAAATTACCTTGGCAATGATTTTTTTAAATTAAATTGCATAAAGAGATGGGGAGGTAATCATTGAAGGTAGAGGGATTAGAACACTCCGAGATAAGTGCTAGAAAAGTAGCATTGACAACTCTAGAAACTATATCTGATGTTCTAGACTCTTCGATCATCTTTAAAATGATAGGCCAAAAGATCAAAAATTTGCATGAAGAATTCTATTGTCCATCGGTCACGCCCAAGACTCTTGTCCTTGCCCATTCTTTTTAAAATGTCCTCAATTTTCGATAAAGTGACAAGTCTTCCAATCTCTAAAATATCAGCTTCCGAAAAGAATCTGGACATGAATTGCAAAACTTTTAATTGACCAGGTAGGTTATTTTTCCCATATTTCTGAAATAAACCACTAAAGTGATGGACCACCGCCTCTTCCAACTCTCACTAAGAAGATATTCCATTCCGATCCACTATTTCCCAAATAGTATTGATGTTCCTTCTATGTTCAACAAATTTGTGAAAAAAAAATTATTAAGGCCTTGCTAAGAAATAGAAATAGCTGAGCTCTTAATACACCATACTTCTTCCTTAGGATTTAGAATATGATCCTTGTCTTTTTCTAACCAATCTAGACGAACTTTGTCCAAATTGGATAGAATACCTGAAATGACAAGAGTGAAGATATTATGTATGGAATCCTCAATCCTAACCCTATCTTGAAGTTGGTAAATTCTTTTTTCCACTCTGACACTATAGCTTTAAGATTCCTGAGAAAGAGTGGCATCTACATCATCATCGGTCCCATCGATCTCTATTTAAATTCTCCATTTGTTCCTAACCATCAACGGGGATACCTCATCATTACACCAGATATGGTTGTATTTGAACATATAATTGACCCAAGGAGAATCCATGTCTAATTTTAAGCATATCGTCATATGGTCAGGTATAGTATCATTAACTACCCAAGAATTGAATTTATACACCACTTTAGAAATACTTTCCTCCATTAAGAACTTGTCAAGTTGTTTAGCCACACCTGCATTTCCCACTCGACCATTTCGCCAAGTCGGGATCAATGGATAAGGTTCCACATCGATGAGATTTGAATCTTGAATAAAGTTCTGAAACCAAGGCACCAACAATTCCACTCGGGAATGAGATCCCCAAATTTCCCTAACCGAGGTAGTAAAATTGAGATCACTAAATCCAGAATCAGAGAGGGATTTTGTAAAATCCCACTTCTATCAACCCCCTCCAGAAACCAACCAGCCAACATAATGCCCATAGCAGTTGATAATTCTAATTAGATGATTCAATTCTCTACTAAAATCTTCAAGCAAAATGCCTGCACAAGACATAAAAGGATAGAGCTTAACCACTTTAGGATTCCAAGCGAAAAGAAGGCCACCCAAGAGCCCCTCAACATCCATCGAGCAGCAATCCCAATCTGGGAGCAACCTAAGAAAATCCTCCCAATCCTTGGATCCAATAACCATAGTTTCTTGAATGACCACTATGTCAGGTAAAATATTGTCCATAAGTCTTTTGGAGGCCAAGAATTTGGGAGTGCCCCCAACTCCACAAATATTAAAAGACATTAAAAGCATTAAGTAACTAGATCCACGGTTGACTTTGCTCTAAAAGGTTGAAACTTATCAAAAAAAAACATTCTAAGAGTCAAAACTGGCACCAGATGATAAAGGATTGGTGGAGGGAATGGAAGCATAACCTGTAATATCCCAAGTTCTGTACCCCTTGCAAATAAAGTTTTAAGGACTTAAAGTGTCTTTGAATTGATGTTGAGTCTGGTGACTCTGGAACATCAAATACATTGTTATTTAAATATTTTGATTTGATGGTGAGTTGAGAAACCTTGGAGCATCTGTGGGATCATCAAAGTATAATAAATGTAACTATTATCTTACTTTATGTTTCTAACTTCTTGTGGGACATCCACTTAAAAGAGGGACCAAGCACACTAAGAGGGAAATGACTGTCTAACTAATATATAGAAGAGAAGTGATGAATAGAACAATGTGAGGGAAAATACTCATTAATAAATTAAAATAAAAAGAAAATGAGAAAAGTGAAACCTAACTACTTCTTGACTATAAAGAAGATATAAAATAAGAAGAAAAGAGTAAAAGAGACACCTTTTTCCTAATGAAAAGAGAACAGCCTGAATGTGGAACAAAGCCTTCTTCCTAAAAAGAAAATTTGCACAGAGAGAACATTACTGGGTTAATGGTTCCTAGTGCACTGGAGGGTTCAGTTGTAAATCCTTGAGCGCTCAATAACCATAAATAGAAAATGGTTAGTCCTGAAAGGACTATGTTGAAGGGGAAATTATTACAGGGTTTACACAGAGCTGATAAAAAACCTTGTGAATACTCTGCAGTAGTAAAAAGATAGAGAACGAACTCCCTAGTTATTCGTTTCTAGTGTGCTTGGTCTGGCTCGGGGGTGACCGGTGGATTGAACAACAAAATTGTTCAAGGTCTATGGCTGGGAGGAAAGTGGAAATTACCTAAGCAATTGGGAGCTCTAAAGTCCGATAAGTTTATCTATCTCTATTAATCTTTTCTTCTATTTAGCTAATTTCATTAGTAATATTTGTTGAGATGAACTTAACTATTTATGTTGTTATTCTCTACTGGTTTATTTAAAGGATTCTGTTATAATCTGAAGGATTTGTATAATTTCTCTATCAATTGGAATTCTATTATAATATATTAGTGAAGTTTATTTATTATTTTTCATATTTAAACTGTGAAAAGAATTCTTCTAGGATTATAATAGTTTTGTAGAATGAATTCACTCCTTAATTATTATCTAATTTATGTTAATAGTCTATTTTATCTAATTTCTTTCATGCTAGAGAATTTACTCTTTCTTATATAGATTAGAGCTTCTAGACTAATGATGTCTATTTTTTTTAAACATATTCAATTACTACTTTTATTTACAGCCTTGAAGTTTTGGATTATGATCATAATTTGACGATCGTTAATGTTCTTCTTTGAAAAAGAAAGGTATAAAAAAAATAACAAAATTATAATCATTTGCAAAGATATACTAATTCCTTTATTATATAATATATTTTATCATGGGTTTTTCAACCCTAATGAGAAAGCTCATGGAGTAAATACATAGATGGAAGCATTCCAATTTGAATCCGGGGCAGAACCCTAAATCCATTTATTTATTATATATATATATATATATATATATATATATATATATATATGCGAGCAATAGTCCACACATTTCCAAAACAAAAGTATTATAACGTCTACCTAATTATCATCTATAGGATGATAAAAACTTGGCAAAGGCCAAATATATGATTTTAGACTATTATTAATATACATTAACAAATATGAAAAGAAAATTTAAGCGTCGAAATTGTTCAACATAGTTTCAAGCCACAAGGTCTCTTCCCCTTCTTCTTTTTTACAATACATACAAATTTTACTATAGTCACTTTGTATGAGAGATAAAATAACAATAGAAATTTTTACTATTCAAGCCTTTAAAGGTCATATTACATTTGTAAAAGAAATTGAAATTTAATACTACATAGAGTTTAAACAAACATTACAAGATAGGGTTGAGCTACAAGCTCAATCCCTAATGTAAACAAGAGCTGCATGTGGCAATGTCCGTGACATGGAACGGAAACAGAGGTTGCACATGCAGAAGGTGGAGATTTTCTATAGCGCGATGATTCTAGTTCTGGTGTCTTGATTCTTGTTCCAAGTCTTTAGAGTCATAGTGCAACAAGACGTAGCTTGAAACATAGTGTGCATGAATACATTGACAAAAACAAATTGCATAATCAAACACAGATTACATACTTTTACATTTGACAATTCAACACTTGCACTAAAGGAAAAAACACATAAGCATTTATTTCCAGATGGAACGGGCGTCTTAAACAATAGTTTAAAGTCTAGCAGCTGATGAAAACCCTTGATGAAAGATGCGAAAGGCATGCAAGCATGTTGTTAATTAAACCTTACCAAAAAGCACGAGAATCATTGTCAAAGCTATGGAGAAAAATATAGGCAAAACAACCATGGAATTTCATTGTGTCTACATAAAACAACCATGGAATTGCGTTGTGTCTACATAAAAGATTGTAATTTCTCACCGAGCTTGTTTCTTTTTTAGGTACCGTTTGTGATCTCATCCCGTGGTTTCTTTGCTCCTCTTCTTGGATCGTAATTCATTTTGGCCATCGTTTTTCCCTCTAACCTCATACATTAGGGGGCATCTGTTATCAGTCAAATTAGCACTTCTCCGTCCATGACCACATTGCCTTGTCGGTCACACAAAAGGATACTATGGATGGAAGAGCTTACTTGATCTTAGATGATTTGGATCTAAACTTTGCAATCCTTTCCTCAATAAACATATTTTTTGTAACTATTTTGAAGCATAACCACAACATTGATACTAGCCAACACATGGGTTAACCGCATGTGTCTATATAGACAACCCACGGGTATCATCTGAAATGTTGCACCCGCTAGTTGCAAGACATAAGAGCCGTGAGTCACTCGCTGGTTGTCCAAATGTATACTCACGGGTATATTCAAAAATCTTGAAAAAATATATAAAACGACTAATTATGGATTAGTTAGGGAAGTTATTCAAACTACCTTAACTTCCCAAACCAACTGCCTTTCGAGCCTAACCTCCTAGCCTTGCCATAAATACAAGGGGATGGACTTGAGAAAGGGGAGCCAACTTTGGTAAAGAAATGATGGAGGAATACTTACTCAAGAGAGAGGAGCAGGAGCCTGGGTCTGATTACAATAGTTCCAGTTGCAGGACATGTATAACTAGTTGTTATTTATGCAAATAAAATAAGAGATTTCCCTTCCAATAGCACTTGTCTTTGTATAAACTTGATGTTTGAATCTGTCATATCAATTTATTTATGAGTTTCAATTTCAATTGTTTATCTTTATTTGGTCAATTTTCTTTGAGAAAGGTAGTCTGTTTGTTTGCAGGTCCATCACTTGGAGTAGTGTAGCAGTGGATCAAGAAGATTGGATTTCAAAAGCTTGGATCAACGGTCAATTATTCGGGTATGAACTTCATCTTGAATCCTATTTCTTTTATGAATAGAAATAAGTGTTTAATTTTACATGTATTTTCTTTTATGTTTGTGCAATAAAATTTGATGTGCGTTGGTGACCTCCATTTCCCAGTCATAGGTTATTAAACCGCACAACAACTGGTCTTGTTGTTTAACAGTTTATTTCTCTCTTGCATCCATTATTGGTTTATTGTAAAATATTTGCTTGTCATTAAAATTGTTGCATTACTGCACGTTTGATTGTCATTTAAAATTTTAGTAATTTACAACTCTAAAAAAGAAACTTAGTAAGTAGGGACAACCCCCGTTGACCTTTAGGAGTTGTGACCTAAAAAGAGGAGTTTAGGACCTAGGTGACATTGGGTTCTACACTCGTAATTTCCCTCAGGAACACGCATACCAGTTGGGAGACTTACCCGCGGTAAAGTGTGTTTTAGGCAACACCAGTAACCAATCTCTTAGTATCTCTAGCCCTCATAGATATTGGCAATTTGAAAGGAATGGTGATAAGATAGATAAGAATGATGGTTTTCATTCGACATGGAGGGAAATTATGATGATTCATGCAGGGGACAGTTGGTTTGATAAAAATGTATGTGCATGTGTGAGGATAAGCAATAGTACATGTGTTGTAATTGAAGCATGTGTAACTTGTTGTTGGATCATCATAGCAAAATGTGCCTTGGAATATATCTATTGCATGCTCGATCTTTCCCGAAAGATAAGGATTTGCTTGATCTTGAAAATCAAGTGATGTAAAATGTGAAAGACTAGATACAAAGGGATACATGGTAAAGTTGAATGTTGGATACCAGAGCGTAAATATGGAAAGACATATATCGAGGCTAGGTATTGGATATACATCCTCCCCCCCAGCTAAAAATTTGACCAGTCCTCGAGTAATGAAAATAAATAAGTGTAATCTGATATAAGCATCCATGATCATACCTCTACACTTGAAATAAGAGACAAAGCAAAACATACATGTGCTTACCTTAGTGAGTAGAGGGAAGAATGGAGAGGGATGGAAATTAGAGAAATAAAAATCCAACACTTGAGCACTTGTTTCATATATGGCTTAAGTTGTATCCTTTAAATAGACAGGATGATCCTTAGCATATCAACACTAAGGATGAAGAGAAAAGCAGTTGATAACCAATCTATAAGAGAGTTCTGATGGCTATAATAGAAATGACCCAAACCATTGAAGGAAATATATATGAAATGATCTCAAGATAGTGGCAAAGTCTGTAAGAACTGTAATACTTCTGCAATGAAAAAAAAGGTTATGTAGCCATTGTAGACATTTGCACTGTAGATGATCCACAATATAAATAATTAAGGTAGGAGGAATACAAGAATACTGATAATAGATAAACATAGATTAGCAATTCTTAAAGAAACTGTGAAAATAACAAGGATCTATAGAGAAAGGACAATTCCTTATTTATTATTATTACTACTATTATTTTCATTTTTTCTCTTTTAAAGTACTACTCGCTAGCAAGTTTGTTTTCGAGAAGCACCTGTCTAACTATGCCAGCAAACTAGTTTTCATAGTCAAACTATTACTATCAATATATTTTTATACTCGGTAGTAACGACCAACAAGTTGATTTTCTCCTACTACTGAGTCCTGCAGCGCAACCAAGTTGGTTTTCACTACAATATTCTTATTATTATTATTATTTTCAGATAAAAAAATTCATTCTGATGTTGGTGCAAATGGCAGAACCTCTACATCAAAAAAATTACAATGACAATTTGATGGATAAAAGATATTTTTGACAATGGATTATGATAAAATTTTACTCGATGAACATTTCCAAGGAGTGGAGTTTGATCTTCATCAAGTGTCCTCAAGTTAACAATACCACTATCTAAGAGTGTTCCTATTTCATATAGCCCCAGTCATCTCGTGCATAACTTTCCCTTAAATTCCTTGAACCTTGAGTCATATAGAAAGGCCTAGTCTCCCACCTGAAATGTTTTCCTTTCAATGCAATTGTTGTGCCATTTAGCTCATTGCTATTGGAAAACATAGGTCTGATAGCCAGCTTCCTGGTGGATTTCATCCAGTTCATTAAGATGATCCAGGTGATGTTGTTGAGCTTTTGTAAGATCTAGTCCCACCTGCAAGGTGGTTCTAAGTGTATTAATTTCAAATTCAATCAGAAAGACAACCTTCTTACCATATACAAGTTCATAAGGAGTAAATCCTGTAGTATTTCTCCATGTATTTATATAATCCCACAGAGCCTCTGAAAGTCTAGCATCCAAATGAATTCATGGAGTTACACTGTCTTTGTCAAAATGGATTCAAGAACCTTATTAGTGTTCTCCACCTTCCCATTGGCCAAAGGATGATAGGGTGAAGTGACCCCATGCTTAATCTTGAATTGTTGAGTGAGCCTCTGGATCAAGTAGGAAGTGACATGAGATCCACCATCTTTAACTATTTCCCATGGTACCCCAAAATAGACAAAAATATCCTCGAATAGGAAATATGATATTTGTTTAGTATCCCACGAAAGTGCCTTGGCTTCTACCCACTTTGTGACATAATATGTGCAAACTAGGTATGTACCTTCAAACAAGATGGAGGATTGATTGGCCTCATGAATTCCAGGGCCCATTTCTCAAATGGCTTGATCACAAGCTAAGTCTATAGTGGCATCTCATCATATTTCCCAGGATGCCCCATCCTTTGAAAATTGTTGCAACTCTTTAGATTCATTTTTGCATATGAGAACACATTAGGCCAATAATATCCCATCATTAGTACTTTATGACCTTTCCTTTTATCTACAAAGTGCCCACCACAAGCCTCATCATGAAAAGCCTTGAGGATATCATAGATCTGTTCCTCTCAAACACAATGTCGGATGAAAAAATTTGTCCTAGTGTAGAAAAGGAAACCTTCAACCCAAAAATATCTGGCACTCTACCGAACAATATGATTTTTTTCTCTCGACAAAAGGTGGTTTGGAAGCTTCCCTAAAACCAAATAATTAGCAATATCTGCATACCAAGGGTTGTTAGTAGACATCTCAAAAATATGCTCATTAGGGAAGTTACCTTCAAAAGTCATAACATCTAACAAGTCAAGAAAGGAATTTTGCAACAACCTTATCCTTTCTAGGCCTATCAACGATGGTGATGTTGAATTCCTGTCACAACGGTAACCAACTAGTAACCCCACAATTAGTAACAGGTTTATTCATTAAATAATGAATGGAAGAGTGATTAGTATGTATAAAGACTTGATAATCAATTATATAATGATGGAATTTACTAATTGCATGGACAACAAGTATGAATTATTTCTCTGTTAACATGTAATTGAGTTCAGTAGGATATAAGTTCTTACTGATTAAGTAAATAGCATAAGGTTTATGTCCTTCTTGTTTTCCAAGTATTGTGCGCCCAATAGCAAAGTGTGATGCATCCGTTGAGATGTAAAAAGGAAAGGACCAATTAGGGCATCTTAGAGATGGAGCTTCTAATAATCATTTCTTCAGTGTAGAAAAAGAAAATTGACATTCGTCAGTACAAATAAAAGTTGCATCCTTAGAAAGTAACAAAAATAGAGGAGATACTAGTCCACTGAAGTGCTCAGTAAAACATTGATAATAACCAACATGCCCAAGGAAACTACGTACCTCTTTCTACGTTTTGGAACCGGGAGATTGATGATTGAATTTTTTTGTTGGATCCACCTTAATACCTTTCGAAAAAATGTGATGTCCCAAAACAATTCGTTTTGTGAGTATCATGTGACATTTTTCACTGCTGAGAGAGAGATTAGTTTCCTTACATCGTCCAAGTAATTTCATACTGTTAGAAAAAGCTTCATCAAATGTTTGGCCATAGGTTGTGAAATCGTCCATGTAAGTTTCGACAAAGTCATGGGTTAGGTCAGAGAAAAATCCCAACACAACCCTCTAGAAAGTGGTCGATGCATTGGAAAGACCAAAAGGTAACATCGTATAGGAAAAAGTCCCTAAAGGAGAGATAAAAGTGGTATTTTCCTAGTCCTATAGGGAAACATGGATTTAGTGATAGCCACTAAACTCATCAAGGAAATAAAAGAATGGTTTTCCTACTATTTTATCAAGAACTTGATCAATAAAGGGTAGAGGAATGGTGTTTCTAGTGGTCTTGTTCAACTATCTGTAATCAACACAAATGCTCCACTTTCCATTCTTTTAATGATGATTACTAAGGGATAGATCCTCTGACTATCAAATATCGGGTATATGAAATTTGCACTCAAGGGTTTCTGCAACTCTTCTTTAATTGTGTCCCTTGAGAGTGGGTTCATTCGTCCCTAGGGTTGTCTGATAGGTCAAACATAATTTTGGATATAAATATGATGGGTGCAAAAATCATTCCATGTATTCCCTTCATATCTATAAAATCCCATGCAAATTCATCCTTCTTTTCCCACAAGAGGTGGATTAGTTGTTCTCTTTGTGACAGAGACAATTGTGGATTGATATTTAAAGTATTTCCTGGCTTAATCATCTACATGTATGTTGTTAATATCTAAGTAGGAAAGTGTGGTCAAGATATATCCAGATACATCTGTCACATGATTTTCTTGAACAAAGGGTTGCAAAACATCATCGAAGAACTGGAATTTGGTTGAGAATATGAATTTGGATTATTGAGAAAGCTATTAATCACATCATCCTCTATTTCATCCTTGAAAAAAAGTTCCCTGACAATGGTAAGTACCGGCTGTATGATTTTAGTATCACACTCCTCATCTTCTACTTGCATAGGACTTTCAAAACTTGTGCTATGCCTGGAAGGGGGGTAGAGTATAAGTTCTTTGGTGGAATTCCCATGGCATATCGTCATGTGCTCGGATCTACAATTAATGTATGCATCAGATGTATCCAACCATGACCTTCCTAATATGAGAGGATGTCCTCCTAAGAGGGATTTTGGTTGTAGGAACATGAAGTTAGCGGGATACTCCCACAAGTTGATAGAGATAACTGTGTACTATAGGATTCCCTGAGGCCTAATGGTAGATTAGTCATCTAGTTCTAAGACCGTAGGAGTTTCCCTAGGACAATCCAAGACGTTCCATTGTCTCTTTGGTCATTATGTTGATGGTAGCCCCAAGATCAATTAAGTTATTCAGAGTACAGTCATTGTTGATGTAGACATCAACTTTTGGATTGCCCAGATATTTATATTTGGGGTTCAAAACCTTCCCAAGCATTAAATATGTTAATTGACCAATGACATGCACTGTCGGTGAATCTTTTGGATTCCTACTAGGATACTTAATATAGATTTCTCTAATAGTTTTACCATATATCAGAATGTCCCTGATTGCTTGGAACAAAGGAATATTAACACACACATTTTGTAGTTCCCCTAATAAATCAAACTCAGGATGAGTAGGGGGTTTTTGTTAGTCCTAACCTTTCAGGGTAAGGAGGAGGCTGAGAAACCCCTTTGTGAATGGATGGTATGCATTTATGGGCAGATTGAATTGTTGCTCAGAGTGATCTAGTTCTAGTTATTGAATCTCCTCTTATTCATGTTCTGAGATAATAGGAGGATTCCCCCAATTCAACACTCTCTTGGATATGATATGTATTCCCCGACATTCCATAGGAGAGATAAAATAGGTGGGGTAACCTAGCATTTTAGTTGTATAGGAAAGCTAAACTTCCTTATTGTTGTTTGGGTTAGGATTTGGTTGTGTAAACAATTAAGGCCTTGGAGAAGGATTATTGCTAGGAAACCACAATTGTTGTTGTTGAGGTGGTATAGGTTGTTGTGAGGGAAACAAATGGTTTCTAGAATATGACCCCCTCCATCCTTGTGGCCATTTATAGATTTGGTCTGATTGTGGTGGCCACGGTGCCTAGGGTGCAGGGGGATACCATTGAGAAGGATATTTCAATTGTTGGGGAGGATATTGAAATTGTTGATTGTTCCAATAAGCATTAGAAAAATAAGTTGGATTTTGAATCATACATGCTAGTCTAGGCTACCGAGGCCTCTTAGGATCTATGAAGCAATCTTGTTCCAACTTCAATTTTGTTCCTTCATATGTTTCTTTCAATTAAGGTAGAGATCAACATTTGGTGGTTGGATGTTCTAGCTCACAAACGCCGCAGATTTTCATGTTCTAGCTCACAAACGCCATGGATTTTTCCATCTCTATTTGTTTATGATTAATCTACAAGGTGTCGATTTGAGATGCTAAAGAAAATAAAATAGCATATTTAAAATTATCCAACAAGTTACCTAATTCAGTGCATGTAAATCCTCCTGTTGTTTATCTCGTGGTTCTCAATATGTCTTCTTGAATGCTTTTCCTTGCTTTTAGTGTTCACCTGGAATAAATCCTACAAATCTCACATATTTCATTATAATCAACCTTTGAAATATCACCCTTCTCGGAGAGGTTTTGGATTTCAATGAACTCTTCTTTCAAATCTTTGGTTAGAATTGTTCTCAAGGCTTCTTTTTCCAAGTTGTTGTGTTTGGATCTCTACAGATTATATTAAAATATTTCAACGTAATTCTCTATACTTTATTCATCCCTTTGAGTCATTTTGAAGATTTATTTCTAAAGGTCTTTATCCCTGTAGTAGTCCCCGTACTTATGAAGGAATTCCATCTTCATGTCATCCCACGTATGTATGGTTTGTCCTCCAAGCCCCATAAATCACTACAACACTGCACCCTTTAGTGTAGCAATAAATAAATTCAACTTTTGTGCACTAGAAATATAGCCATAGCTCCGAACCAAAACATCAAATTCAAAGAGGAAAGTGTCAGGATCCTCTGAAGATGGTCCATGAAAAGGAGGCAAAGTTGAAAGAGGGATGTTTTCATTTGTGCCTCTCCTATGAGATCCCCAACGAGAAAATAAAAAATTACATTGGATGCAACTTATTTTCTGTCATAGTTTCTTCTGAAGTCTCAAGATTTCCAAGGGGGTCCCAAAAGAAGGGATTCCCACCAGCCCTTGATTCTTGTGAAGGAATAGAGTGCATTGGTTCACGAACATTATTGTGATGAACTTTGAGTTTTGAATCTTGATTCCCACTAATTAGTTCATCCATGTATCCTTTTCCTTCTAGAAGGGTACATTACTCTACTTCAGTAGATGCAGATGATTCATTTGTGTGATTCTCCAAAATTCTTAGTGAGGGAATCCCTCACCCTCTAATATTTGATCTTCCACCTCATCCTCTTCTTCCTGCAAAACAATTAGTGCTGGTTATGGTTCTTACTGCACCACATACTGTAAAATTTCCCCTATGATACATGCAACCTACATACTTTGAATACATAAGTGTGGGTATTCATTTCTAAAAAGAGTTAGACTGAGAGCCCAGGTTCTTACCTCTCATATTATAGTTCCTTTTTCCCTCTATTCAAGTCTCTAGACTTAAGCTTCTAAATGCAAAGAAAAAATTGTTTATAAGGCATCCCATGGATTTTATTCCAACAATTATTGTCCCAAATGAGTCCTTAATACAATGTATAAAAAAACAATGCTAGATTATGTTGTCGCACCTTTGACAACCTCCCCGACAATGATGCCAAAATGTTGGTCAAATAAATTGTTCTTTTCAAAACATATAATTCTCTAATCATTAAATGTCAACCAAGGTAGGATCTTCATTTAAAGGCTATCATGCAAAGCCTATGCATGATACAAATATTGATCTCTCATTGATTTACCTTTGACAATTGCAGTAAAAGAAAATTCTCAGACTAATAAAAATGAAGTAAACAACTTAATCACTCTAACCAAGATATAGTCCTGATTCTTTTCCAAATTGGTTGAACATAGGATTTTGTTTCTTAGTTATTCTATGAAAGCTTAAACAAGCCATGTGAGAAAAATAAATAGCTTAACCTCATCAACTAAGACACATTCTCAAGTTTTTCCTCAACTGGTTGATAAGAAAACTCAATACTTAGTTAATTAACGAAGCTCTAGCAATCCAAACTAGCATTCCACAAAAGAATAGAGTAACAATGGCCACAACAACTGTTAAATTATGATAATTTGTAATATAACCTGAATCTATCAATCCAATAGTCTTCAAGTAAATAGATTAATTTGTAACAGAGACTGTCTACAACAAATGAACAAGCATAACCAATTATACGCCACTATTATTAACTATACTAATATACTTATGCAATACATGCTCGTAGAAAGGGGGCCCTACCTCCCTCAATCAGGCATTGCTAAACAATACCATGAGCTACAAATCGATCACATAATAGTATGCAATACATAACCGAATTTTGATTTCATTAATAACTATAAACATATCACAATAGCAGAGCATCACCATTTTTCCTCTTGCCTCGAGAGTAGAGTCATATTTATACATAACAAAGATTTTTTCAAATGTTCCTAAGATCAATTTATTCAATTATAGCTCGGATTGTTTCAACTACTAAAAAAAAATCACATTAAATATAGGATGGATATGATTGTCTTAAGCTAAAAAACAGTACATAATGGCTTGCAAGAATCTTGCTTGATGCCATGTTGGACCAACAAACTCGTTTCTTGATTAGCTCATTCTATCTTTGGGTAGAAGTGAACTTATTTTTCTTTATTGAGTGGATTCATAAAAAATAGTTGTTATGAATCAACTAAATTGTTTAATGCAACCCCCACATTAGCTTCTTATTCAAACACAACCCTTGAATTTGGAGCCTTATCAACTTTGAACGTTTTGCAGCTTCTGCAGCTGGCATCATCCATAATCCATTTTTACCAAAATCTGCTAATCACACTCAAAAAGGGTAATCACAAAGCATATATTCCTTCATCATGTATTCAAATGCAAGAAATAGAATCAAGAATACCTATAATCAAAATTGTACGTATTCTCTCAAAATGTTCCTTATTTATAGATATAAAAAGAAAAAATGCATCAAAAGGAAAATGAAAAGGTAGAAAAAATGTATCAATCCCAAACCTATTAACACCCAAAAAGTGCTCACTAACTCATTTCCCTATTCACATGACCCATTTGTCCACTTTTCCAACCATTTTAGCCTCTGAAACCTTTGAAAGGTCACCAAAAAGACCAAAATCCATCTTTTTCTCCTCAAAATACTTAATTTTCCTCAAAAAATACAAAAAACCCTCAAAAGGGGTCCAAAATTCCCAAAAAATCAATTAAAAGGGAATAAAATTCAAAAATATATTCAAAAAAGGAAAAAGAGAGAAAAAGAGGAAAAAGAAACCTAAACCATTTTCACCAATACCATTGGTTTCCTTAAACCATAGTGGTATTCTCCATCACCAAAAAGCTAGAAAAAGGTGATAGAGGCTCCTCACTATTCATCCACACTCATCATATCCTTATGCTGCCAATTTCTTCCCTGAGATCTTGAGCCATCATTTGAGCTTAGATCCATCTTTGGAATCCCTTTTTGGCCAATCCTCCCACTTGCATTTGGAGAAGAGAAAGATCATTCGAGCATTGGAGCACCTCACCATTGCAGCTGCTCAAGCTCAACCATCCTCACCCTTTGAGGTAATCTGTTATTTGTAAAGGTATTTTTTCATAAATAAAAATTTGTTTTACATGGATCATTTGAGTTTTTATTGTTTACTGTAGATTTACTTTCCTTGCACATCTTAGATTAATATTTGTTTTTACATTAGTTTTTATTGCTTTAATCGAGACTGCTACTACGAAGTTAGTAGGTGCACATTTGCACATGCTTGGGTGAAAACCCAAGCAACAGTTTTTGGCGACTCCGCTTTATTTCGATCTTTGAATCTTGGTTTAGATCTAGATTTCTTCTTATTTTAGTTTTGTTTAGCTTTTTTGTTGTAGATCTGGCCTACTACTAAGCCCATAGCTTGCTGCCCTAGCCATTGGCCATTTCTGCAGCCCACACAGTCCAAAATTTTAATTTTTGGTTTTTGTTTTCGATGATTTTTTCTGTCTCGTAAATCGCAACTTTTTGACCTACATTCATGATCAAGATCGCGACTATTGAGCCGAAAGCCGCGATTTCCAACTCTGTGTTTTGACCCGGAACTTTGCACCAAATCGCGAGTTTTTCCCCCTTATCCGCGATCCAGATTGCGGGTTTCTACCCCATCGCCGCGATACCATATCGTGACTTGCAGACCCCCAGCCACGACTCAGATCGCGAGTTTCTCCTAGAAAGCCGCGATCCCAGTCGCGACTTTTTCCTTAGACAGCCGCAATTTAGCCCTGTACCTTGCGATTGGTTTTTCCGAGTTTTTCTCACTCATTTCAGCCCATATTTTCCAGCCATCTCCCCTGCAATTCAACAACCTACTATTTTATTTTGTAGCATTAGCGATTCATTCATTTTTTATGTTATTTGCTTTACCTTAACATTTTAAAGAATTTCCCATATTTTTTGAAAAGAAGTTGTTAAAGCATTTGCATTTAAAAATTTTCATATTTGCAAGCTAAAATAAGCATTTTACTTTGGTTAATATTCTCCCAAGCAAGGCACTTTATTTTGGTACATAACCACACTTTCACACACTCTGTCACCATTAATCAAAGTGAGCCTTAAAATCTATCTAACTCAACCAATTTTCTAACCCCACTTGGGGAACATCAAAAGAACATTGTAGTTAGGTAAGATTGAGGGGATAGGTATCCAAATAACACCCCTCACTCACTTTCATTTGAGACATAGTGGTTGACAATTAGGGTACCAAAATCCCTTAGTACTTATTGGCATGGTTATACACCAACTTGTCAGAAAGGCCTCTCCCTTAGGAGGGTCAAAGTAGCAAGACTGGTTTCGGAGGCCTGAGTAGACTAACGCAATCCATTCAGTCACCGAAGGATACCTACTTGTTGTTCTCAGTGTACTACCTATATGGGAGTACAGCAGCGATAGAACAGGAGCTGCAAATTCACCTTTCTCTGCGTGTCATGAATGAGGTATCTTAGTGGCCTTTCTTCTAGGATTGTCTACCCGGTGTCCCTCCCGGTATGGGGATATCATTAGCCTTTGGTTCTACAGTTCATATTGTCTGACTTGGATTTCATCACCTTGCAGAGGATACGTCTTGTTGAATCATAATACCTTTTTAGTTAGGTGTTTGCATGCTCTATTACCTCCCCTTGGTTAGTGAGTACACCATTTTTATTTTTTAGGAGTCGTTTGCTTGTTGGTATTTTGACCACCTTTTTTTATTACTCCACTTACCATAGCGCAGCTGTTACCGTAAGTGTTTTGAGTTTGGTTTTTGGCCTGAGTGCCATTGTTTTTACACTCCCCTCCTGCACACACGGTTGCATTAGGTTTTTTTGAGCTTTCCACCCACCACCACCCATTAGTTTTACTATCCAACTGTCACCATTGAGTCCCTGAGACGTTCTCGGCGATTCTGGGGAAAACCCCCGCAATACAGTTCACTTGACACCACTCGTCACAAACGAAGAGCATTGTCACTTGACTCCACACGTCATCAGCATAGAGCCCCGTCATCTGATTCTGACGCCCCTCATTTCACATCTGACTCGGAGGCAGAATCCGAAAACCCTACATACACAGCACCAACTAGCCCCATGGCTGGTATGACTTCCAACCCCTTCTTTATAGGGAATGTTGGTGGAACATCAACCACCCTTGCCACCACAATGGCCACCACGGTATCCACAACTACAACAACTACTCTAGGTATGCCCTCAATGGAACCCACACCTACTTTGGGTATGCCCTCCATGGGACATACCCTTGGCATACCCTCGACGGGACCTACAACTACCATCCCTGCTACTATACCAAACCCAACAGTTACCATACCTTATCCCAACCCATCTGTAACCCATGTTACACTTGGAGGGGCAGGACCCTTGTTGATGTATTTGTAACTTCGGAAGATATTCTTCTATGTATTACATTTGTACTTTATTGTATATCCAACAGAGATGTATTATTCCTTTGATTGGAAGTGTCGTCATTTGTATTTGTAAGTGTCGTAAGTTACATTGTAAGTGTCGTCATTTGTATTGATGGGTTATTAGACCACTAGTGGGGGGTCGACCCTAATTAGGTCATGTGGATGGGTTATTAGACTTGAGGAGCAAGTCAGCCCCAGTGAATTATTGGCAGGTCAAGTTAGTGTATAAATAGAGAGGCTGTGTCTCTCATTTATCTCATTCACTCACTTCTCAAGCTCGCATAGCTAAGAGAGAAAGTGGCGCACTTGTGGAGGAGGAGGAGCATCTGCTAGAGACATCTTATTGGGTTTGATCATTGTGATCTTGGTTTGTGGCTTATCTTATCTCTGAGGAAGTTGTGGGGTTTTTCACCTCCTTGGTTTTCCCCGGTGAAACTCTATGTCTCTTGTGTGATTGCTTTTGTGTCTATGATTGATATGTTGTACATGTTATTCTCTTAGTGATCCTGAATGATAATGGAATGAAATTATCGAAAAATTAACATGGTATCAGAGCTGACCTAAGAAGAAGTCACTGTGCAGTTGCATAAGCTAGGGCTTCTTAATTTTTGGGTTTCTCTCCACATATCATCAAAGGCAGGAGGCTAGATTGACTCTCCTTGGAAGGGCGCATCTTTCTGTCCAGATCGAATTCAATTTTGAGCATTTTTCAGTTTTTGACCTAAACATTAGGGTTTTAGAGAAAATTGGAATTTTTGGAATCTGAGTCCATGGCTAGATGCTCCTCAAAAAAATCGAATTTTAGAGACCAAGATCGAATTTTTTGGCTGGGTGAAGCTCCGGGAAAATCAAACCCTAGTATGGGGTCCTGTCTAGTGAATCCAAAAATTAGGGTTTCTGCAAAAATTGGAATTTCTGAAATCTAAGACCATGGATGGAAGCTCCTTGGAAAAATCAAAGTTTATAGCTTTGGATCAAACTTTTTGGCTGGGTGAAGCTCCGGGAAACTCAAACCCTAATTCAGGGTCATGCCTAGTGAATCCGAAAGTTTCAAAAACAATTTTGAGGGGTGAAACTTTGAAGTTTTCAAATTCTGAGTATACCAGCTTGATCATCTCAGTAAGGCGCATCTTTCTATCCTTTTAGAAAATTGAATTTTTAAGGTTTCTCTGACAAACCCTAATCCAACTCCAGATCTAGTTTTCAACAAATCAAGTGGTGAGACCTAAATCTTTTCTATTTCCATTTGAAGTACTCCTTAAAGATGTCTCACCACACCGAGCTTGAGGATAAGCTTGAAGGTGCTGATAACTTCCGAGCATGGAAGTATAGGATTGGGTCAATCCTAGAAGAGAATGAGTTGGACACTTACATAAGTGAAGAGGTTCCAGTCCCAGAGGGAGAAGAGGCTAAGGCCTTACACAAGAAGAACTTGGTCAAGGATAAAAGAATCATTGTTGATTCTATAAAGGACCATCTCATACCCCATGTGTCTTCTCTAAAGACACCTAAGGAGATGCTTGACTCATTGACCTAGTTGTTTGAAGGAAAGAACATATATCAGAAGGTGACTCTGCGGAACCAATTGAAAGGGGTAAAGCTTCATAATGGAGAGACCATTCAATCCTACTTTTCTAAGGTCTCTCAAATCAAGGAACAACTTGAAGCTGTGGATGAAGTAGTGGAGAAATTGTAATGACCACATTGAATGGCCTACCTAGGTCATGGGACTCCTTCATCCAAGGAATCTGTGCAAGAAGGAAACTTATCTCCTTCGGTAGACTATTGGAGGAACATTCTCAAGAAGAAGCTAGGCTTATGGCTCAAGAAGAAAAGATGGGGAATGAAGATCAAGCTCCCACATCACATACCAAGAAGAATAAGAGAGATCCATCTCATAACAAGATATCTTCACACCACCATCATCATAGAGATAAGAAAGATTTGAGATGCTTCACATGTAATGAGAAGGGACACTTTTCCTCACATTGTCCTAAGAACAAAAGAACAACAACAACGACAATCTGACAGGTATGACTTATAGGCATGTTTTGAAATCTGTTAAAGTTCATTGAGCTTAGTACAATTATGATTGTTTGATAATGAATGCATGTGAACAATAGAATACATTCATTAATTAGGTTTATGACACTTATTATTGTACTAATTCACTTGTGGTGTTGTATGAAGATGATGTTGTCTGCTAACAAGATACATGTACATCAAGAAAAGACAAAACAAGTCCTATGATGACATAAAGACAAAGACTCATCCATAGTATTTGACCACATAGAAGATCTGCTTACGAGGTATGTATATTTTTGGTTCTACAATGGTTAACTTATGAGTTATGAAGTTCATTGAAGAGACAAGAAGACATTGCTAGACATAACTAGCATATATGATAACCAGGTATGTTTTCCTACATCAAGTTAGAATCCTACCTTGTGTTAGGATCTTATACTTTTGTATAATTGATAATGATTATTCATGAAGTTAGAAATTTAAGTAATCAAGGGTTTATGCATATTATGTCTCTTACCTTGATTGATGATATGACTAACCAGAAGAGTCATATGGTCAAATAAGAATATGCATGAGTAAAAGAAGTCTTCCCTGAAACCTTGAACACTAAAGCTTGTGATAAATTACCTGTGTGTGAAATGTTCATGACCATACATGTTAAGATTATTTAGGATCATAATGTTTTGATAGTATTGAGATTATACTAATGGATGTATGATTATATATGAGATCTTGAGGATGACACTATCATGACACTAGTGCACACTTAAGCATGCATAGTGGTCCAGGATGGATATAAGTTCAAGGACAGGTAATCTAGGAAGCAAATATCAAGAGGGACCACAATCCAATAGTTCCTGCAAGGAAGCAAAGATCAAGAGGGAGCACTCCAGGAAGTAAAGATCAAGAGGGAGTCCACCCAACAACTAAACAAAGATAAGTATTTGAATTGTTATTTATTATATATATGATTACTTAAATAATGTTGTTCAGTCATTTAGGATATGTATTATGCATATTATAAAAGTTGCATTAATGAACAAGATACTACTAATATGCAAGTAATGGGTAAGTGGCCTATGGTACTGTACAACATTCCATTGCTACTTATTTAGAATGAAACCTCTTTGCTAACATGTTGGGAGTTGTGCACACTCTTAACAAATGTTATGGTAGAGATGGATGGCATCTAGAAAGTTATGGGATATGGATAACTGTTGTATTAAAGCATTGGCTAAGATAATTGCATGACTGTATGACATGTTTTTATGTGTAATATTTTGTTATGAAAACTATGAGAAGTTTCTAATCCTGCAATTGAATTTGACTTGTAGGAAAGATCATGTACAATCACCTACATAAGAAGGACTACAACATTTGTTCCAACAATCAAAATTCAAAGAAAACTATCTATTGAAGATATTGAAGAATCTGAAGTTCCCAGGATTCGGGATGCAGTAATGGAAGAATGCCATGATCGAGGAATACAAGTCGATCATGAAGAATGATGTTTGGGATGTGGTCCCAAGAAGAGAATGGAAGTCTGTTGTGAATTCCAAGTGTATCTATAAGATCAAGCATGCTGCAGATGATAGCATAGAGAAATACAAGGTGAGGTTTGTAGCTCGTGGCTTCTCCCAGAAAGAGGGAATGGATTATGAAGAGACTTTTGCTCATGTAGCCAGATACACTTCCATCAGAACAATACTTGCTCTGGATGCAGTGATGAAACACCAGATATGGTGTAGTCGAAGAGGAAGTGTATGTGGAGCAGCCACTTGGTTTTGAAACACATGACAAGGAGTCATATGTGTGCAGATTGAAGAAAGCCTTGTATGGCTTGAAGCAAGCTCCTAGGAGTTGGTATGGTAGGATAGACAGCTTTCTATCTAGTTTGGGATTTACCAAGAGTAAGGTAGATTCCAACCTTTACTACAAGGTTGAGGAAGGAAATCCAGTGATACTACTATTGTATGTGGATGACCTGTTTGTTACAGGTGAGAATGGATTGATTGCCGACACCAAGAGGAAGCTTGCAGCCGAGTTCGAGATGAAGGACTTGGGGATGATGCATTACTTTCTAGGTATGGAGGTGTGGCAGAGTGCAGATGGGATCTTCCTTCGATAAGGGAAGTATGCATTAGAGATACTGAAGAGGTTCGGGATGATGGACTACAAGGCCATGGCCACACCTATGGCATCAAACCTGAAGCTTCTGTGTGATGCTTCATCTGATCCGGCTGATGTCACTGTGTATTGTCAGATGATTGGGTCCTTGATGTACTTGAAGAACACGAGACCAGATATTTGCTTTGCGATGAACACATTGAGCCAGTTTCTAACGAATCCAAGAAGTGTTCACCTAGTTGCTGTAAAGCATATTCTGAGGTACCTGAAGGGTACAATTGACTATGGGCTCAAGTATGACGCAAATCAAAAGTTTAACCTGGAGGATTATGTTGATTCAGATTGGGCAGGCAGTGCTGCAGATAGGAAGAGCACTTCTGGGTGTTGCTTCAGTATGAGATCAGGTGTCATCTCTTGTTTTAGTAGGAAGTAGTCCTGCGTAACACTGAGTACAGCTGAAGCAGAGTATGTCGCATCTTGTTCGGCCAGTTGTGAGGCAGTATGGCTTAGGAAGCTACTATCTGGGTTATTTGATCTCCCATTGGATGCTACCTGTATCTATTGTGACAACCAGAGTTGTGTGAAGTTGTCAGAGAACCCGGTGTTCCATGACAGGTCAAAGCACATCGAGATCAAATATCACTATATCAGGGATATGGTGTAGAGAGGAGCAGTGAAGCTTCTGTATGTTGCGATGGATGAGCAGGTTGCAGATGTGTTGACGAAACCACTAGCCAAAGTGAAGTTTGAGTACTTCAAAGAGAGGCTTGGTGTTCTTCAGATTGAAGACACTTTGAGGAAGAAGTGATGTGACACATTTGCAGGATCCATTCCAAGCATGGTGAGAGGAGGATCCTTCCCATGGTTGTGGATGTAAGCGCTGTGTGATGAGCATCAGGACGATGCTCTAGTTACTGCTTTGTATATGCATCAGGTGGATGCTTTGTATGATCAGTTGGATCGTGTATATGTATATGCATCAGGTGGATGCTTTGTATGATCACTTGGATCATGTATGATGACATGCATTAGGACGATGCAGTGACAATGATAAGGATGATCATGTGTGATGAGTATCAGGATGATACTCTGGATGATATGCATCAGGACGATGCTATGATGATGATCAGGATGATCATGTACATTAGGATGTTGTATGGTGAGTATCAGGTTGATACTCTGTGGCCGTGGACAGGTTGTGCATGTAGCATAGAAAAGATCCTGGGAGATCCTATAGTTTGAGCTAGGATGCTCTTTCGAGGTTTTTCCTAACCACATGTAATTAGCCCTAGAGATCCGATAGGTTGAGCAGTAAGCTTGTAATCAATCCTGGGATGCTCTTTAGAGTATTTGCAAGTTGCAAGATACTCTTTAAAGGTTTTGTGGTGTGGGGGTCACATATAATCAGTCCTGGAGATCCGATAGGTTGAGAAATAAGCTTGTAATCAATCCTAGGATGCTCTTTAGAGTTCTTGCAGGATGCAAGACATTCTTTTAAGGTTTTGTGACAGTCAACATGTAAAAGATCCTGGGAGATCCGATAGGTTGAGCAATAAGCTCGTAAATAAGTCCTGGGATGCTCTTTCGAGGTTTTTTTGACGCACGTAATTAGTCCTGGGATCCACAGTATGGCTAATGATGATGAAGACCTACAGGTGGTGGGCCTACAACCAACATGAAAAAGGGTCGGCTCTGTAGAACTTCCTATGACGATCAGAATTCAGAGATACCCCAGTGATCAAGATGTCGAGTACATCAGTAGTGATGATGATGATGTTCC
Source organism: Larix kaempferi (assembly GCA_027924585.1). Taxonomy (NCBI): domain Eukaryota; kingdom Viridiplantae; phylum Streptophyta; class Pinopsida; order Pinales; family Pinaceae; genus Larix; species Larix kaempferi. The sequence goes on from BSBM01000455.1 coordinate 2,951,192, forward strand.
ATGATCCAGTGATGATGACCCATCTCCAGAATTGAAGACTTGCGCCAATATGTATTGATGACCTGTGACGAAAGAATACCTTCCTAGTTAAGAGGGAGTGTTGATGTATTTGTAACTTCGAAAGATATTCTTCTATGTATTACATTTGTACTTTATTGTATATCCCACAGAGATGTATTATTCCTCTGATTGGAAGTGTCGTCATCTGTATTTGTAAGTGTCGCAAGTTACATTGTAAGTGTCATCATTTGTATTGATGAGTTATTAGACCACTAGTGGGGGGTCGACCCTAATTAGGTCATGTAGATGGGTTATTAGACTTGAGTAGCAAGTCATCCCCAGTGAATTATTGGCAGGTCAAGTCAATGTATAAATAGAGAGGTTGTGTCTCTCATTTATCTCATTCACTCACTTCTCAAGCTCGCATAGCTAAGAGAGAAAGTGGCGCACTAGTGGAGGAGGAGGAACTCTGTGTCTCTTATGTGATTGCTTTTGTGTCTATGATTGATATGCTGTACATGTTATTCTCTTAGTGATCATGAATGATAATGGAATGAAATTATCAAAAAATTAACAACCCTCCCATACCCATTCCACACCTCTATTTGGGGGTCATATCCCCCTCATGGCTAATATCCCCTTTAGAGGCAGTGGCCTAATCAATAATGCTACCAATAACACATATGCCCCATTGACCATGTCAAACTCCTCTGCCAGTTTGCCATTTATGGCTAGTCTTAACCTACCAGACCTGACAAGATTAACAAACGATCCCATTAGACATGATCCCACTTGGCCTCACATGCCCACTAAACTCCCATCCAACATCCCTAAGTTTGAGGGGAAGGCTGGTGAAGACCCACAAAATCACATTATGTCTTTTCATCTATGGTGTTCCTCCAACTCCATAGTTGATGACTCTATTCGCCTGCGGTTGTTGCAAAGAACTTTCACTGGCTCGGCAACCAAATGGTATATTGAGCAACCTCATGGGAAACACCCTACGTTTACATCCCTTGCCTCGACCTTCCTATAGTTCTTTCAACTACCCGTCCGCTATGACGCAGGAGTAGAAATCCTACTGTCTTGCAGACAGAATACGGCTACCCATATCACAAATCATATCCATGAGTAGCGTAAATGCCATAGTCTATGCAAGATCAAGCTAGATTATCGTATTTTCTTGGATTGGTTCCTAAAATATCTCCTCCCAGCCATAGCCAAAGATGTGGCTTCTGAACAACCCCATTCAGAAGAAGAAGCCATTTTCAAATCCTAACAGTTCGATTTAATCTATGCCCAGTCAGGATACCTATATACAATCTTACCCGATGCCCCCCGAGGCAATCCATCCCGGAATGATGTGCGGGGGGCATCCCATACCGCTGATGGTATCATTGGTCATGTTGTATCACACAGCCAACCCTTTTCAATTATGACTCATAATACTGGCCCCGACCTTTCGCGGGACACCTCTCAATCTAGAGCCACAAACTTGTATGCCCCCATGGCACACTCTAATCACACTCATGGATCCTCATGTCCACCATAGTGTTACGGGCATGCACCATCAACTTACACACCCCTTACATTTTTTCGCCAACAAGCCACCCATGCTCCTGTTCACTCACAAGCCCAATCGTCTTATTACCCTCCGGAGGAAGCACATTCTTCCCCCACACTTCCAATAGCTAAAACATACCAACAACCACAACAAGCACCTGAACCACCTCCGAACCCTCCCTCTTACTACCCACCGCTGCCTGCTCCAGCACCTGCGCGACCTCAGAATCCCTCTACTGCCCAAGGGCAAGTATATTCACAACAAAACCAACCCTGAAACCAGAACAACCAACGTAATCAAGAAGGCCAACAGAACCGCGGAAGAGGACGCAACCATAGGAACAATCAACCTCAAAATCAAGGCAGTTAGCCACCTAATCCTCCGAATAATAATAACGTTGCTCCCACCAACCAAAACCCTAATCATCCACCGAAACAGGGTAAAAATAGTAACCTAAGAACAAACCATTCGTGTTCCATATGTGGAGTGTATGGCCACTACACTCACTCATGCCCCCACTTGGAGTGAGCGTGCCAACTCTGGACTGATGATGCCCAACGCCAAGGACACGCAGCACAGCCAGGGCCACCTCCTCAACTGCAACCCATGATATTACAGAATCCTTTACCCAACCAAGGAGTAGTAAACACCTGTCCAATGGATCCCCCACAAGAATCCACTGCACCACAACAACAAATCACCTATGCTGCAACTGATTACCAGCATATGGATTCAAATACTCACCATCTATTAATGATGTCATCAAATGATATCAATCTCCAAACACGCCGAAATCAATACAGCTCAACCTCTGAAACCACGCCTATTGATCTAGCCACAAACACCCTTCCAGCTGATCAGCCATTACGCATACCTACTATGCCATTGGATGGGGGCCCTAAAGCCCCTTTCTTCCCCATACGACGGATAAACAATAACCCCAATGCTCATGCCACTTCAAATTATAACATTGTGGAAGACTTAGCCCAGTCCCCCGCTGCTATGTCCGCCCTGGAAGTCCTAAAAAATTGTCCTGCATAGAAGAAATTATTGTTATCCGCCATTGGTGTGATATACCCCAACGATTCATGAATGATGGAATTCGATTTAGACCAAGCCAAACAATGCATGCCTTCGACATTAACATTTCAAGTTTCTGTGTCCATTCGAAACCTTGTCATTCATCGGTGCATCATCGATGAAGGTGCCTCCACCTGCGTGATGTCGACATTTGTCTAGCAGAAGCTTGGATCTCCCACATTACAACCATCCACCACCGCCTTATGAGCTTACGATGGTCGTTCAACTCAACTGCAAGGCCTTTTGGCTAACGTACCTGTCCAATTAGGTGACAAAACGATTCTCATAGACATAGAGGTCATCAATGCCCAGCTTGATTATAACCTCTTACTAGGACGAAGTTACATGTATGCCATGAAAGTTGTCGCTTCATTTGTCTTCCGCCTCATGATGTTTCCCCATGAGGGACGTGTAGTCAAAATTGATCAATTGACGTACTATGATCCTAATGCTCCCGTCGCACCTAAAAATGTTCTACCCATGATTGAACAACCCGTTTAGAGCACACCCACATCATTCGTCTCCACAATCGGACCCGGGATATACTTACATACTCCCATGACTTCCACATTCCAATCCATTCCACCCCCTTTACGGATAACCAAAATATATGATTTGTGCACCCTCTCGCAGGAACCTAACCAACAGCCCCCTTTACTACCACAACCACCCTCAGTACCCAGTCATGTAGGAGCTACACCCATCCACACTATCTCGTTCCTATTTCCTCCTTCAAGAGTAGTCAGCACCCCAGTAATGGCTATGCTCAACCTTCCAAGGTTAACATTAGGACAACCTGTGTGGTACATTCCTACCCCAACCCCTCCCCCGACACCAAATGTCATTTTACAACCGATGCAACCCATCGATACCTCTAACCGTCCACCCCCTGGTGTAGCGAACATCCAATAGGGGCCACTGCATCAACGTCTAGTAATGCTCCCCCTCAACTCCGCTACAATGGGGGTAGAGGCCCACAAACCTACACTACTGGACCCACAACCCACACCACCCCATCGACTCCAAAGCTAGCAAAGAATCCCCCAACAATTCGTGCTCCCCACAAGTGCTCTTTGTGCGACAATATAGGCCATGCTACCCATTAATGTCCACAATTACCAGCACTTCAAGAACACATGCAAATGTTGGATGACGACGCTAGCATCCCAGTTGTCAAACTTGAACTGCCCCCTCAACCTCGCGATAAATCCCTGCGTACCAATCACCCTTGTGCAATATGCGGCATTTAAGGCCATTACTCACATCACTGCCCTGATCTCCCAGATTATAGAGCAGCTCTATACGAATTAAATAATGTTGACCTAGAGATATCCCCTCCTCTCACTGAGGAAATATACCCCCCAAAATCTTCCTCCTTGGAACAGATTAATACCATTTATATGATCTCATCCACTAGTGCACCCCAGTCAACCGATTTGACAACATAATGCTTCCGCAATGATGAGGAAATACTTGAAGCATTTACTGTGCCAGATTACCCCTGGGATGATATGCACCACCGATCATACTTCATCCCTGAAGCATCTACCTATTCCATGGCAAATCAATTCTCTGTTGAATCCAAAGATTTCCTTCCCACAAAGGTTGACTTGTTTAAAGATCCAATCCCAGCCCCTGATGCCTTTGAGGAAGGCAATATGGCCAACATTTCACCTGTTATTAAAATTGCATCTCTACCAAGCCCGGAATATCCGAACTCATTTCCTTGGGTGCATCATGTACAAAAGCTGAGGTACAAGATTACAAGAAACTCTTCCAAGATTTTCACGACGTATTTTCATGGTCCTACACCGAGATGTCGGGTCTTGATCCCGCTAATGTAGAACATCATATTGACACTTGGCCTAACATACCACTTGCTCGCCAAAAACAATGACCCATCCATCCATACTGCAATTATGGCATTGTTTTGCTACCATTCATCAACCCGCAAGGAGGCCCCATCAGTGCTCCCCACCCTATCACTGTGCTTGATCCCCATACTTAACCCTTGATTGAACACTTCCTCCTTACCTCACCATTACTATTGTTTGGTATGATTTTATCCCTTTTTTCGGGCCGATCAATTCCTTTACGAAAAAGGCACTTAGGGAGTTTCTGTTAAGCTCTTTTCTGACTCCTAAAACAATGAAAAGATCACCGAGCAATCTTGCTTCCTTTCATGCTTGTTAAATGTATTTGAAAGGGCATCTACCTAGTATAAGTTTACCCCTTTTTCGGACTTGGTAGACTAATTACGAAAAAGGAATACTCTAGTCACATCAGCTTGAAGATTTCTCCATTGCATCATTTTATGCTTTTTTCGAGCCTTGGAGACTAACTCATGAAAAACAACCCCCTTGGAGTCTTCTTACTATCTTCAGACTCTCTAAAAATGAAAGCAACCACGAGCATGAACTGTCCTGGGCTCCTAAAATCCACACGACAGTACCATTAATGAGCAAAATTTTTATCCGTTCTTCCAGCTCCTTAAGACATGAAGAAGGCCCCAACGATGCCCCTCGGCGCCACAACAAAGAATATATAATCACACTATCATGGAAGCTTCCCCAATTTGGTCACCTTTGTTCAAAGTATTCTGCAATATGCCACTTTGAGATTTTTCCGATATCATACATCAATTTTCCCTCCAGAGTCTCTCCCATTGTAGTATATACCCCTGATCCCTTAAGCTATGGTCCCCGTACCTAAAGTTAGTTTCATATGCTACCAAGTCAACCATGTCATCATACTCTGAACAAAGGAAGTTTGAGTCCACCCACTCTATGACCCCAGTTATACCCCATCCCCACAACATGTCAGTCCCACCATCAATACTATCACACTTTGGTTGTACACCTCACGCTCCTATCAAGGAAACATCATTTCCTTGGTAGTTGTCGGTCTCCCTCTGTCGACGCCAACCAATCTATTCCAAAGGATAGACCCAGAGGTCCCTGTGCCCTGGACTCATCACCATCAGTGGTGAGTTCCTACAGATCATTTTCAAAGGAGTCATTAGTGCCTTTCCAAATGATTGCTTCTCACATGCTTGACGTCAACACCTTGATCACATCTTTGAGATTCGTACAGGGTATCGGTCCTTTCAGTTATTATTTGAAGACCCAGGATGTCACATGACTCTAACACATTGATGAGTCTACTTCAAGAACAACTAGTTATATGTTCCTATGGATATCTGGGCTGCGTTTGGCGATAATATTCGGAAGTACCCCAGTTGTATACTTCTTCGAGTACACATTCAGATATAGTTCAGTGTACCCTTGAAAATTTGACTCACAGTTAATGAATCCATCCAGTTGTTGGATACCTTTAGATCCAGCAGTTCATCAACCCTTCTGACACCTCTTTCAGAACGGTTGTTGCTCTTTTCCAGTGTATCAGTTCTTCAGATCAGTCATGGTATAATCATGAGTATGTCCCAGCATTGTGTCCCCTCTGGACCATTATGATGTACACAGCAGGTTTATATGTATTGTTCAGGTCCCCTTTTTTTTGGGCCTCACTATTATTTATATGTCTTGATACGAGCATGGGTATGCCCGCCTCGTCCATTATCAGAGATTATTCCTCATTCATTTTGAGGCCATGTATTTTTCAGTTTTTGCACTTTGCATGGGATTGTTGTTCCAGTCTCCAATCGGTCTCTTCTCTCCTCCAAACCCTAGGAAAAAGACAAATAAACTATGATGTCTATCGACCATACGATGAGCTCCTTCCCTCACACATCAGGGGGCAATCTGTTAACACCCAAAAAGTGCTCACTAGCTCATTTCCCTATTCACATGACCCATTATTCACATGACCCATTTGTCCACTTTTCCAACCATTTTAGCCTCTAAAACCTTCAAAAGGTCACCAAAAAGACCAAAATCCATCTTTTTCTCCTCGAAATACTTAATTTTCCTCAAAAAATACAAAAAACCCTCAAAAGGGGTTCAAAATTCCCAAAAAATCAATTAAAAGGGAATAAAATTCAAAAATATATTCAAAAAAAGAAAAAGAGGGAAAAAGAGGAAAAAGAAACCTAAACCATTTTCACCAATACCATTGGTTTCCTTAAACCATAGTGGTATTATCCATTACCAAAAAGCTATAAAAAGGTGATAGAGGCTCCTCACTATTCATCCACACTCATCCCATCCTTATGCTGCCAATTTCTTCCCTGAGATCTTGAGCCATCATTTGAGCTTAGATCCATCTTTGGAATCCCTTTTTGGCTAATCCTCCCACTTGCATTTGGAGAAGAGAAAGATCATTGGAGCATTGGAGCACCTCACCATTGCAACTACTCAAGCTCAACCATCCTCACCCTTTGAGGTAATCTGTTATTTGTAAAGCTATTTTTTCATAAATAAAAATTTGTTTTACATGGATTATTTGGGTTTTTATTGTTTGCTGTAGATTTACTTTCCTTGCACATCTTAGATTTATATTTGTTTTTACATTAGTTTTTATTGCTTTAATCGAGACTGCTACTACGAAGTTAGTATGTGCACATTTGCACATGCTTGGGTGAAAACCCAAGCAACAAAACCCCAACACAAAGGATGAGGGAAGCCCTTATAAGGGGGATAAATAAATCATTGTAATCATTGTATTCATATGACACATGTGTATCCTAACTTTTCCCTACAAACTTCAACTTCTTGGATTATTCATGCTAGAGCTTAAACCTAGAGTTCAACGGGGATTTCATGGGCTCTATGTTGGGGAACACTACCATACTATGGGTGGACATGTGGATGAAACTGTGAATCATAAAAGCCATAAGAAAATGCTACAAGATGGTACATAAATTCCTATATGGTTAATTTTGATTTGGGACTGATGATAAAAACTAGCTTAGCCCAAGGTGGGGACTTAGGCATGGATGATTCGAATTGAAAATCATTTTCTAAACCATTATTGAAGGTTGTATTTTCTCCATAAATTTTTTGTAAACTAGATTGTAATGAGTGATCTTCAATCATTGTCTTAAACTTTGTCTTCAAAGTAATTGTCAAGAATTTTGGTCTCAAGTAGATAATGGAGTTCAACAATTACTCGCCACCCAAATATTTTTTGCTTTGCACCAACTTCTACACATGTAACCATTTTTCATTATGTTTCAGAATTTTGAAGATCAGATAAGAGATCCTTTTATTGTATCATAACCCAATCTAGTCTAAAAATACCCTACATCCCCAGACACCATTCTCTATCAGAAGAAAAATCCAATTGCAATTGTTACAATAGATGCAATGTTACTTATATGAAATCCATGTTTTTTCATTATCTCAGTAAGCATAACCAATACTACAAGAACACCATCCATGCATTTAATATGCAAACAATATGCTTCTCACACAACAAATTCTTAGTCGAGAACTTTGAAGATGAACTTGGTAGTAGAGTGGCAGTCACCTAAACACTACTAAGGTTGTTGACAATCGGGAAAGGTGTTTCAGGGGCCATGTTGTTAAATTACAAGTTCATATGGAGTTTCTATTTTTCTCATTATGGTGGTAGAGAAATTTTATTTTGAGCTAACACACTCAAGGACCAAACATAACTCTTAGCTTATAAGGTGCCCATTTTCTCACCCTAGATTGAAAGGTACACATTAACACCTTATGAATTGTAAGCCAAGAATATGTTCCATGTTTCGCTTTTCTCCTCTACAATAAGAATAGAACTTATGGTGGGTGCATATCCCCACTCCTCCAGTGTCCCATATAATCTATCTAACTTAGCTTAAACTTGCTTTGTTTCTAGGCATGACCAATCTTCAATGGTGAAAGCGTACACTTGTTTATAGATTTCAATCTAGCTACAACCTATTTTATTTTCACCCTCCTATTTTGCATAATTTTTCAAACATTTGTTATGTCATGCCACCTTCGAGAGTCTACATAAATATTTGAAATCAACACATAAGGAGCACATAAGGAGCAACATATTCATGCTCTAACTCAAAATTTTGTTGTGCCACATATTCTCCTCGTTCTGTATTTGTGTAGCATTTACATGCACTCAACAATGCCCTCCACACATCTACATAAGGTTGTAGAGGAATACTATCAACAATTTTAAGTGCCCCATTGAAGTGTCCAGCGCATTAAGTGCCTAGTGCGTCCAAGAACGTCAACCTATGGGCCTGCATGGCAACATGAAGAGAGCACACCAATGAAGGTTCACATTATCTAGTTTTGTGCTTGAACACTTTTTTAAAAAACTTTAAGGGCCTCCTGGACAAACTCATGCATGGCATATCCTGTAACCATTGAAGTCCATGAGATCACATCCTACTTACCTATATTATCAAACATGTTGTACGCATCCTCTATGCTACTACATTTGGCATAGATGTCAATAAGAACATTCTACACAAATAGGTCATACTGAAGCCCAATTTTGTTTTTTTTTCCTCATGGATTTCCTTTCCCTCGTACGAGCAAAATTTTACACAGGCTCGTAGCGAGCATTTCACTTTGGCATGTACGAGCAAAATCTTGCTCGCTAAAAATGTCTCTGTATTCATATCCTACATGAATTATGTGGGCATGGGCTAGTTTTCCTTCATGCAAAGCATTGTTTTTTACACAGGCCTACTATAGGGCATCATGAGTAGAGTAATCTAGGAGAATGTCTTGGTATCCCGTGAGATGTAGAACGTTAAGTGCATCTTTTGAATGGTTTTTCTCATGCACTTTTTTCTCATATAGCAATGCAGTTTGTCTTGATCAATATCAATTGAGTTGGTGTTGGTGTTAGTGTGAGTTCCTCCTCTTACATTTTAAAGATGAAGAGAGGGTTTCCACATTCTATTTTTCATGTCTAAGCAATCGTAGAAGACATATTGTAGTGTTATTCAATTTTTTGACATTGTAGGTTCCTTACAAAGATGCTTCATAGAGAAAATTATCAACTTGTAGAAGGGTATAAGTATGGATAAAGTGGTCATTGAAGTGACAAATTCATCCACCAATTTGTAAAGGGAATTGATGTTGATGATGAAGGATTATGTGTTAAGTGTCATGAACCACCAAGACCTTCTCAAGTGGGAGATATAAAAAGGTCCCGCTTCTTACTATGTTTATAGAAGGTGGTACTCTCTCTCTTGAAACAAGTGGAACACATATTGAGACTTCAAATAATACACTTGGTGTGCATGTAAAACTAAAAGGTGAAAAGATAATAGTTTCACTTATTAGAAAAGGAGCATATGTTTAGAAATAATACTCACATTTTCATCAACTAGTCGAAATCAATGAAACAAAAATGTATCCCTTATATTCATTGAAACATTATTTTGAATATGAAGTGAGATGAATATTTCCTCCTCCACTATAAGAATGTGGTTGATGTCGTAGTAATTTTCCATACTCAATAGTTGTTGCTATGCTTGTGAGATATGGATTTCAATTACAATTTTAGATTGGGAAAATTGAACACGCAACTCAATCCACTATCAAATCCCAAGTAAATGACAAATAACTAACTATATCTAAATATTTATAGGGAGATAGAGAGAGTGGTAGATTGGAGTAAAATCATTTGAAATTCATGGTATTTGATTCCTCTATGTAAACGTTTTTATATTTTTTAACACACACATTTCTTGGCATTTAATAATTATTACTATGATATTTATAGTTAATAATAATATATATTATTATAACTTAAGTATCACAAAGTTAAGCACATTGATTATGTGTTTCCTCTATGTATGTCACAAATTCGAATATGGGGGTAGGATAAATCATTAATACAGTCTTTTGTCCCATGTCAAACAAGCTAGAGGTATTGGCATACTTCAATAATTTGGTGACGTTGAAATATAAGATGTAGATATGACATAAAATGAAGAAAAAATGTACAATACTCAACCACTTTATGCAATATTAAGCAGTGTTAGTGGAATTTGGATCAAATATAAATAATTGAGGAACAATCTATGCTTTTAGTTGTGGTTGGCAATAAGCTGGGTGAAATGTGGGCTAGGCTAGGGCTAGGCTAATTATTGTTCAAGTTATTGGGTGTTGTGTCATGAAGCATGGCTGACACATTAATGCATACTGCAAAAATGAATTCAACATGAAAAATCCTAATTACCATGATAAACCATGCTATTAAAATTTGATTACTTATAAGTAAAATATATGTGTTTACTAGTCGTATGTGTTTATCCCTAATATATATTAGTAATTTATGTTAGTAATCTATAACCAAGTCACTTAAAATACACCATAATTACTCAAATTTGCTAGTATTTAGCTTATAAAAAATGTAGGGACTAACTTTTTTTGGTAGTGGTCACAAATTAACCATTTTGTACTAGTGTTCAATACCAACACAATACCAAATTGATATGAAATTAGAGCAAATAAACTTTGTTCTTCCAATTTAGTTTCATCTCAATTTCTTGTCTTTTTGTTAACTAAATTGGCTTAATTAATTAAGAACTAGTATTTAAAGGACTAGAATCTTTAAAACAAAATGGAAAACACAAACAAACTCATCATGTTGATAACTTATTTCACCCATATGAGCTACGTTTTTAAGTTGCTTTAAGTGAGGAACCAATCAATTAAGCGTATGGTTTAATTTCATAATTTCATATAAATTTTTAAATATTGATCTATAATCCTTTTAATTTTAGTTTTTCTATATGAGTTTTTTTATTGATAATTAATGTTCTTTTTGCTTTTAGCTTTTTCTTGATAATTAATGTTCTTTTTATTTTTAGCTTTTAGTTATTTAACATGATGCATTACTCTTCTTCCTTTAATATGGAAAGATGAGAAAAATAAAACCTTTAATGCTTTACATTATGTATAAATATAAATATAAATATAAATTAATAACAAAAAATTATGAAAAAAATAAAATTTTCAATATTCTAAATTATGAAAATAATTTATTTATAAAATTAGCACATTTACATAAGAAAGCATATAGATATCATTGCAAAACAACTCAGAATTGTTCTCCATCCTCTCAATATGCTATTAACTATTAAATTTTTTTAGTCATTCAAGCTTCAAGCATCATGATGTAACTTAAATAACCTCGATGGAAGTAATTTATTTTTGATAGGTCTATATCGTCCTTTCCTACTTGCCATTGCCATTGCCACCACCCACCACTTGGTTGTATGCATAGTGTCTTGTTGTAACATCACCACTTGGTTGCATCCATGCTCTCTTGTTGTAATATCTTTCATGCATTCTCCACTTTTCAAGAATGAAATATTCTCCACTTAGCAAGAATGAAATAAAATAAATGGTTACATTCTCCACTTTAACAAAGAATGAAATAGAATAAATCGCTATAGGTTCTGCCCATATCTCCATTTGTTTTCATTAATCACCTACACAAGCCACGGAATTATAGAAGAGGCTGAATTATCTCATTAAAAAAATCTCTTGGCTTTTTTCATTGAGGGAATGTTACCCTCCAAATGAAGCAATCGTTTTGCCTTCTTCATATGTCAACCGGAATCTACATGTGTCAAAAGTATCCTCGGACCTTTGCTTTATTCTGATGATATGAGAAGACAAAAAAGGGAATATTCTTTTTTATCTTTCCTGGGATATAATGTTCGGGATTCAGACAAGGAGTTGTATAAGGGCTAATTAAAATGTTCCGATTTGTTGGTAGAGTAATTTTTATTAAAATCTTAGTTTGAACAAGAGTGTTTAGATCGTAATTTCGGTTATTTAAGTAGTTTTAAAATTAGAGAATTAATCTAGAACAATCCATCCCCATTGCTAAAATTACAAAAATGTAAAAATAACACTTTCAAGCATAAATTTCAACCAGTTTTAGACTCAAAATCATCCCGAAAAAACTGAGCATTTTGGTCGTCTCTTATCCTACGCGTTCATACAAAACCGATCCGTTTCTCTTCGATCGAAAGAACGCACTACCATGATAAGTCACAATCAGGAATTTAGTTAGTTGAACCACGGTTAGTACACGAGGAGGATTAACAACCTTGCTTCTTACCCAACACGCAATAATATTGATTCAAAGTCCATAGTCGGTCAAGTAGATGGGAGACCACTAACAGAAATATTCAAAACGCCAACCACTTGCCAAATGGTTGGAAGTTGTAATGTGGAGGGTCCCTCGATTACTTGCGGAGAAAGGAAGCGGCATAACTTTATTAATTCCTTTCCATTCTATAGAAAAAAAAGGAAAAAACGTAGTTAGCAACATATCGACACGTATTTCTGTTATAAAAAATATCAAAGAAATATCTGACCCTTATACCTTCCCTTTAGGTGTCTTTTTCTAAATCGGAGGGCCACATTCCCTTCCAGAAAGCCAAAGAAGTATGGTTGGGTAAAAGTGACACCTGTATAAAAGTGACAAATCTGGGTAAATTGTATTGCTATAAATAAAGGGCGTGTGGTCTACTCGGTTTGTCCAGGTCGCTAGTGAATACTCCCTGTGAAAAGAATGGAGGCAAGAAGTAGATCTAACAACGCCCCTGTGCAGCCCCTCGACTTTGTCGTTCCGAGATCCCACTCTCCCACACGCCATTTCAAATCCCCTTCATCTTCCTCCGCTTCCAACTTTGCTGCCCACAGAACGCTTTCGCCTACTCGTGCAAATTTTAGCGGCGGCTCTTCTTTCTCTTCTTCTTCTTCTGCCGCCGCTTCGTCTTCTATCAATTTCGCCCTCGACAGATCCACGTCCCAGGTTCGATCTGCAGGCCGTCCAATTTCACCGAAAGGCGGTGCCACCATGAAGCCTATTCCCTGTACTCCGCCTAGGAAGACTTGCATGTGCTCACCCACGAATCATCCAGGGTCGTTTCGTTGCAGTCTTCATAAAAATAGTAATAATTCCCCTTCTTCGACTACGCATTCTCAGCTGAATGCGAGGAGGTCTGCCATGACAAATTCGCTGGGAAGAATCGGTGGTGTGGAAGGAGAAGGGGTGAGAAGAGCCCTCACGGCCCTCATACGCCCCTCCAGCCACCACATGCGAAGGAAGACGTGTTTCCAGCCCCGTCCCAGCAGGCTCTGCCATATGACAACGGCGCACGATGTCTCCTGAGGCTCGCATCGGGTCGTCTCCGTTTCCAGATTCAATAGAAGCAACAATGGTTCGGATCTTCGAAGCGATGCAGTAAATATTTCCTGCCAGAAAAAGCATCCCAGAAAACCGAAGTGATCACCGATTTGTAAAATATACAATTATATACTCATTGTATATCATTTTCTGTTGGTATTCGTTGGAAGTTGATGTTTTCCTGTCAATTGATTGGGAACATCGATATTTGGGGCATTTTTATTTGAAACACATACATAGATCTCTTACAATGAAAATAACAGGTGACCATTATGGTAACATAACAAGAGAATAACTACAATCATAAACAACATATGTTTGCAACTGACACAAGATTAACATTTCCGTCATCTGTTAATAGATGGCATTACTCAGGGTGAAGTTGAAGGTCGCCGTAAAGTTCTTCGGCGACCCGTTTTGACTTATTGTTTGTATTCACCGTCCAAGAGCTCCCAAACTCTTACCTTTTTGGGTGCGGTGCAGTTTGTCATTCTTAAAGCGGGCCGGGTTCCGTTTCGTCCGACGGTAGTATGAGATACATGATACGGGTTTTTATTTTTATTTTAACTTTGTTTTTTTAATTTAGTTTTAACTATGTTTCTGGGTAACAGGTTCATGCGAAGGGAACGCGTGCCGTGGTGATGTACGAGGTACGAGTGGTCGGCAAGACTGGATTTTTTCCAGCAGATAGCAAGACTGGATTCCCAAGGGCATTTTAACTATTATCGTCCTCTATAGTTATATTTTATTACTGTTATTGTTATTTTTATTTCCATTAACTTTCTGACCCTGGATTTTGTGATATGTTACTCTGACCAGTTGAAAAAAGGGGGCCATGTTCCAACTAAACCACTTCTCAGGAGCCGTTCTTAACCCCCAAAAGAAAACAGCTTAGCCCGCCCTTGATAAAAAGATTAAAAGGTCGGTGAAACTAGTGGCTTCTTTAACCTTTTATACTAAAAGCAGTTGAAGTAGAACCTTCTTTGAACATTAAAGACCGAATGCTTCAAATTAAAAATAAATATTTAAAATAGGCCATCGATTCGTGGTCATTAACTATATCGCCCCGTTCCCAGAGTTATTTTTTTCTAACAAGATTTTGGGCAAACTTTATCGAACTCCGTCACCGAAATGGTAATATCCATCAAACATGAACTGAAAGATTACATTTTAGATAGCAACGTGAACAAATTGAAAGATTTCATATAGGTCGGAGGGCAGTCTCGGACTCAACGGTTGAGTCGAACGGTTTGCTTGCTGCGGACCCAGGATCCAATCCTGTAGGCTTTCGCGAATGGTGGGCAACACAACAAAACTCGAACAGCCTATGATAGTCTTTACCAAAATGGTAATACAGCCACAGCTGAAAGCAGACTACAAATAAAGCTGTTAAAAGTCCGAGTAATAAAAAACAGCAGGAATGGAAGACAAAAAGTTTCAACAACACTGGGTGTTAAGACCAAATACAAGATTTTCAGAACTTATGATAGAAAAAATACCTGGTTCTTTCATGACCGAAACAGGAAGATAAATAAAACCCAAAATAAGACGGAAGAGAGAAGGACGATGAGCAACCTGTTAATAAGATTGGATGGATCCCCTGGACACCACTTATGATTGTTGTACTTATTCATATAGAATGAGACCCTCCAATTGACCAACGGCTTTTTTTCGACAGATAATCGGCTTTATGATTCAAGTTTCTGAAAATTGACCAAGGGCTTTTTTAGACAGATAATCAGCTTTATGATTGAAGTTTCTGAAAATGTGCTTAAAACTTATGGAGGTAAACTTCCCATGGAGCTCCGTTATCTTGTCTTTTCAATGATCTAAGTCTAATAAAGAAGATTGCAGATTGAATTTCATGTTGGCCTAGTCAATGTTGACTCTCGTGTCCCAACCACTTGGATCGCTAGGATACCTGTATAGGAAGCAAAACAAAATAATAACCCCCATAGGGGAGAGAGTTCTATAGTTGAACGGGAACCGGTAGTGGTGATAAAACCGGTGACTGTTACAACCCAAAAAGTGACCAAGAAAATGCAAACTGTCAAACACATATAATTATATAAATATATAAAAAGTTTCCTATTTAAATTCATTAAGTGTCATTCTATACAGTAGGCCCACAGCTATCAACTATAGGACAAAAGGTTGACAACTGGGCAGTCTTGACAAAACCAAAATCAAATCCATCATGTCCCTTCCAAATCCCAACATGCACTGACACAAACATCTAATTGGACCTCATCACTCCCCAGGCAACCCAATCTACAAGGACGGATTGCCCATCACATGGACCCCGTCGAACAAGCTTCAGGGTACACCCAGACCAGCATCGAGAATCACTTAACCACCAAGGCATCCCACCTGCACATTTATCAAATGTCACCTGCATAATAAATGGAGAATGAGTGTCAGCTCCAGGTGCATTGATGTTCAACAAAGTAGCCCAATCAATGCAATTAATGTTGCCAACTCCATTAAAATCATCAAATCAACCATAAAACCAAACAGAAATCATCAAATCAACCATAAAACCAAACAGAAGCATGTCCATAGGCATTTCGAACAACACTTGGATCGACAAAGCCCCATTGATGGCCATTGGATCGAGGCCAACTCAATTTTGAGCCACTCATCCAACTCCAGCCAGTTGTAATCCATGCTTTCTCAAAGTTTCCAATCAAATCAAACACCAAAATGCTATAAAGACACTACAACCTTCAGACAAACTCCATTTTTTCTGTTATTCGAAATTCCCAGACCTTGTTAAACTCACCTTTATTTCCAAGCGTCAAATTTCAGAGTCCAGGCATTGCATTCAAGCAAAACACAGTTGCAGATTGATTTCCAGGTGCAAAGTTAATTCAAGACAGCATTCAGAGTTCAGGTATTGCATTCAAGATAAACTTGTCTTTTAATAATGTTTTCAAGTAGCCAGACTATATCTAGTTTTATGCAAGAACCTGCATTGAACATGTAAATCACATCAAGAGATCCTTTTGAATACTCCAGATCCTAGGGTCGTTTTAACACTTTGTTTTAACACAACTATTATAATATTCCAGATCACTATGAAGATACACAGCTAGTTCTAATTCCGTGGGTGGGAGCACTGTTATGGTTTTTGGTTTTTAATGGAGCACTGTCCCTAGCCCTGTTTGTTCTAATTTCGTGTGTGATTGCAGTCATGGCAAGAGTCAACACTACTCGTGCAAAGAGGTCAAGTAGGAGACTCAGCAGGGGTGCCCAGCTACGATGCACCTCATCTGATGAGGACATAGTACATGATACTGATAATAACAATGCACACAAAGATGCTGAAGAGGCAAATGATGCAGAGCGTAGTGATGTTATTCCACCATCAACCACAGTTGAAGAGGCAAATGATGCAGAGCGTAGTGATGTTATTCCACCATCAACCACAGTTGAAGAGGCAAATGATGCAGATCCTGGAGGTGTTATTCCACAATCAACCACAGTTCAAGGTGCAACTGCCAGTAAGAAGATTAGTGCCATCAGAGGATGGACACAAGAAGACATGAAGGCTACCATAGATGATATAGAGTTCAATGGTTTTTCTATTAGAGCAGCTGCTAAAAAACATGGGATTCCACCAACATCAATCCATTACTAGATAAATGGCCTGACCCATACCAAGCGAAAAGGACCTCTTACAGTGTTGAGTGCAGAAGAGGAAGAAGAAGTTGTGGTTTGGTGTGAAGAGATGGCTCAACTAGGCCATGGTCTGGAGTTGGTTCAACTCAAATCCACTGTTACCCAAATATGTCAAGGGAGGCCAAACCCCTTCAAAGATGGATTTCCAAGTAAATCATGGTGGAGAGGATTTAAACAAAGGCATCCAGAACTTGTGTTACGCACATCAAAGGGGCTTGACAGGGATAGGGCTTTCAATCTACGCCCTACAGTTGTGACCAAGTTCTATCAGACACTCTCTGATGCATATGAGAAACACTCATACAGAGGAGACCATATATGGAACTGTGATGAGATTGGATTGCAGCCAGGGAGGAATTGTGGCATGCGGGTAATTGCCAAGAGAGGGAGCAGGAATGTGCCCAAAATTCTGCCAAAAAGTAGGGAGTGGATAACTATTCTTTGTTGTGTCAACGCAGTTGGAGCATCAATTCCAGGTTTTTATCTGTTCAAGGGAAAGAATCAACTCAAAAATTACATTAAAAACTGTGAACCTGGCGCATGCATGGCTGCACACCCCCATGCTTGAATGACAAAAGAACTATTCTTGAGCTGGCTTTGCCACTTTGCTTCCTCTGTCCCTGGCGGTGTTTCACCTGAAAACAGACACCTGTTGATTTTTGATGGCCATGGCAGCCACGTTGCTATACAAACCATTGAGGAGGCAAACAGGCTAGGCATTGATCTGTTGACACTGCCTGCACATACCACCCACAGGCTGCAACCTCTAGATGTGAGTGTGTTTGGGCCTTTCAACTGTTACTTTAGGTCTGAGAGAGCATCTTGGATGGCAAAGAACCCGAGGGTAGAGGTGAAGAGGTTCGAATTAGCAGAACTTGCAAGCAAAGCTTTTGCTAGGGCGCTCACAGCATCAAATATCAGTGCTGGTTTTAGGCGGACAGGAATATGGCCTTTCAATTCTAATGCTCTTCAACATGACACGGGATGTAGTCAGGATTTTGATGTTCAGGGGCAAGAGGATGCAGATGATGCAGATAACATCATATCACTCTCTCAAGGTCATTGCCAACCACTGGATGACAACAATGAACACGTAAGTGAAAGTCAGTATGGCACCGAACCTATTGGGGAGAATATAGAAGCTGATGGAAGGATAGAAATAGAATTAGATGGCCAAGGGATTGTTCATAACAACGTTGCCGATTTGAGTGTGAATGGAGGTGACCAAGCAGTGGTAAACAACAGCGAGGAGTTGACATTTCAAAGCCAACCAGAACAACCCGAGTGGTTGGCAGAGGCGATGACAAATATGAACAGACACATTGTCACCCCCACCAATGATGAAAGCCTTAACCTGCCTTCAATGCCAGCAGTCCTTAACAATGAAGCTGTACATTATTATGTGCCACTTGGGGGTGTTGGAGATGAGATTGAACAAAATGAAGATACAGTGGACAAAGAAAATGATGATGAGGCACTCCCACCAAATGAGCCACTACTTGGCCAGTTCCTTAAGTTGCCAGTGGAGAAAGTTGCAGCTCAACTATCTAATCCCACTGTTGAGCATCTTAGATTAAACAAGAGCTCACAACTACTAACATCAAAGGACTACATCACCCTACTGATTGAGGCTGAGCACAAGAAAAAGGAGATGCAGGAATTAAAAGAGAAGAAGAAGGCCTTGCCAAAGAAGAAGAAGGAAGCAAAGATTGTTGCAACGGAAAATCGAAGGAAGGAAAGGCTTGTAAGAGTGAAACAAAGGGAGGAAAGAGAGCGACGGAAACAATTGGCAAGGGAGGAAAGGGAGCAAAGAAAGGCAAATCAGAGGAATCCAAATGGTCTGGAGAGGATAGAGGCGGTTGACAACCCATTGGATCAGTTTTCAGAGAACAGAAGATTATTCCAGGACCTTATTAACATCCAGATACCCCAATACCACCAGGCAGGGGGAAATACTGTGTATGCCTTCCAAACACCTCCAGTGAACCCAGGGAAATTAGGCTCAAGTCATAACTATGGTTACTCAATTCCTCCTTGGCTACAAGGAGCAACCTGGCCCAAACCAAATGTTTGCAGCTCAACACAACCAGGTCAAGCATCAGTATCTAATCCAACTAGTTTGGGTAATGAAGGCAGTCAACCTCCTCACACATAGGGTTTTTTGTTTAGCGGATGATAGATGTTTTGTGTTTGGCATACACATATGAAAGGAAGATTTTGTTGCTGAGGGGAATTTTGGGTGGTTCCAAAGTTTTTGTTTGACAGATGGAAGATGTGTTTTCTTTGGCATACACATGTGAAAGCTAGATTAAGCTAGATTTTGTTGCAGGAGGAATTTTGGGTGGTTTCCTAAGGTTTTGTTGCAGGAGGAATTTTGGGTGGTTTCCTAAGTTTTTGTTTGATTCCAATCTGACAGTCGATATATGTTAGGCATAACCACAGTAAATGCATAAAGTCCCAACCCACCAGGGACCAACCATATGTATAAATCTCGAATTGCTACTATGTTGAACACGAATATGCCCTTTATGTCAAGTATTGTTTTCTTCATGGCTCTGTCTATTTACTGGACTACATTCCTTACTAAAATTGATTGCTTGATTTCTTGGTTGGCAAACTAATTTGAATGTTAAACTAAATTGGATGGTAGACCAACCTGATTGAAAAATTAAATTGAATGCAAGTTTTTCCTGAATGCAATACTGACTTGAATGCAAATCAACTTGAACTGGATTGATAGTAAGCATTGCAAACAACCTTCGAGCACATAGTTAAAGATTACTTAGGTTAGAGCACACAGCAAGAATGAAAGCAGGTGGTATCACTAATTCCATGTTGCATATTGCATTACTGCTGGAAGAGAAATGACAAATTTTTAAATGAGAACCAAAATTCTAGAAAAATACAAAATGAGGGCTAACTGTAGATGGGACAAACACATATGCATGTCCAACATTCAAATACTCTTTCATATTCTCTCATACTCTCATTAGAAATCAATGCATATTTCACATATTCATCCAATAAAGGGATACTAGAATTGTAAAAGGTTTCATGCCTCCAATTCACAGTCCAAATTATTCATCTAATTGGCATGCCCAAATCCATTTCAGAGCATCATCTTGCATCTCAAGCATGCATCAATCCTATAATCAACTCCAATAAGAAATTAACAACCATTCCTTAAGTATTCAAGCAATCACTGAAAGCAATATAATCACTGAAGGGTTTAATGGAGCACTGTTATGGTGTTTTTTTTATGTCATTTCCCATAACCTTCATACCATTAAACCATATCTGAATTTTCCATAACCATGAAACCTTCTCTCAATTTTAAAATATACTAAGTTATCAACCAATGAAACAATGAAACCATATCAAACCCTAATCCTATAATGAACTCCGTTAACAAATTAACAACCATTCATTGCGAATTCATACAATCACTGAAACAGTCACTAAACCATAGCAAACCCTAATTAGCATGAATGGTTGTTAATTTCTTAAAAGGTTTCACGCCTCCAAACCCTAATTGCAAATTCATACAATCACTGAAACAATCAATGAACCATAGCAAACCCTAATTTGTTAAAAGGTTTCATGCCTTCAATTCACAGTCCATATTATTCATCTAATTGGCATGCCCAAATTATTTGAGAGCGTCATCTTGCATCTCAAGCATGCATCAATCCTATAATCAACTCCAATAAGAAATTAACAACCATTCCTTATGAATTCAAGCAATCACTAAAGCAATCACTGAAAGCAATATAATCACTAAAGGGTTTAATGGAGCACTATTATGGTGTTTTTTTTATGTGAGAATTTCTCGTAACGTTCAAACCCTAATCCTATAATCAACTCCATTAACAAATTAACAACCATTCACTGCTAATTCATACAATCATTAATAACAAATTTCAACCCTAACAGTGTTCCATTAATAATCAATTTCGACCATAACAGTGCTCCATTAAAAACCAAAAACCATAACAGTGCTCCACTAAAAACCAAATACCATTACAGTGCTCCATTAAAAACCAAAAACCATAACAGTGCTCCACTAAAAACCAAATGCCATAACAGTGCTCCATTAAAAACCAAATACCCTAACAGTGCTCCATTAAAAACAAAAAACCCTAATAGTGCTCCATTAAAAACCAAATACCATAACAGTGCTCCATTAAAAACCAAAAACCATTACAATGCTCCATTAAAAACCAAATACCATAACAATGCTCCATTAAAAACCAAATACCCTAACAGTGCTCCATTAAAAACCAAAAACCATTACAGTGCTCCATTAAAAACCAAATATCATAACAGTGCTCCATTAAAAACCAAAAACCATTACAGTGCTCCATTAAAAACCAAATACCATAACAGTGATCCATTAAAAACCAAATACCCTAACAATGCTCCATTAAAAACCAAAAACCATTACAGTGCTCCATTAAAAACCAAATACCATAACAGTGCTCCATTAAAAACCAAAAACCATTACAGTGCTCTATTAAAAACCCAATACCATAACAGTGCTCCATTGAAAACCAATTACCATAACAGTGCTCCATTAACAGCGCTCCATTAAAAACCAAAACGTCTTATCCTAAAGCCAAAACCATGAAACCCTAGAAACCATAGCCTTGAAACGAATGCAGTGCTCCATTAAAACCCCAAAACCATACCAGTGCTCCATTAAAACCCAAAAACCATAACAGTGCTCCATTAAAAACCAAAAACCATAACAGTGCTCCATTGAGAACCAAAAACCACAACAGTGCTCCATTAAAAAACAAAAACCATTACAGTGCTCTATTAAAAACCAAATACCATAACACTGTTCCAGTCGTAAACAAATTCAACAACAAAAATGCTCCATTAAAAACAAAAAACCATAATAGTGTTCCATTAAAAACCAAAAACCATAACCTACGACGTCGTTTCGATTCAACCAAGAACACAGACGCAACCAGACCCAACCAGACCGAACACAGACAGAGAAAGCAAGCAAATTACACCGAGAGAGTGGTTGTGTTGAAAAACATAATGCAAGAGAAGCTGGTAGGATCGAAATCCTACCACGTTTTTTGGACAGATGGCCACCGCCGAGCACGAACCAGGAGCGGAGCAGGAACCAAGAGCCGAGGACGAACTAGGAGCCGAGGACGAACTAGGAGCCGAGGACGAACCAGGAACACCAACACCAAGAGCAACGCGCAAACAAGCAGGAACAAGAGATTTCCACTGGGGGACCCGCGCCACAGACCACGAACACAAGAACAACACCACAACAGTTCTCCAACCCACGGCGATGACCATGGAGGTGGGCCGCTCCACCATGAACTCCAACCAGGTTAAAAGCAGCAAACACCTCCGCTCGAATAGCAAACACCTCCGCTCGAATAGCAAACACCTCCGCTCGAACAACAACCAGACGCGGACCACAACATGACGACGGAGCCTCCAAGCAACGGCAGGTTCGAACAGGAGCAGGAGTCGGTATCGAAGTAGCAACGGCGCCATGGTGGACAGGTAATGGGGTGGCCAAACATTCACACTCCGGCCCCGAGCAAGAATACACAGGCGTCTGGAGCAGCTGCGGGGAAATGGCCACTTGGAACAGTTCTCGAGGTGTATTAAAGCGCATTAAAGCGCTATCTACTCGGGACGACGTGGAGCAGCCACCCGGGCACCTCCGGACCTCGCAGGGTGGCATCCACATGGCGTCCTAGGTGTCCAAAGTGGCCCCGCACCACTTTTGGCCTCCCTCCCCTAGAGCAAGTAATTCCGCTTTGATGTTCGTACCTGTACTGCATGCTAGCTCTGCATTGCCTTGTTTGGCAGCCCCATGAAAATAGCCAATAAGATCATTACCTGTAAAAACTGGAGCAGTTATGATCCTTATAGTTTTATCCTTCTCAATTTTATTATATTCAAGGAACAACCGGTAAATGCTTGAACTAACTTTGCCAGAATTAAAAAGAATGTCTTCAAAGACTAACATATTGTGAAGTCTCCATATTCCCCATATAAAGAATAAAGGAAGACGAGAGCTTTTAGATCTTGAAGAAAACAAAAAATGAAGGCAATCATTAAATGTGCCTTGATCCCAAGTATTAGAAAGGTTGAGCTTCCCTGTGATTTCAGACCAAACCTATTGAGTATAAGTGCAATGAACAAACAAATGGTTCACATATTTTGAATATTGTTTACAAAGAAGACAACAAATTGAGCCAATACCACCCTTTCTAACAAAGTTATAACTAATCATAATCTTGTTATTCAATGCAAGCCAACAAAAACAAAGGATTTTCAAAGGGGCATGCCACTTCCAGAGTTTGTGATACCACCACTTAAAACCAATGTCAATTCTGTCAAAAACAATAGCTTCATACACCAACTGTGCATCCACTTGGCCAGTCTTTTCATTCCACGTCCATAAGATCTCATCATCTACTCCATTGAGTCTGATTGGACTATGACTGAGGGCCCTGATGAATCTCTCCCACACCACAAAACATTCTCTAAACCCAATTGAATTGCAAAATGCCATTGACTGAAACCCAATGACCCCTAATCCAATTTCTTAACATGGTTTAAGAAGTATAGACCTCTAGAGTGAATTTCAATAACCGTAGAAGGAGACAACTTATAAATACCATCACCTCTTATAAAAATATCAACACCCAATCTTAGTTGAAACCTATTCCCAACCTTCCACGTGAGCCACTTACCCAAGTCGGGAAAATCCTTTGTCAAGCTGCTACACATGATGGAAACTATATTACCTATTTTAATGGTCTTTCTGATCCACTCGGTAAGAGTCTGGTTTCTAAGGTATTTGTTCATAACAATCTCGTTCCAGAGTCTGTTTCCAGTCAAACCCCCCCAAATAATTTTGATAGCTAACGCTTTACCAAACCATTAAACATTTTTTATACCCCATCCACCAAGATCCTTAGGAAGGGAAAATTTATCCCTGGTTACCATATGAACACCTTCATTAGTCCAGTTACCGGACCATAAGAAGCTAAAAAATCTCTATCTAATCAACTTTCAAGATGAATGAGGGGACCTTCACAAGAGAGACCCAGTAAATAGTAATATTTGATAACACCAACTTCAACAATGCCAACTCGCCACCTAATGAAAGCCATATGTAGCACCAATGATTTATCCTCTTCTCAATCTTCTTAACAAGCCACAACGAATCCCGAATCAGGTAATTATTCGGCTTCAAGAAATCACTAAGACACTTAGACCCACAATCAATGGGATGCAGTGGAAAGGGAAGAAAAGAATGCACCTGTGCCATCACCTCTTGACTAGTTCCAAACCAGTGAAAACTAGATTTTTGAGGGTTAACCTCCATGCCCGATGCTTCACAGGAAAGATTGATTATATCCATAAAGGATCCTCCACTTAGCAGTCAAACCAATACCAAACATATGCACATCATCTATGAAGAAAAGATGTGTGACAAAATGATGAGGTGAGACTTTAACACCTTTAATCTTTCCTTCTCTCTTCGCCTGCAGAATGAGTATGCTCAAACCTTCGATGACTCAAAAGAAACAAGAGGGGAGACAAAGGACACCCATGTCGAAGGCCCCTCGAGCTCTTGAAAAATCCATATGGACTGTCATTAATTAGAACAACAAAGTTTGTTGAAGTGACACATTCCATTATCCACATTTTTAAGCCATAATTTAACACACCATTGAGGAATAACCTCAAAAAAGTCCAATCAACCTTGTCGTAAGCTTTATCAAGGTCCATTTTAAGGATTATTGCCCCAATTTTATTTGATTTGATAGAATGGAGGGACTCCTATGCTACATTGATGGCATCGAAAAACTATCTATGGTTTAGAAAACCATATTGCTTTTTGGAAATAAATCCCGCATGGACATGTTTAATCTATTTGAAATTACCTTGGAATGGTTTTTTAAATTAAATTGCATAAAGAGATGGGGAGGTAATCATTGAAGGTAGAGGGATTAGAACACTTCGAGATAAGAGCTAAAAAAGTAACATTGACGAGTCCAGAAACTATACCTGATGTAATAGACTCTTCGATCATCTTTAAAATGATAGGACCCAAAAGATCAAAAGTTTGCATGAAGAATTCTATTGTCCATCCATCAGGCCCAAGACTCTTGTCCTTGGCCATTCTTTTTAAAATGTCCTCATTTTTTGATAAAGTGACAGGTCTTCCAATCTCTAAAACATTAGCTTTAGAAAAGAATCTGGACATGAATTGCAAAACTTTTAATTGACCAAGTAGGTTATTTTTCCCAGATTTCTAAAATAAACCACTAAAGTGATGGACCACCACCTCTTCCAACTCTCACTAAGAAGATATGTTATTTCCATTCCGATCCACTATTTCCCAAATACTATTGATGTTCCTTCTATGTTCAAAAAATTTGTGAGAAAACTTTGTATTAAGGCCTTCCTAGGAAATAGAAATAGTTTGGCTCTTAATACACCATACTTCCTCCTTAGGATTTAGAATATGATTCTTGTCTTTTTCTAACCAATCTAGGTGAACTTTGTCTAGATTGGATAGAATACCCGAAATGATGTTAGTGAAGGTTTTATGTATGGAATCCTCAATCCTAACCAAATCTTGAAGTTGGGAAATTCTTTTTTCCCTTATGACACTGTAGCTTTAAGATTCGTAAGAAAGAGTGGCATCTACATCGTCATCGGGCCCATCGATCTCTATTTAAATTCTCCATTTTTTCCTAAACATCAATGAGGATAACTCATAATTAGAGTAGGCATGGTTGTATTTGAACATATAATTGACCCGAGGAGAATCCATGTCTAATTTTAAGTAGATCGTCATATGGGCAGGTATAGTATTTAACGACTGAAGATTTGAATTTATACACCACTTTAGAAATACTTTCCTCTATTAAGAACCTGCCAAGTCGTTTAGCCACACCTGCATTTCCCACTCAACCATTTCGCAAAGTCGGGATCAATGGATAAGGTTCCACATCAATGAGATTTGAATCTTGAATAAAGTTCTGAAACCAAGGCACCAAAAATTCCGCTCAGGAATGAGATCCCCAAATATCCCTAACCGAGGTAGTAAAATTAAGATCGCTTTCCAGAATCAGAGAGCGATTTTGTAAAATGCCACTTCTATCAACGCCCCCACAGAAACCAACCAGTCAACATAAGGCTCATAGCAAATTATAATTTTAATTGGATGATTCAATTCTCTACTAAAATCTTCAAGCAAAATGCCTGCACAAGACATAAAAGGATATAGCTTAACCACTTTAGTATTCCAAGCAAAAAGAAGGCCACCCAAGAGCCCCTCAACATCCATCGAGTAGCAATCCCAATCTGGGAGCAACCTAAGAAAATCCTCCCAATCCTTGGATCCAATAACCATAGTTTCTTGATTGACCACTACGTTAGGTAAAATCTTGTCCATGAGTCTTTTGAAGGCCAATAATTTGGGAGAGCCCCCAACTCCACGAATATTAAAACACATTAAAAGCATTAAGTAACAAGATCCACGGTTGACTTTGCTCTAAAAGGTCGAAACTTATCAAAAAAAACCGTTATAAGAGTCAAAACTGGCACCAGATGATAAAGGATTGGTGGAGGGAATGGAATCATAACCTGTAATATCCCAAGTTCTGTACCCCTTGCAAATAAATTTTTAAGGACTTCAAGTTTTTTTGAATTGATGTTGAGTCTGGTGACTTTGGAACATCAAATACATTGTTATTTAAATATTTTGATTTGATGGTGAGTTGAGAAACCTTAGATCATCCATGGGAGCATCAAAGTATAATAAATGAAACTATTATCTTACTTTTTGTTTCTAACTTCTTGTGGGACATCCACTTAAAAGAGTGATCAAGCACACTAGGAGGGAAATGACCTTTTAATTAATATATAGAAGAGAATTGATGAATTAGAACAACGTGAGGGAAAATACTCATTAATAAATTAAAAATAAAAATAAAATGAGAAAAGTGAAACCTAACTACTTCTTGAAGATTAAGAAGATAGACAAGAATAAGAAAAGAGCAAAAGAGACACCTTTTTCCTAATGAAAAGAGAGCAGCCTGAATGTGGAATAGAGCCTTCTTACTAAAAAGAAATTTTGCACAGAGAGAACATTACTGGGTTAACGGTTCCTGGCTCACTGGAGGGTTCAGTTGTAAATCCTTGAGCGCTCAATACCTATGAATAGAATATGGTTAGTCCTTAAAGGACTGTGTTGAAGGGGAATTTATTACAAGGTTTACATAGAATTCATAAAAAAACTTGTGAATACTCTATAGTAGTAAAAAGATAGAGAACGAACTCCCTGGTTATTTGTTTCTAGTGTGCTTGGTCTGGCTCGGGGGTGATCAGTGGATTGAATAACAAAATTGTTCAAGGTCTATGGCTGGGAGGAAAGTGGAAGTTACCTAAGCAGTTGGGAGCTCTAAAGTCCGATAAGTTTATCTATCTCTGTTAATCTTTTCTTCTATTTGGCTAATTTCATTAGTAATATTTGTTGAGATGAACTTAACTGTTTATGTTGTTATTCTCTACTAGTTTATTTAAAGGATTCTGTTATAATCTGAAGGATTTATATAATTTCTCTATCAATTGGAATTCTATTATAATATGTTAGTGAAGTTTATTTATTATTTTTCATATTTAAACTGTGGAAAGAATTCTTCTAAGATTATAATAGTTTTTTGGAATGAATTCAGTCCTTAATTTTATCTAATTTATGTTAATAGCCTATTTTATTCAATTTCTTTCATGCTAGAGAATTTAATTTTTCTTAGATAGATTAGAGCTTCTAGACTAATGATGTCTATTTTTTTTAAACATATTCAATTACTACTTTAATTTACCGCGTTGAAGTTTTGGATTATGATCATTTCCTAATTTTACTGTTTAATTTCATGATCGTTAATGTTCCTCTTTGAAAAAGAGAGGTACAAAAACAATAGTATAATTATAATCATTTCCAAAGATATATTAATTCCTTTATTATATAATATATTTTATCATGGATTTTTCAACCCTAATGAGAAAGCTCATGGAGGAAATACATAAATGGAAGAGGATCCAATTTGAATCCACTACTAGTCTAAGGGTCGAATTGGCCCAAAAGTGCAATTTTTCCAGTTTTACCAAATTTCTTAAAAAGGGACACTACATGGGCCCCAGGTTTGGTATGCAAATAGTGAAAATTTGTGAAAACATTATATAGAGTCGCAGATAATGGGTCGTTCTAGTGCAACGCTATTTTTCCATATTTGTTATGTTAATTTTAATTCTTTTTTAAATTAAGGAAGTCAGCAAAGCCCTAAAATGACTAGGTCAAGCGTTGGGCCAAGACATCATGGTCTTAACATAATCAATGAACATTGTATTTTTTTCAGGATGTAGGTCTTTGTTTGTACTTGTGCGGGTTCTTTTTAGTTTTCAAAATAGGTGAGCCAATCAAAAGTTATAGCCAGAAGAAATAACCTACTTTTTGTGTAAGATTGACGTTAGTCCAATTAAAATTAAATAAAAAATAGAAAAAAATAATAATAGATTTAATAAAAAATTATATATTCAGAATCTGCACACAGAGTTCTACAAGTGTGTGCAATTTCATTAGTAGTGGACAAGTGTAGCATATGCAGAATCATGCTTGAAATAGAAGAAGTTATAGAATAAGATGTATTTTGTTATAACACGGTCCAAGCCACTTGGTTTGGCAACCCGAACCTAAAACCAAAGCGGCCAAGTAATCCACCACGTTGGTGGGAAAGGAATTGCCCACCAAAAATTATAAATTTAAATAGCGCATACGCATTGTCTTAAATACACACGTACTCACTAAAAGCGTGTACGCTCTATTTAGTGCGTACACACTAATAGAGCATGCGTGCATTTTTTCAGCTAATCCAAAATGTAGTTTTGATTTCATCTTCCTTTATCTCAAACCCCCTTGCCACCCCTCTCCCTAACTCTAATCCTCCTCCTCTCCTTTGTCTGTTCTTGTCCCTCCCTAACCCTCATCCCCTCTCTCTCTCTCCCTCCCTAACCCTCCTCCCCTCCACCCCATTTCAACCCCTCTCTCTCTCTCTCTTTCTCTCGCTCTCACTCTCTCCCCCTTTAATCCTCCTCTATCTACCTCTCTACCTAAACTCTCACTTCTCCCATCTCTTCCTAAGCCCCCTCCTACCCCTCCCCCCTCCCATGCTCCCCTTGATCCATATGGATATCGGTGGCGACCCACCTATTTCACTGGCTCAAAACAGTTTCCCATTTTGCCAATTTTCTAGTAATTTTTCTACGGTTTTTCGGGTCCTAAACTTCCAAGGCCGTTTTGAGGCCCTAAACGACCTTTTTTGGCAATTTGGGAGGAAAAATGGTTTCCAACAACATTCATTTAACTCTAATCAAAAGTTTTAAATCTAGGATAGACTTTTCCAACGAGCTACCGAGCGCCCCAAACGGAGATCGTATGCAAAAGTTATGACCCCGGGAAGTTGACTGTTCAACTAATCACCTTGGGGCCGCAAACTTTATGACGGTTCATCTTCTAGGGTTAGGTTTTTGGATGTTTGGGATTCTTTCCCTCATGCTTATGATAAATAGGCCCTTTTGGCCTCTCTTTGTATTCATCTTGGCATGAATGAGCATAGCGGCCACATCTCTTCTCAAAGATAGCTACCACCATTCCAGCTATTGTATTTTACAGTCTGTTCTATTTCTGCTATTTAATAGAATATGTGTTTACTGTATCATTGTGTTCTTGCAATATATCTCTGTATATGCTATCTTTTGTTTCATTCCCACATAAATCTGGATCAGTGGTATCAGAGCGGTCTGCTCTTTGATTGTTTCTCGGTGCATGTCCCCGATGAGGTCAGGATACAGAGAGTTGGGTCTCGAACTAGTTTCACTTGGGGAAGACCACTTTTGCCGCCCAAAATGGCCTCCCATGGCGGAAGAAAAGAGAGATGACGGAGCAGTAGATCCTATCAAGTTGTTGCTCGAGGAAGCCCTCGCGCAACAGAGGAACGAGATGATGGATAATTTCGCTCAAATCCTTTGATGCATGCCAACAGTGGCAAATGCACCCTCAACGAGCAGTCATTTCGGAGATACGACTCCCTTCAAGGTACAAGTTAATTTTGATATCCCTTTATTTGAAGGCCCAATCGATGCCGATGCCCTAGATAAATGGTTGAATCTACTAGAAGGGTATTTCTCTGTCCACAATTTTTCCGATAGGGAAAAGATCGTCTTTGCACTCCTCAAGGCCATCCCCCATGTCAAAAATTGGTGGGAAACTTATTGTGAGCAAAACTCATCAGACGAGTCTGGATTGTTTGAATATTCCAATCCCACTTGGGCCTCTTTTATAGATGCCGTCAAGAAACAATATTACCCTGTTGGAAACTATGATGACCTGTACACAAAATGGACCATTTTGCATCAAGAGAGGGACCAAACGGTGTCGGAGTACACCAAAAAATTTCATACCTTGTGCACAAAGCTAGATATCAAGGACTCCGAGCGGCACCTAGTACTGAAATATCATAGTGGCCTACACTGGTACATCCAAACAGAGATGGATTTCCTGGAAATCTCTTCACTCGGATGCACCTATCGATATGCTGTCAAAATTGAGCAGAAATTTCAGCAAAAGAACAAGCGTGACTTCGGACCTGCGCAGAAGTAGGGAAAGGGAAACTTTGGCTCGTAGAACACGGGGCAGGGAAAGGACAACCAATCCCAACCATAAGCGAAGAAGGGTAACGAAAAGGCAAAGAAGGACACCGGGAAGTGGTGCGAATTCCACAAAAGTCCTTGGCACAACACTGATGAATGTCACTCAAAACAGTCATTAGTGGCTGAGATCAAAGCTTCAGAATCATATCCCAGTTCCGATTCTTACTCAGAACCTAATTTCACAACCACACGAAAAGGGAAGCAGACCATTGATGCAGAACCCGGTGTCGTTGTTGCCACAACACAGATTCAGCCAGAGGATCCTGAAGAATCGGAGGCAGAGGAGCACCTTTTCCACTCACAGATGTGGGTGATGGGAATTCCCCTACACTTTGTTGTGGATAGCGGTAGCCAGAAGAACCTGATCTCAAAAGAAGTCATCAAGAGATTGGAGCTACCAATAACACCACACCCACAACCATACACCATTGGATGGCTAAGCCAAGGACGAAGGATCCGTGTCAGTCACCAATGTCGCCTACCATATGGCATCATGTGGCCCCACTCGAAGTATGTGATGTTCTCTTAGGACAGCCATATATGTGGAAGCGTCACGCTGTATATGAATCCTAACCTCGCAGTGTCATTGTCACTTTGGAAGGACAACTCTATCAGATACCAGAGACAGTTTCACCTACCCCGACCAAGCAGGGCAGGAAGATAATCTCCCACATTGGAAAATTTTCCCTATTCGTAAATGCCACTAAAGGTGAACATTAGATCACAGAGACATCCACAACCTCTGCAAATAATCCTTCTACTCAGCAGAAACAAGAAAAACACAAAGTTAGTGCAGCATCGCCTATTCAGGTACCTCTAGAGTGCAAGGCCACGCATTCAAGTGCTCCTCCAAAAAGAAACCATCCACACCGGTGCATACCAAGGATACCACAACAACCAAAACTGTTGAATAGCTCCAGCGCATCCATCAACAACAATCACAACTCTCTGAAGATGTCAAAGTAAGGCAACCTTTCCACTTCAGCAACTGTCGCACCAAGAGCTCAAATCGACACACAGCTCGACATATGATAAGAGATTTGACGCAATGGAGACCATTGCTTCCTAAGGAGAAAGGATTGATCCAGATGGATATCAGTGGCCACCCACCTATTCCACTGGCTCAAAACAGTTTCCCATTTTGCCAATTTTCTAGTAATTTTTCTACGATTTTTCGAGTCCTAAACTTCCGGGGCCGTTTTGAGGCCCTAAACGACCTTTTTTGGCAATTTTGGGGGCCAAATGGTTGCAAACGACATTCATTTGGCCCTAGAAAAAAGTTGTAAATCTCGGATAGACCTTTCCAACGAGCTACCAAGCGCCCCAAATGGAGATCGTATGCAAAAGTTATGACCCCGGGAAGTTGACTGTTCAACTAACCACCTTGGGGCCGCAAACTTTATGAGGGTTCATCTTCTAGGGTTAGGTTTTTGGATGTTTGGGATTCTTTCCCTCATGCTTATGATAAATAGGCCCTTTCGGCCTCTCTTTGTATTCATCTTGGCACGAATGAGCATAGCGGCCACATCTCTTCTCAGAGATAGCTACCACCATTCCAGCTATTGTATTTTACAGTATGTTCTATTTCTGCTATTTAATAGAATATGTGTTTACTGTATCATTGTGTTCTTACAATATATCTCTGTATATGCTATCTTTTGTTTCGTTCCCACATAAATCTGGATCAGTGGTATCAGAGCGGTCTGCTCTTTGATTGTTTCTCAGTGCATGTCCCCGACGAGGTCAGGATACAAAGAGTTGGGTCTCGAACTAGTTTCACTTGGGGAAGACCACTCTTGCCGCCCCAAACGGCCTCCCATGGCGGAAGAAAAGAGAGACGATGGAGCAGTAGATCCTATCAAGTTGTTGCTTGAGGAAGCCCTCGCGCAACAGAGGAACGAGATGATGGATAATTTCGCCCATATCTTTCGATGCATGCCAACAGTGGCAAATGCACCCTCAACGAGCAGTCATTTCGGAGATACGACTCCTTTCAAGGTACAAGTTAATTTTGATATCTCTTTATTTAAAGGCCAAATCGATGCCGATGCCCTAGATAAATGGTTGAATCTACTAGGAGGGTATTTCTCTGTCCACAATTTTTCTGATCGGGAAAAGATCGTCTTTGCACTCCTCAAGGCCGTCCCCCATGTCAAAAATTGGTGGGAAACTTATTGTGAGCAAAACTCATTAGACGAGTCTGGGTTGTTTGAATATTCCAATCCCACTTGGGCCTCTTTTATAGATGCCGTGAAGGAACAATATTACCCTGTTGGAAACTATGATGACCAGTACACAAAATGGACCATTCTGCATCAAGAGAGGGACCAAACGGTGTCGGAGTACAGCAACAAATTTCATACCTTGCGCACAAAACTAGGTATCAAGGACTCCGAGCGGCACCTAGTACTGAAATATCACAGTGGCCTACACCAGTACATCCGAACAGAGATGGATTTCCTGGAAATCTCTTCACTCAGATCTGCCTATCGATATGCTGTCAAAATTGAGCAGAAATTTCAGCAAAAGAACAAGCGTGACTTCGGACCTGCATAGAAGCAGGGCAAGGGAAACTCTGGCTCGCAGAACATAGGGCAGGGAAAGGACAACCAGTCCCAACCACAAGTGAAGAAGGGTAACGAAAAGGCAAAGAAGGACACCAGGAAATGGTGCGAGTTCCACAAAAGTCCCTGGCACAACACTGATGAATGTCGCTCAAAATAGTCATTGGTGGCTGAGATCAAAGCTTCAGAATCAGATCCTAGTTCCGATTCTGACTCAGAACCTAATTTCACAACCGTGCGAAAAGGGAAGTAGATCATTGATGCAAAACCCAGTGCCGTTGTTGCCACCACACAGATTCAGCCAGAGGAGCCTGAAGAATCGGAGGCAGAGGAGCGCCTTTTCCACTCATAGATGTGGGTGAAGGGAATTCCCCTACACTTTGTTGTGGACAGCGGCAGCCAGAAGAACCTGATCTCAGAAGAAGTTATCAAGAGATTGGAGCTACCAATAACACCACACCCACAACCATACACCATTGGATGGCTAAGCCAAGGACGAAGGATCCGTGTCAGTCACCAATGTCGCCTACCATATGGCATCAAGCCCTTCAAAGATGAGGTATTATGTGATGTGGTCCCTCTCGAAGTATGTGATGTTCTCTTAGGACAACCATATATGTGGAAGCATCACGCTATATATGAAT
This sequence comes from Larix kaempferi, assembly GCA_027924585.1. Classification (NCBI taxonomy): domain Eukaryota; kingdom Viridiplantae; phylum Streptophyta; class Pinopsida; order Pinales; family Pinaceae; genus Larix; species Larix kaempferi. Next base: position 2,985,583 of record BSBM01000455.1, read on the forward strand.
CCCGGCCTCGCAGTGTCATTGTCACTTTGGGAGGACAACTCTATCGGATACCAGAGACAGTTTCACCTACCCCAACCAAGCAGGGCAGGAAGATAATATCCCACACTGGGAAATTTTCCCTATTCGCAAATGCCACTAAAGGTGAACATCAGATCACAGAGACATCCACAACCTCTGCAGATTATCCTTCTACTCAGCAGAAACAAGAAAAACACAAAGTTAGTGCAGTATCGCTTATTCCGGTACCTCTACAGTGCAAGGCCACGCATTCAAGGTGCTCCTCCAAAAAGAAACCATCCACACCGGTGCATACCAAGGATACCACAACAACCAAAACTGTTGAACAGCTCCAGTGCATCCATCAACAACAATTACAACCCTCTGAAGATGTCAAAGTAAGGCAACCTTTCCACTTCAGCAAATGTCGCACCAAGAGCTCAACTCGACACACAGCTCGACATATGATAAGAGATTTGACGCAATGGAGACCACTGCTTCCTAAGGGGGAAGGATTGATCCATATGGATATCGGTGGCCACCCACCTATTCCACTATCTCAAAACAGTTTCCCATTTTGCCAATTTTCTAGTAATTTTTCTACGGTTTTTTGGGTCCTAAACTTCTGGGGCCGTTTTGAGGCCCTAAACGACCTTTTTTTGGCAATTTTGGGGCCTAATGGTCGTCAATGACATTTATATGGTTCCAGTCAAAAGTTGTAAATCTCGAATAGACCTTTTCAACGAGCTACCGAGCGCCCCAAACGGAGATCGTATGCAAAAGTTATGACCCCGGGAAGTTGACTGTTCAACTAACCACCTTGGGGCCGCAAACTTTATGACGGTTCATCTTCTAGGGTTAGGTTTTTGGATGTTTGGGATTCTTTCCCTCATGCTTATGATAAATAGGCCCTTTCAGCCTCTCTTTGTATTCATCTTGGCACAAATGAGCATAGCGGCCACATCTCTTCTCAAAGATAGCTACCACCATTCCAGCTATTGTATTTTACAGTATGTTCTATTTATGCTATTTAATAGAATATGTGTTTACTGTATCATTGTGTTCTTGCAATATATCTTTGTATATGCTATCTTTTGTTTCATTTCCACATAAATCTGGATCAGTTGTATCAGAGCGGTCTGCTCTTTGATTGTTTCTCGGTGCATGTCCCCAACAAGGTCAAGATACAGAGAGTTGGGTCTCGAACTAGTTTCACTTGGGGAAGACCACTCTTGCTGCCCCAAACGGCCTCCCATGGCGGAAGAAAATAGAGATGATGGAGCAGTAGATCCTATCAAGTTGTTGCTTGAGGAAGCCCTTGCGCAACAGAGGAACGAGATGATGGATAATTTCGCCCAGATCCTTCGATGCATGCCAACAGTGGCAAATGCACCCTCAACGAGCAGTCATTTCGGAGATACGACTCCCTTCAAGGTACAAGTTAATTTTGATATCCCTTTATTTGAAGGCCAAATCGATGTTGATACCCTAGATAAATGGTTGAATCTACTAGGAGGGTATTTCTCTATCCACAATTTTTTCGATAGGGAAAATATCATCTTTGCACTCCTCAAGGCCATCCCCCATGTCAAAAATTGGTGGGAAACTTATTGTGAGCAAAACTCATCAGACGAGTTTGGGTTGTTTGAATATTCCAATCCCACTTGGGCCTCTTTTATAGATGCCGTCAAGGAACAATATTACCCTGTTGGAAACTATGATGACCAGTACACAAAATGGACCATTCTGCATCAAGAAAGGGACCAAACGGTGTCGGAGTACACCAACAAATTTCATACCTTGTGCACAAAGCTAGGTATCAAGGACTCCGATCGGCACCTAGTACTGAAATATCACAGTGGCCTACACCGATCCATCCGAACAGAGATGGATTTCCTGGAAATCTCTTCACTCGGATCGGCCTATCGATATGCTGTCAAAATTGAGCAGAAATTTCAGCAAAAGAACAAGCGTGACTTTGGACCTACGCAGAAGCAGGGCAAGGGAAACTCTGGCTTGCAAAACACGGGGCAGGGAAAGGACAACCAGTCCCAACCACAAACGAAGAAGGGTAACGAAAAGGCAAAGAAGGACACCGGGAAGTGGTGCGAGTTCCACAAAAGTCCCTGGCACAACACTGGTGAATGTTGCTCAAAACAGTCATTGGTGGCTAAGATCAAAGCTTCAGAATCAGATCCCAGTTTCGATTTTGACTCAGAACCTAATTTCACAGCCGCGCGAAAAGGGAAGCAGATCATTGATGCAGAACCCAGTGCCGTTGTTTCCACCACACAGATTCAGCCAGAGGAGCCTGAAGAATCGGAGGCAGAGGAGCGCCTTTTCCACTCACAGATGTGAGTGAAGGGAATTCCCTTACACTTTGTTGTGGACAGCGGCAGCTAGAAGAACCTGATCTCAGAAGAAGTCATCAAGAGATTGGAGCTACCAATAACGCCACACCCACAACCATACACCATTGGATGGATAAGCCAAGGACGAAGGATCCGTGTCAGTCACCAATGTCACCTGCCATATGGCATCAAGCCCTTCAAAGTTGAGGTATTATGTGATATGGCCCCACTCGAAGTATGTGATGTTCTCTTAGGACAACCATATATGTGGAAGTGTCACGCTGTATATGAATCCCGACCTCGCAGTGTCATTGTCACTTTGGGAGGACAACTCTATCGGATACCAGAGATAGTTTCACCTACCCCAACCAAGTACGGCAGGAAGATAATCTCCCACACTGGGAAATTTTCCCTATTCGCAAATGCCACTAAAGGTGAATATCAGATCACAGAGACATCCACAACCTCTGCAGATTATCCTTCTACTCAGCAGAAACAAGAAAAACACAAAGTTAGTGCAGCATCGCCTATTTGGGTACCTCTACAGTGCAAGGCCACACATTCAAGGTGCTCCTCCAAAAAGAAACCATCCACACCGGTGCATACCAAGGATACCACAACAACCAAAACTATTGAACAGCTCCAGTGCATCCATCAACAACAATTATAACCCTCTGAAGATGTCAAAGTAAGGCAACCTTTCCACTTCAGCAAATGTCGCACCAAGAGCTCAACTCGACACACAGCTCGACATATGATAAGAGATTTGATGCAATGGAGACCATTGCTTCCTAAGGGGGAAGGATTGATCCATATGGATATCGGTGGCCACCCACCTATTCCACTGGCTCAAAACAGTTTCCCATTTTGCCAATTTTCTAGTAATTTTTCTACGGTTTTTCGAGTCCTAAACTTCCGGGGCCGTTTTGAGGCCCTAAACGACCTTTTTTGGCAATTTTGGGAGAAAAATGGTTGCCAACAGCATTCATTTGGTCCTAGTCAAAAGTTGTAAATCTCGGATAGACCTTTCCAACGAGCTACCGAGCACCCCAAACGGAGATCGTATGCAAAAGTTATGACCTTGGGAAGTTGACTGTTCAACTAACCACCTTGGGGCCGCAAACTTTATGACGGTTCATCTTCTAGGGTTAGGTTGTTGGATGTTTGGGATTCTTTCCCTCATGCTTATGATAAATAGGCCCTTTCGGCCTCTCTTTGTATTCATCTTGGCATGAATGAGCATAGCGGTCACATCTCTTCTCAGAGATAGCTACCACCATTCCAGCTATTGTATTTTACAGTCTGTTCTATTTCTGCTATTTAATAGAATATGTTTTTACTGTATCATTGTGTTCTTGCAATATGTCTCTGTATATGCTATATTTTGTTTTGTTCCCACATAAATTCGAATCACCCCTCTCCCCCTAACCCTCATCCTTTCACTCTCTCTCTATAACCGTTCTCTCTCTCTCTCTCTCTCTCTCTACTTAACCCTCCTCCCTCTTTCTCCCCCATATGTACCTCTCTCTCTTTCTCTCATTAATCTTCCTCTCTCTCTCTCACTCACTACAAGGGAAACACCTTGTAGCATAGGTTTCCTGCAAATTTGCCTTTTATACTACCCCCAAACCAATGCTCAAGGATTTACTAAGAAGTGTAGGGAGGAGGAGGATGACTTGGCATTCAACAAACCCCAGGGGATTATCGATAGAGAAGACAAATACAGGAAAATGATGCTTGATAGAGCTAACTTCATTGACATAAATGACGCCTTCACCATGGGTGACAAGACCCTCGATGTCTCTATCTAGACTTATGTTGATATCATTCAACAGAGGCCCTCCAGATGGAAAAGGAAGAAACCCTAAGGCTAGTTGCGAAGAAGCACCAGGAAGAGGATGACCATAAAGTGAAGGATAAGTATGGGGTCACTCAGGCCTCGGTGGCACAACTTTCCTGGAAGCGAAGGAATCGATGGGACCAAGCTCAGGATTAGGATGATGCTGTGAAGAAGGAAGAGGGTTCATTGGACTGGGATTCCCCCGATGCCACTCATTGGATTAGCAGGTGGGATGGTACACCTACTGTATGAAGGATGAACAGTGATTCGACTTTGGGCATTGATTGGAATAACATATTAGTAGGTGGGATGCTACACCTACCCCAGGAAGGCTTAACAATGATGTGACTCCTAAGTATCTACTAAGTGAATAACGACTCAAATAGAAGATGAAATGGTTCCTTGGTAAGAATGTAAACCTAAAACGCTGGAAGTTGAATGGTCTTGCTATCTGTTGGCATTCCTCTAGCCATGTGAAATATGTAAATGTTGTATGTGAGGAGGGATAGTAGTAATCATCCATACAAGGGAGTAAAGGAGAAACAACATAAAGATGAGAAGTAGATCCATAACAGTGACATTTGGTTCTTGATTATGCCAATGTATAGGCTGTTCTTGAAGTAGTAGTGCATGGCCCTATTGATGTAATTTGGAGTGGCATGAGTACTGAATAAAAACTTTCATACATTTCCTTATTCCCATTAGTTGCACAATGTTTGTATTTATTGTGCGTCTCTATGCTTGTATAGATTGAATTGGTTGTTGGTTCAATGGTAGTTTTGTTGTCCATTTTGTAACCACTTATTTTTCTACATTACCCCCCTATCTCTCCTTAACTCTCTCTCTCTCTCTCTCTCTCTCTCTCTCTCTCTCTCACACACACACACACACACACACACACATAGAGAACATGTTACCTTACCTCACCCATAACATTCAAGCAGCTTGTACCTCAACCGACCATGCAGAAGGTGAGGGAATCCATTGTATGCCTTTCAGTAAGGATATAAATTTTGGCCAGAATCTCTCTCCCACTTCCGCTCTCTCTCTCTCTCTCTCATTAACCTTCCCCCGCCTCTCTCTCTAACCCTCATTTTCCATCTCACTCTTTATCATTATTTGGTAAACCTTCTCTCTCTGTACTGCACAAAAACCTACTCATGACACCCATATCCCATTTAAAGGCCTACAAAGAACTCGTACAAGGGGATCATGTGTTGGTTCGAGGACTTGTTGAAGGCTCTTACACATTAGAAGATTCAACAATATCATGATGTATTTCATTACTCGGCCATGTTTGAGGCCCTATGGCCCATCTTTGGTGTGAAAAACACCTGTATCCAAATTTGATGCTAAAGAATTCTTAGAGTGTTTGTGTTGCGGTTTATAGGAATTGCTCATGGTGATTGAGCCTGAGAAGTGGTGTTTATGGCCTAAGGCCCAAATGATCTCGCTTTGTTCCCCCCCATCTATCTCTCTCCTTAACCCTCCTCTCTCTCTCTCTCTCTCTCTCTCTCTCTCTCACACACACACACACACACACACACACACACACACACACACACACACACACAAACACACACACACACACACAGAACATGTAACCATACATCGCCCATAACGATCGAGCAAATTGTACCTCAATCAACCATAGAGAGGGGTGAGGGAATCCATTGTATGCCTTTCAGTAAGTATATAAATTTAGTTCGGTCTCTCTCTCTCTCTCTCTAACTCTCTCCCCTTAAATTCCCTCCCCCTCTCTCTCTAACCCTCTTCACCCATATCACTCTATCATTATTTGGTAAACCTCCTCTATTTGTAGTGCACAAAACCCTACTCATGACACCCATATCCCATTTAAAGGCCTACAAAGAACTTGTACAAGGGGCATACCATTTGATCTATCCATGGTCCCATGTGGTGGTCTAAGGATGTGCTCATGGTGCTTAAACTTGAGAATCTATGCTTAGCGCCCAAGGTTGTTGTTTGCCTCCCCCCTCCATGCTAAAGGGATAGAGGCTCTTGTTTCATTACCACAACCATGGTCAAGGCATGAAGACCCATCCACAGTGCACAAACCATATTAATGGCACCCATATCTAAATCCCAGGCCAAATACTCCCTAATGAGGGCTCATGTGGTTTCTAGGCGGTTTTTATGCTTCACGAACTCAAAAAGGTTCAATTAAGGTTTAAACCCCATGTTTCACCCTTCACCATGTTTAGGTGTCAACACCCATTTGTAGTGCACAATACTTACGCATGGCCCTTATATACCACTTGGATGCCTACAAAGAACCCTTACAAAAGACTCTTGTGTTGGTCCATGTACTTAAATCAACTAAGTCCAAGAAGTTTCAGCAATATCTCGAGGCACTTAAAGTTTCCTTCCTTGACCATGGTCAAGGGCCCACGACCCATCCTTTTTAATAAAAACCTTCTAATGGAATCCATATCAAACTTTGATTGTAAAGATCCCTTAGAGAGGGTCCATGTCATTATTTGCACATGTTGTTGATGGCCATTGATACTAAGAGACTATGTTTAAGCCCTGAGGATGATGTGTTTTCCTCCCCAAAAAATGGCACTTGACCTTGAAAAGTTTAATTTATGGTTGAAGCCCTTTGTTTCCCCTAGGCATGTTTAGGCCTATAGACCCATTCCCAATTCATGAAACCTACTCATGTTGAATGTATCCCACTCACATACTAAACAACACTATCCATGGCCTCGACAAACATTCCTGGCGTGGGTCAAAGACATAATCTTGTTTAAGGCATGCGATGCAGCCTAATTATGGTATATGTATCCCTCTACATTTGCTAGAGATATCCCACAACGGTTATGTGTGGTGGTTTGAAGATGCATTCAACATCATATCCTAAGAAGCTTCTTGAGTTGTAGGTGTTGTTCATGGTGCTTGAACTTGAGAAGCTCCATTTAAGGCATGAGGAGATTATTGTTGTCCCTAGTCCTTGGTCAGACCTTGACACCCATTTTGGATCACAACTAACCTAGTCATGGCACACATAACACAGTTGAAGTTGATTAATACCCTATAGATTTCATATGTGGTGGTTCAGGGACTCATTCATGGTGTTTGTGCCTAAGAAGCAAGAGTTAGTGTTGGAGGCTCTTGTTTCCCTCCACTAGCCATGGTTAAGGAGCCAAGATAAATCCTTGATTCCCAAGACATCATAATGGCAGCCATATTAAATTCATATGCAAAATATTCCTTGTAGAGGGCTAGTGTCATGGATTCTATGTGTTATTGACAACACTTGAGGTCAAGAAGTTTCAATTAAGGATAAAGTGGAATTCAATTGAGCTCAATATGCTTCAATCAGATCTCGAGGAACCTGTTTTCATTCTTTGATGATGTTCAAGGCTTTGCAACATATCCATGGTCTTGCATGGTAGTCTAAGGATGCATTCATTGCATTTGATCTTGACAAAATATGTTTAGGGTCTAAGATTGTTATTTCCCTCCATAAACCATGGCCAAGGGCTTGAGGCTATTTTTCTCTACCAAGACTAGGTTTAAGGGCCCAAGAACCATCCACAGTGCATAAATCATGTTAATGACAATCTATATCCAACTAATGGTGTCCATATGCCTAAGAAGAAAATATTAGTGATAAAGGCTCTTGTTTAATACTCGTACATGATTCCCAAGACATTGTAATGACACTTGCATTCAACTTTGATGGAAAAGACACCTTATAGAGGGCTCACGTTGTGGCTTTTAGGTTTTGTTCATGGAACTTGAGGTTGAGAGGGTCATTTAGGTCTTAAAGCCCTTGTTTTAGTTTACAAAACATGCTCATGGCTCATGTATCCCACTGCTGTGACCAAAACACCCCCCTAGAGAAAATCCAGGGGCCCCTTACAATTTTTTTTGAAAGTTGGACTTACGAGAGGGTTTTTTTGTATTATTTCCTTACTCAACCATGTTTGAGGCCCTATGGGCCATCTTTGGTGTGAAAAACACCCATATCCAAATTATTTAGGGCCCATGGCCCAAATCATTTCATCCCCATATCGTAGTTCCTTAGCTATGAAATGTTCATTTAGGTCTCAATCCTCTTCTTTCATCCTCTAAGCATGTTTACATTTCAAATCCCGTGTGGCATTGCACCAGGCATGACCCCTGCAGGTATGACGTGGGATGTTACTGCTCCACCATTAACCCCATGAGCTCTTTCTCTATACCTCTCCCATATCCCATCTCTCTATATATCTCTCTCTCACCCTCCTCTCTCTCTATCTCTCTCTACCTCTCACTCTCCTTAAAGCACTAGATCCCTAAACCCTTGAACCAGTCAACCTGTAATCCCACAACCCTAACTCCTAAACAACGTAACCCATAATCCTTAAAGTCCAAATCCCTAAGACCTTAAACCTTAAGTCCTAAACCCTTAAATCCCTATAAGCCTTAAACCTCCTCTCTTTAGCCATTCATTTATCCACTTTTGAAGTATAGTCCAATGTATGCAAATATTCATGAAGTATTGAACATTTGGCATTAAATGGGGTAAACGTTGGTGAAATCATGGTGGAAACGTTATGCAGGGCCACGCATGCGTGTTTTAGCGTGCACACGCTAATGATGCATACGCGCTAAAAACATGTTTGCGCGCTTATAAACACGCGTGTGCGCTCCTGCTACTAGTTAAAAAAAATAGAGTTCTCTATTCCCGTGAATGCTACCAAAAAACACGGGATTTTCACTCACTTCGCGGGTTTAAGTTCTTGCAGCTTGCAAATTGGCTCACATTCATTGATATTTTGGACACTCATTGATCTATTGGACACAAAATCACTCTTGGAATCTAACAAACATCTCCAGTGGTCTTGGAATCTAGTGGATACATTCAAGTTACCGGTTTCCATTGCAAGTAGAGATCATTTCAATAGGTATGGTGAATTGTAAATAATTGTTTTCATTCACAATATTTGAGATTCTCCCATGCATTTGTGTTTTATCATATGCATATAGCAATATCCATGCATAGACAACAATGAATTTGACAAGAAGAATTCCCAAGTTCACATCTAAAAAAATTCATATTCACTAGACAAGATGAAGTATGCAATGTAAACCAACAATTATTTCCATGAATATATTTTGATTTCACACAAGGATGGCATGGATGAGGTTCTCTCTTGAGACTCTTCAATTTGAATAAAATCCTAAGAAGCAATCATGGGAGAGGGTCCATATTGAATAGTTCATGATATTTTGTCCATGCTCTCCTCTTCATGCTACGTTTATCATAATGTTTCTTTAATATTGTGCCTTTGAGCTTGACTACTTGCCTCTACCTCATTGAATTCTCCTTCCTTGGGGGAATTTTCAACCTCCTCATTGTGTAATTAGTAAACTTATTCTCTTCATCTTATTTGATTTAGAAAAACTATCAAACTATTCCCAAGACATCCCTAGGCATCTTTGTTGTAGGGTGTTATTACCAAATTTTTTATGAATTCATGGCTAGGAAAGAAACCAGTTTCTCCATTCTACACTTGACCAACCATCATCTATATTGATTGGAATTGTAAGGGATAATAATGTTTATCTTATGACTTAGATGGGAAAGAAATTTAAAACTATAACCAAGCACCATGTTGTGTTTGACCTCATAGGTAATGCACCTTATTACGTGTAATGTCATCTCATCCTAGGGTGTTGGAAAGGAAGAATATTTCACTCCTCTTCTTGTGACTTCCACTACTTTTTTAACACAAAGGAAGTCCTTTTTTTCTTGAGCCTCAATTATGTTCTTAAATGATTGTTGCAATAGTTTTAGTCTTATAACCTGGGAGATAGTGCTAGTCCTATAACTATAATAACTACCAACACATGAACACTCTATTGTACACTTGAGTTCTCAACTCGGTCTAGACACTTGAGTTCATGACTTGGATTAGATGTGCTTGAGTTCTCAACTCAGAAAACAATTTGATTTGATTTTGCATGGGAGACTCGATTTAGATAACTTGATAACTCAAACTTCACGTGACTTCAACTTTGCATGGCTTACACAACTCGGCTTCTAGACTTCAAATTTGCACTTGGATTTTCAACATGGAATTTGGACACTTGACTTGGAAACTCGTTACATATTCATGGTGGATAAGTACATTTGTGCCAACACACTATATCATTTCAAAATACATAATTTTCTATATGTGATAAGGAAGGTAGTTTGTCTTTATGTCTCTTTGATAGTTTGTCTCTTTGATAATTATGAAACCCCTAGGATACCATATTCTTTCCATCTGAACCCTATCCTAGGCTAGTTTACCTATCCTTAGCATACTACACCCTAACTCTTGCCTTAGATACGTGGTCTAACACAAATAAACCATCATAGTTCGTAGTTGTATGTGTTAATTTGTAAAGTGGTAAATTATGTTGGAATGTGTGAATTTTATTGTATAATGTAACTAATATCTTATTTGTTGTTTCTTTTGAAGGAGTAGACCTCATAGTTTTGTTAAAGATACTTTTGGAGATGAGAAACTCACGTAACAGAGCAAAAAATATAGAAGGAATCTGCCTATTGAAAAGGTCAATGACATAAGAGAAAAGGACATGTTGGAAATGGAAAGAGTGAGACATGGTCCAATCATTGCCACTGATCCTAACACATTTTTTGACATGACAACCTCTAGTTCATAACCATAGGTAAAGTGGTTGTGTCCAATAGACCCAACTCAAATTCCAACATCAACACAATCTCCAACCAACAATCCATCAACGAGTCATGCTGAAGTTCCTCAAGACATAGGTATATTGGGAGATGTTGCGTATGTAGAGTTGGACGTACAAGCAGTGATTAATTTCCAATCTCCCCAAGAAGACCACAACCATGTCAATCAGACTCCCAATATGTCCCAACGTGTGAACAAAGCACCACAAAAAACAAGCTCTAGGATTCGTACCTCATGTCCACCTTCCCTACCTCAACTGTCTAGTGCAAGAAGAAGAACTCCTAGACGTATTCATGTGGATGAAAGTTCTCTATTGGGCCTTGAAGGCGAGTTTCCAAAATGCAGTATCGAATGGAAATGCAACAAAATGGTCAAGGAATATTTTGAATCCAAAGGTGATGCAGGTAAATGTCAATTATTACTATGTTTGTTAAAGTCGCATTGTTTAGCTGTTGTTAGGAGAATTTTGGGCATAAATATAGTTAAAAGTTCAGAGTCTATTAGTCATATTGTTAGAAATCTCCAATCTGCATTTAATGCGATTGGGAAGACATCTCATACAAAATATCTATGTGCGGGGCTCGTCGTGTATTAGAGGAATCAGTTGTAAGAAAATCCACAAGGAAACATCGCCTGCTATCACACACTTCTCACATACTTAAATTAAATACAAAAACTATTAAAAAGTAGTATGTTATAAGAGAAAATCTTGACACTTCAAGTGGAAAATATTTTTGGGATTTTGTCGGGTAGGTTTCCTCGTGGAGATAGGAAGCTAATTGATGTTGTTAAGGAGTTAGTACACAATTTTTGACATGATGATACCAGGCCTTCATAAAACCAAAGAGACGTGCTAAAGTTGAGAAAAGGTTATACTGAACGTGAACCCCACGTTAAACACTTCATTGACACCGCACAGACTTAACTCTATGAGAGATTCAAGAATGAGCACACATAATTGAACTTGAGCCAAAGGTACTTTGAGAAATGAAAACCATGGTGCGTTCATATATGCATTGATCGGAAGACGTCTTGTTGTAGATACCATGTAGAATATGAATATTTTTATGACACATATAAACATATATTTTGTGATTTGCATACCAATATTGTGGAGGGCTGCAATGAATCCATACTACCACTGAATGCATCGAGAGACTTTAGCCACAAAATCATGTGGCCACGGCCTGAAGGACAAAAATATTATGAAAAATCATGTCTATATGGGACATGTTCTAGGTGCAGTGGGTTTTATCTTTTGAACCATTGTATTCATGAAAGCGAGGAGCACGAATTTGGCAGGACGGTTGTGGAGATGCAGAGCTTCAAGTACGTAACCTATCAATTAGACAGTGCCAAGGAAAGTAAAAAGATTGCATTGGTGAAGTCATAGGTACAAATTAATATTGCATATTTTTAATATTACACGTTCAATTTATGACATATACATTTTTAAAAAGGCCACATTGTAATATGGCCCTTGTTTTCATGGCAACGGGAACAGGTATGTGATTTCTTGACAGATTTCTACAAGAAAACTGAGCAGTATGTTCAACATGTGCATGTAGCGTGATGGAAAGATGAGTAGTACAAAAAATGCAGGGACACCTTTCCCGTTGGGACCATAGTGTCAATTGAGGATTTTGCAGAAAAATAGACCCTTCAGCCACAAAATGAAATTCAGATTCAATACTACCATTTAGACTAAGTCAGCATCATGGTACATATTACGTATAGGCATGGGCCAAAGAGCAGCGATGACATGAGGATAATACTGAAGGAGACAAACTTTTACATAAGTGATGATAGAAGCAATGATCTACATTATGTGCAACATTGTTTTCGAATTTTCTATGATCAGTTAAAGGAGAGTGATATACAAATGGATCAGCATTGGATATGGTCATATGGTTGTGTGGTCCAGTTAAAAAATGCCCGAGTATTCCAATGGATGAGTATTTTGCATAAGACTTACAATGTTCCGCATATCTGGAACTACTTTGAGACCGGACACAGAAAAGGCGAGCATGATGGGCCCGATGCATGCATCAAGACTACACTACAAAGGGAAGAGACGAGGTTTACCACAAAGCCTCATATCTGAGATGCAGAATCCATAGTTCAATGGTTATCTGCAACAATGTCAGACCGAACAAAAGAACGACCAACATCAACAGTGATAGGACGTGTGGTACGAAAGTTTTGGCAAGTGGTTGACATAGATCGACCGCGTTCCTATAGTTGTGGCATAGTACAAGGAACATGTGGATTTCATTCAGTTCAAAGCTCAAACAACCCCTTATTTGAAATATGGATGCGAAAAATTTCTTGCTTTTGCAGCCCTTGTAGCAGTGTTCAATGGGATGAATGTTAATGCATGGACTGGGTTGATGAATGGGATCGTGTGTCACTTGAAGTAGATCCACGTGCAGTTGTTGAAACAACCCAGTTAGAGGAGGTTCAGTAAACAATTTCGACAGACTACGACCATATCTCAGATCTTGTACAACCAGGACACATATACGCAGTTGTTGCCCTGAAAGACAATGAATGGGTCACATATTATTGGTTGGCACAATGCATTCAAGGTAATCAAACTTTCAACGGATCATTAATTGATGATGAAGGCAATGGATTTCCTATTGGCTCGATGGTGGTTAAGGGTGAATATATTACACTAGATGGGAGGTCAAGAAAGACTAGTGGGTACGTATTCATGGATTACAGACCAGGTTCAATGGTGTATCACTTCACAAACTTGATCGTTGGCACAAACATCCATCTACATACAATGTCAAGCAAGAGCTCAACCAAGGTACGCTACTTCCTTCCTCATTCAGAGCACGAGAGATTTGATGGAGACAATTAGAAGCATAGAGGATCTAGATGGATTTATTGAATGAGATCAGGAAATTTTACATAAGAGATAGAGTTGCATCAAATAATTTTATGTTCTACATCGAGGTATGTGTAGTTTTATGTTATTTTGTTGGTACATGCATTTTTTGTTGATACATACATACATACATGTGTTATTTTTCATGTTTTAATGTAATACAAAAACAAAGCATGTTGTGCATTTTTCCAATATTTTATCAATCCCTAGTTGAATGCCCTATTTGTTTTTTGATTAAGAGGCCCTCTTGGGAATCAAAATCCTCATTTTCTTATGTTTTATTAGGTCTTCCAAAACCCCTTAGGACATCACTAAAATCCTCCTAAGTCATCCTAAAACCATCCTCCATCACACTACTTCTATCTCCCCTCACTTAGCTCCACCAATACACACTTTATAGTCAACAAACATTAACAAAGATATTTCAAAGTTACTTGTATCATACCCCTAAAAGGACACCTATACTTGGCTATCAAAAGAGGTAAATTTATCGTCTTGAAGGTTGCTTGAAATCAATATTTTGAGGTGTACATGTGTGTCTACTTCTAATTCATGTACATGTGTTTCTCGCATTGGTGGACCAAATATGCAAAACCATGTGCTAGGTGACTGGGAGTGGATTTCCCATGCCGTCCTTGCCCAAACACACCTGCAGGAGCTAACAAAACCCCATTACGCTTCCCGGTTTGCATTTTGCACCCCGAGCTCGAATTGACCTAGACTTGTCCTTGAACGGCTTTTGCATGTGACCTGCAACATGCCATAGAATGAATTACAGGGATTGGATTTACGAACGGTTGATTTCGTTGGGCTCATGGAATGTGATTACATGTAGGCCCCCTCCCCTCTACCATCTCCGCATGGCCCAGTGCTGCCTTTTGTAGAGATTTTGTAAACTATGGTTTTTCCTAGTGGGGGCCAATGTAGCTCTCGCATTGGTGGACCAACTTTGCAAAATCATGCTCCTAGAGACTAGGACTGACTTACCCATACCGGCCCTGCCCAAACATACCTGCAAGAGCTGATGAAATCCCATTACACTTCCCAATTTGCTCTTTGCACCCCAGGCTCGAATTGACCCAGTTTCCCTGAACAACTTTTGCATGTGACCTATAACTCGCCATAGAACAAATTCTAGGGATCGGATCGACAAATGGTCGATTCCTTTGGGCTCATGGAATTTGATTACAGATAGGGCCCCCCCTACCGTTTCCGCATGGCCTGGGGCTACCTTTTGCAGAGATTTTGCAAACTAGGGTTTTGCCCAGTGGGGGCCAATGGAGCTCTCTCATTGGTGGACTAACTCTGCAAAACTATGTTCCAGGAGACTGGGAGTGGCTTTCCCATGCCGGATCTTCCCAAACACACCTACAGGAGCTGATGGAATCCTATTAGGCTTCCTGGTTTTCTTTTTGCACCCTGAGCTCGAATTGACCTAGTGTCCCTGAATGGATTTTGCAGGTGACCTACAACTTGCCATAAAATGATGACTAGGCCTCGGATCGATGAATCGTCAATTCTGTTGGACTTGTGGCATGGAAATACATCTAGGGGGGGTGTCCCCACCATCTCTGCATAGCCGGAGACAACCTTTTGTGGATATTTTGCAAAGAAGGGTTTTGCTAAGTGGGGGTCCACCATTGAGGCTAGAGATCTTAATTACTCAAGGGAATAATGCTAAGTCAATGAAAATATGACATTTGAAATCCATTGAGAAAGTTATTACAAGTGTGCATATCAATCACATACCATCTCTTGTGATACAATCCATGTCAAACCATTCAAGGGATAATCCATGGCTCTATACTTTGTAATACTCACATTATCTACAACTCTTGAATCACCCTCAACAACGTCATCCATTAAGGCATCACACCTCTCTAATGAATAAGTAGAACCTAAGTCACCTGACACGAGGATACGGGACACGAAAATATGAGTGTCCGAAACGAACGCAGTGACCCCCGGAATCAGGACACGAAGGACACGTTTTATATACACACATATATATATTTTTAAAATATATTAAAATTTAAAAATATAGACATATAGATCCAAATTTTTTTAGAAACTATAACATTTAAAAATATTTAATAGAAATTAGAATCAATACACATTACTGATTACACATTTTTCATTCACAAATCATAATTAGACACATAGATGCATTGAAATTTGATCAGCATTGGGCAATAGCTCAAGATGTCGGAACCATATTTCTAATTAAGTTATCAAAATCAAAATGTATTACATAGATGTCAGAATGCCATTGGGCACTGCCAAATGCCAAATAGACTAATAGTAAATACAAAAAGGGGTGGATCAAGATGACCCTCAATGCTAAATTCTGTAGAATAAGGCATGTTTCCCCATGATTTTCCCACCAAACATAGGGTTTCTTAGCCCCCTATCTCTAAGCACATCATAGCCTCCAAATCTCCTAGTGGAAGTGGAAAACTCTACAAATACCTCCTCCACCTAATCAAGTAAGTCTATATCCTGAAATAGCCATCTAAGTGCTATATTCCTCCCATGTGCAATCTCTCCATCCATGTGAGGAGGGACTCTATGTGAGGGCCCCAGTCCACTAGTGAGCCAATCCTGACTGTAGAACTTGGGGTTCAAGGAGTGGGCCAAGAGATGCAAAGGTGTGCAATTCTTATCCCACCTGGAGATAAGAATATCCTGAATGATGGACCATAAGTTCTCTGTCAATGTCCCAACACTCATTCTACATGAAAACGGACCTCATGGACTCAATCATGGAATCCCACCCCTCATAAACATCTGTTAGGATGGGCTGGTCCATGTCTGCAAGCCGCAACAAAGAAATGGTTGGCTCCATGATCTTAATGCTAAGATCTACCCTCTCCACCAACCATCATCTAACACCATGTCATTCACCTTTTTTGAAGCAATATGATCCGTCTTTCCCCAAAAAGACCAAAACTATGAAATCACCATGGACCCAAGAGTGGTTTTGACCTCCCTCAGCCTCTTGAGCATGATGAATGAGGAAGCAAATCGAGTATCTGCAATCTTCAGCAATTAAAGCTGTGTGTACTCTTTGTAGATGGTGAGGGCATTTGTGTGGTTTTGCACAAAGTTATGGATATGTCGTGCATCCTCAATAAGGTTTCCAATCCATGTCAGATCTAAAGCAATGGATTTCAGTGCTAAATTCAAGGAATGGACAATGCAAGGTGTCCAAAAAACTTGTAAGAGAAATAAAAGCATGTATAAATGAATCTACAACACTAACAAGTCAAATGATTCAAAGACACTTAGATGAATCATGAATCTTGTGATAAATTCAAAAAATGAGCAAATTAGAAATGAAAGGTGTCCAAAATGAACATACCTATGGATATTTAGCTTCCACAATCATTCCAACAGCCTTGCAAACAGGTGCATTGTCTGTGATTATTTGTACACAAGAATCAACACCTACTTCTTCAATGGTTTTGATGAATAACTCACCCATATACTGTGCATCCTTGTATTTCCCAAGAGCATCCACTGCTTTCAAGAACATCGGTCCATTTTGGGAAGATACCATGAAATTGATGAGTGGATGGCGTGCTGGATCCATCCATCCATCAGAAACAATACTCACACGATTTCGGACATCGAATTTTAGACATGATGAAAATTTGCGTCGGACACGATTTCCCATCATGTCTGTGTCTGATACAACCCCACGGGATAGGCAACCCATTTTGAGCGAATATGGTTTCAGAGAGTAGAACGTGCATGGATGAATTCAATCTCATCATCACACCTCTCCTCCGCTATATAAATATCTTGGGCGGTACAATCACCCCTACATGATCCTAAGCCACTAGACAATAATGTTGACATTCACCGTCATCACAAGAGGAAATACTATCAAACTGAAATATCTCAAAATCACACTATATGGGTTGGAAGCTAGATCTACATGTTCCTTCTAAGAAATAGAACCTAATCTAGCTTATAGACCCTGATCTAGCCCTATAAACTAGACAAAAAAAAATGTATCCCTGGAAATCCTAATGTGGACCTACAACATTGGAGACCTAATCTAGAATACTTATCTATCCCTAGAGACGTAACCTAGCCCCAGAGACCTGATCTAGCCCTATAGAACCTAATCTAGCTTATAGACCCTGATCTAGCCCTAGAAACCAGAAAAAAACAAATGTAGCCCTGGAAATCCTAATGTGGACCTACAACCCTAGATGCCTAATATAGAATACTTATCTATCCCAAGAGATGTAACCTAGCCCCGAAGACCTAATCTATCCCTATAGAGCCTAATCTAGCTTATAGACCCTGATCTAGCCCTAAAAACCTGACAAAAAAAATCTAGACTTGGAAATCTTAATGTGGACCTAGAACCATGGAGACCTAATCTAGAATACTTATCTAGCCCTAGAGTCGTAACCTAACCCCGAAGACCTAATCTAGCAATATAGAACCTAATCTAGCTTATATACCTTGATCTAGTGCTATAAACCAGACAAAAACAAATCTAGAGACACTTGGCACCCCGTGGCCATTTAGGGATGCTTTGAGGATTTGCTCAAGGGGAACAGAACCCAAACCGACGAGCAGACTTGGGTTCCTTCAGCTCCCACACATGCATATGGCCATTGTGGATGTGTTCACGATGGCCACGCATGCCCAAGAGCGTTTGTATAAGAAATGACCCCCTTGATCAAAATTGGAATGGCCTTCACTAAGCAAAACCCTAGTTCCGGAGATGGCACAATAGCATTGTTTCCAGGAATTGGAGGGACGGTGTGGGGGGGGGGCAGCTAGAACCCAACGTCTTGAATCCATTGTGCTAAAAGGAAACCTTCAACCTAGGAATATCTGGCACTCTTCCGAACAATATGATTTTTTTCTCTTGACAAAAGGTGGTTTGGAAGCTTCCCTACAACCAAATAGTTATCAATATCTGCATACCAAGGGGTGTTAGTAGAAATCACAAAAATATTCTCATTAGGGAAGTTACCTTCAAAATTCATAACATCAAACAAGTCGAGAAAGGAAGTCTACAACAACATTATCCTTTCTGGGCCTATCAATGATGGTGAGGTTGAATTATTGTAACAACAGTAACCAGCTAGTCACCCTGGAATTAGTAACAGGTTTATTCATTAAATAATGAATGGAAGAGAGATCAGTGTGTATAAAGACTTGATAATCAATTATATAATGATGGAATTTACTAATTACATGGACAACAACTAGGAATTATTTCTTTGTTAACATGTAATTGAGTTCAGCAAGATATAAGTTCTTACCAATTAAGTAAATAGCATAAGGTTTATGTCCTTCTCGTTTTCCAAGTATTGTGCCAATAGCAAAGAGTGATGCATCCGTTGAGATGTAAAAAGGCCAGGACCAACTAGGGCCTCTTAGAGATGGAGCTTTTGATAATTGTTTCTTTAGTGTTGAAAAAGCAAATTGGCATTCGTCGGTACAAATAAAAGTTGCATCCTTAGAAAGTAACAAAAATAGAGGAGATACTAGTCTATTGAAGTGCTCAATAAAACGTTGATAATAACCAACATGCCCAAGGAAACTACGTACCTATTTCTACATATTGGAACCAGGAGATTGATGATTACATTTTTTTGTTGGATCCACCTTAATACCTTTAGAAAAAATGTGATGTCCCAGAACATTCATTTTGTGAGTATCATGTGACATTTTTCACTACTGCGAGAGAGATTAGTTTCCTTACATTGTCCAAGTAATTTCATATGGTTAGACATAACTTCATCAAATTTTTGGCCATAGGTCATGAAATCATCCATGTAGATTTCGACACAGTCATAAGTTAGGTCAGAGAAAATTCCCAACACAACCCTTTATAAAGTGGTCTATGCATTGCAAAGACCAAAAGGTAACACCCTATAGGAAAAATTCCCCCAAGGAGAGCTAAAAGTGGTTTTTCCTAGTCCTCTAGGGAAATATGGATTTGGTTATAGCCACTAAACCCATCAAGGAAATAAAAGCATGGTTTTCCTAAGGGTAGAAGAATGGTGTTTCTAAGTGATCAATAAAGGGCAGAAGAATGGTGTTTATAAGTGGTCTTGTTCAACTCTCTGTAATGAACACAAATCCTCCACTTTCCATTCTTTTTAGCGATGATTACTAAGGGATATATCCTCTAACTATCAAATATCAGGTACATGAAATTTGCACCCAAGGGTTTCTGCAACTCTTCTTTAATTGTGTCCCTCAAGAGTGGGTTCATTTATCCCTAGGGTTGTCTGATAGGTCAAACATCATTTTGGATATAAATATGATGGGTGCACAAATCATTCCATGTATTCCATTCATATCTATAAACTCCCATGCAAATTCATCCTTCTTTTCCCACAAGAGGTGGATTAGTTGTTCTCTTTGTGACAAAGACAATTGTGGATTGATACTTAAAGTCTTTCCTGGCTTAATTTCTACATGTATGTTGTTAATATCTGTGTAGGAAAGCGTGGTCAAGAGATCTGCAGATACATTTGTCACATTATTTTCTTGAACAAAGGGTTGCATAACATCATCCAAGAATTGGGAATTTGGTTGAGAGTATGAATTTGGATTATTGAGAAAGCTATTAATCACATCATCCTCTATTTCATCCTTGAAAAAAAGTTCCTTGTCAATGGTAAGTAATGGTTGTATGATTTTAGTACCACACTCCTCATCTTCTACCTGCATAGGAATTTCAAAACTTGTGTTATTCCTGGAAGGGGGGTAGAGTATAAGTTCTTTGGTGGAATTTCAATGGCATATCGTCACGTGCTCGGATCTACAACTAATGTATGCATCAGATGTATCCAGCCATGGCCTTCGTAATATGATATGATGCCCTCCTAAGAGGGATTTTGGCTGTAGGACCATGAAGTTAAAGAGATACTCCCACATGTTGATAGAGATAACTATGTCCTATAGGATTACCTTAGGCCTAATGGCAAATCAGTCATCTAATTATAAGACCCTAGGAGTTTCCATAGGACACAATCCAAGACATTCCATTATCTCTTTGGTCATTATGTTGATGGTAGCCCCAATATCAATTAAATTATTCAGAGTACAGACATTGTTGATGTGAACATCAACTTATGGATTGCCCAAATCTTTATATTTGGGGGTCAAAACCTTCCCAAGCATTAAATATGCTAATTGACCAATGGCATGCACCATGGGTGGATCTTTTGGCTTCCTACTAGGATTATTAGTATAGATTTCTCTAATAGTTTTACCATATATCAGAATGTCCCCGATTGCTTGGAACAAAGGAATCTTAACACGTACATTTTGCAGTTCCTCTAATAAATCAAACTCGAGATGAGTAGGGGGTTTTGTTAGTCCTAACCTTTCAGGGTAAGGAAGAGGCTGAGAAACCTCTTTGTTAATGGCACATTAATGGATGGTATGCATTTATGAGCGGATTGAATTGTGGTGTTTCTAAAGGTTGTTGTTCAAATTGTTTCTTAGAGTGATCTAGTTCTAGCTGTTGAATCTCCTCTTATTCATGTTCTGATATAATAGGAGCATTCCCCTAATTCAACACTCTCCTGGATCTGACATGTATTCCATGAAATTCCATAGGAGAGATAAAATAGGTGGGGTAACCTGGCAGTTTAGTTGTATAGGCAAGCTAAACTTCCTTATTGTTGTTTGGGTTAGGATTTGGTTGTGTAGACAATTAAGGCCTTGGATAAGGATTATTGCTAGGCAACCAAAATTGTTGCTGTTGAGGTGGTATAGGTTGTTGTGAGGGAAATAGTTGGTTTCTATAAGATAACCCCCTCCATCCTTGTGGCCATTGATAGATCTGGTTTGATTGTGGTGGCCATGGTGCCGACGGTGCAGGGGGATACCATTGAGAAGGATATTTCAATTGTTGGGGAGGATATTGAAATTGATGATTGTTCCAATAAGCATTAGAAAACTAAGTAGGATCTTGAATCATACCTGCTAGTCTAGGGTACCAAGGCCTCTTAGGATCTATGAAGCAAGCTTGTTCCAACTCCAATTTTTTTCCTTCATATGCTACTTTAAATTGAGGTAGAGATCAACATTTGGTGGTTGGATGTTCTAGCTCACAAACGGTGCAGATTT